>JBBPBP010009778.1:33557186-33570040 GCA_037974735.1 Cicer chorassanicum | reverse complement strand
AAAAAAAAAAGGCAAGACAGGAGGTAAAAAAAGAACAGGTGGTGATCAGAGGTGTTGGTAAGTGATTGTTGTGGTGGTTAGAAGTGGGTTGTCGGTAGTAGTGATAATGGTTGGAGATGGTGGTCGATGGTGGTTGGAGCGGTGTTTAGTCTACGGGTGGTGATGAGTTAATTTTAAAATAAAAATAAGGATTATAAAATCTATTTTTTATTTTATTTAGAGTTCTAAAGAAAAACTCTTTTGAAATTTTAGTAAAAAAATAAAAAACTTACAACCATCTCGAATTAACCGATCAATCATTTTCATTAATTTTCAACCTAAAACATTAACTCCATGTCATTTGAATGGGTAAAGTGGGACAAAAATAAATAAATATGTTAAAAGATTAAAATTGAAGAATAAGTTTTCCTTAAAGTGAACCTGCACAAACTATGCAATATATGGGTGGACAGAAAGACCGACCTGTCTGGAACCCAAGTAATCCGGAACAAACTAATTGCAAATGGGTGGGTTGGGTCGGTCACACGGGTAAATAGAAAGTCAAAATGCAGATTGATACGCACGAGTTGGTTCCAAATTCTAAGTCCACCGCTAAAACATGCACAATAGTCAATATTAGACTAATGACGTTTCAATGGACTAACATCTGATTAACTTTATCAATTTTTTTTAATAAATGTTGTATTTAATGATAATGATTTATTAATATTTTTTTTGTCTTAGAAAAGATGATAAATTACACTATAATTAACCCACGTAATTGCAAAGTTTTAGTTTCGAACCGAACAAAAATCTAATAATACCGACATTTGTCAGTTGAACTAGACTTTAAAAGACCGATTTACTAGCATTTTAATATTAGAAAGTAATTAATCAATAATATATAAAGTTGTCAATAATAGCTATTGTCTTATATTATTGCCAAACCTATTGCCTATTAATATTTACTATCATTATGAATGAATATGTCATGTTTAAATTAATTAAAAACATTTATTATTTCTTTTCAAGTATTTTTTTTCCTTCACCAATATTTCAGTGTAATTGATTTTTCAATTTTGCTACTCATACTCTCATTTCTTCTACTCACATCCCTTAATTTTTTTATGAAAACAAACTACTTAAAATGTCCTTACCTATTTATAACATGTTAAACCTTAATATCTCATTCTATCTTCATCTTCAATCCTAACCACTCTTTCTATCGTGATCTTCTACCTTTCATTCATATTCATCCTCTTCTCTCACACCTCATTCTCCTTCTTCCTCCATTTTTAACAACTTCAACATCTTCAATCATCTTCATTGCCTCTCATTTACATCAGGTTTGCATCAATCTTTGTTCTTGTTCTTGTTTTTTTTTTTTTACAATATGTAGTTGTTGTTCTTGTTTTCATGAAACTGGTTTTTTATGCAAGCCCAGAAACCTTCGTGAACTGAGTTAATGTACGTTTCTAGGAAGAGTGAGTTTACGTAAGTGAACAGATATTGCGTCACAACATATTTGATTGTGTTTTGATTATGATTATGCAGAAATGGTGCGCACTATGTTTACTAATATAGCAGGTCGAATTATAATTAATGATACTGCTAATGATTAAGGTCGTCGTGTTAGACCAACCGCTTATGCACGGGCTCAACGTCTTAAGGAGCAGCAGGAAGTGCAACAGGAGAGGCAAGCACAACGGGAACAACGACAATTACAGCAGCCGCAAGCACAACAAGAGGCCCAACAGGAAGAGCAAACACAACACCAGTCCCAACTAGAGCACATAGATGAACCTCCACAAGCTGATGTATATCCTTGTGGTCCGGCTGACAAGTATGTCCTTAGGACATTTGATGATCATGTGGCCACTCGACTTTGGGATGGAGTGATAATTTTTTTGATCATATTAAATTTTTAATAATTGTTGTCATAATGTGTTTTAATTTACATTTTTTCGCTTATTTTGTTTCAGCATCGTGGGGAGCTAAGGGTATTAAGCAACGGAAAAAAATTTGAAAGAAGTTATGATTGAACATGAAGAGGTGGAACAGCTGGTTAAGAGTTCATGATTATATTCATTGTTAATATGCAGTTATGAAATGATCGACAAAGGGATCATATCTACTTTCATATAGAGCTGGCATCGAGACACTAACAACTTTCATCTTCCAATTGGGGAGATGACAATTACTTTGGATGATGTCTCATCTCTTTCTGCATATACCTATCACTGGTGCATTCTTTAGTGTCAATGTATTTAACAAAGATGACATTGCAAATTTATTAGCTGAATTTAATGTCACACGAACAACCACAATTCGATATAGTTGGCTACTTGAAGTATATCATCAGCGCTGTAGTGACCAACATTGGGAGATGGTTGCGAGGGTATTTCTATTATTTTTGATTGGTTACACGCTTTTCAGCGACAAGAGTGCCTTCGCAGTTAGTGTTGCCTACTTAAAGTGCTTTTGAGACCTCAACTCATGTGAAGGATATGCATGGTGTATTGTTGTTCTTGCTTACCTATATGACAATCTTCGCGAAGCTAGTAAGCATCAGACCAAAACGGTTTCTGGGTATCTGACACCCTTGCAGGTAAACTCAATGGTTATTTATTGTGTTGTTATGTTATTAATTCTAAACTAATGATATTATTAATTCTAAACTAATGATATGTTATTATATGTGTTCAGGCTTAGGTCTATGAGCATTTCCCGACTTTATGTGTAGATTGTTGTAGACCTTCACCTAGATATGTTGAGGCCAACCCAAGAGCACTTCGATGGAAGCCGAAGAGGGATAAGGGTTTGGTTCTTCCATTTAGGAAAGCCCTTGATGAGATTGATGTTGATCAGATATGCTAAGCACCGTAAAAAAAGCATCGAGTGAGGCGACCGTTTGAAGATGTTTGTTTATTTATAGGGTGGATACGGTGGGGTCCGAAGATGTATGCACATATGCCTGATAAGGTATTGCGTCAATACGGTCATGTTCAAACCATTCCTGGTTCACCGTTAGAAATAGTAGGTCATACGACCACACCACAAAAAAAGGACATAATGTTCACGCAGTACGTTGTGCATGTAGTTGATGTTGACGCAATTGTACAGGGACCTGTAGACTGCACGAACAATTACATGGAGTGGTTACACAAGATTTCTCATTCATACATCATTCGTAGATAACCAGTTCATGTAAGCAATATTTGGATAGAAGGAATTAGGTATTATTTTTGGAGTATTTTCAATATGTAAGCAATATTTGGATAATACATTGGAATTGTTTAAGTATTTTGTATTATATTTGGGAATATTTTGTATTTTATTTTGGAATATTTTGTATTATATTTTGGAATTGTATAAGTATTTTGAATGTTTATAAAAACCATTATATTTGAATTCATAACAATATTAAATATCAACCATTCAGTTTACAATAGGTTCATAATGCGTGGAAATATCTGCAACCAATCTTGCATGCGACCATTGTAAATAAACTCTCATTGTCGTACTTCTTTAGTGCAATATTTTTTGCACAAATTACTTGCTAGTGGTATAGGAGAATCTAGCTTCAAGTAAATATGTTAACATCAATAATTTATTAAACTATAAAAAAAATTGATAGAATCAAATTAAATATCACAGTTAATACTTGCACAAAATGACAGTTATTAACAAATGCAATAACAATCATACAATGATCTGACATAGATGTTGGTGGTGGACTTCTAAGTGAAAAAATAATTGCGATTGGTTAGGTGATAATGAGACGAAAATCAAGTTAAACTTCAAAGCAATCACATGTCCCATTTATGAAAGTGTCATCCAATTATCTATAGTTGCAACTTGTTCAACATATATGTTAAGACAAACTCTCAAATTAAGTTTTGATGAAAATAAACAAAGGTTAATTAAGAATGATAATTATGATTCTAAATGTTATGTTGATTTAACTTGTGCTTTTGAGTGGATTAATTCAAAGATAGCAATAAAGCAAAACAAAGAAATCAAATAAAAACCGAACAGAACATTTTGGACAAAATATGTAAAAACCGAGAATGTTATCCAGGATCAAGACTGGTCATCACATCCTCAAGATCAATCGATCTCCACTAGTTCATAGAAATTTTAACCTCTGAATTTTACATCTATATCATTAGCTCATGGCAAGGAACAAACTGAGATGATCAGATTCAAAGAAACTGATCTAATCACAAAGAGAAAAGGTCATGAATCAAGCAAGTTGATACCATCCCTCACCAACACTTGATGGTGTTCCTCTCAATTTAAATATAAATTCACATTTTTTAGTCCAGGTACTCCTCATAGGTTTAGGATTCTTCCAAGGTCTATATTTGTCGCTTCTTTCACAACCAAGAATTAGTTTTGTCTTTTTTTTTTTGTCGTGCTGTCGCAGTTTTAGATCTAAAAATGACAACAACAATTCCGTCTTCCCTTCCAACATTTCTAGCTCATCTCAATAAATCACCACGCGTATCAAACATCATGTCAGTGGTAAACACATTAGTCAAATCCACCATAATCGGTTCAACATCGTCATTCATAGCGTCGTCAATTTCAAATTCAACACCATCATTCATTGCATCAAAATCATGTTCTAAACCATCATATATTTCGTCAAAATCACGTTCCAAACTGTAACACCCCGACCCTCCAATTGAGCCAGCGCCTTTTTTTGTAACACCCCGACCCTCTAGCGATATCGGCGATGTTACCTCACGATCGTGAGGTAACATCGCCGATATCGCTGGAGGGTCGGGGTGTTACATAAACCATCATGCATTTCGTCAAAATCAGGGTACAAACCATCATACATTTCGTCACTATTGTCTCCCCATTGGTCCGTTTATCTGCATCCAAAAAGAACATATCGAAAATTCAAAAATATCTGAACTGAACCAAGATCACGAACGTTTACGTGAACAAAATTCACGAACACCTACGTGAACTCAATTAACATACATGTACGTGAACTCAATTCACGTACACATCACTGACTTAATTGAGATCACGTATACGTGAACTGAATTCACGTACGTTTACGTGAATTAAGTTCTCGTATGTGTACGTGAATTGAGTTCATGTAACACCCTTTATTTTAATTAATTAATTTACAATCCTTAGTTTAGTTTATTTTATTTTATTAATTCAGTGTGATAATTATTTATTGGATGTTCAATTATTTGATGAAGTATTTTTATATTAATTATTTAATTATTGGGATTTTTATTATTAACTAATTAAAACTCGTAGAAATTTTTGTCTTAGAGTGAACAATGATTAAGTCAATTTTGACTAAGCCAAAATTGAATTACCCACACTACTACCTTTGATAACTATATTTTATTTTTAATAGTATTTAGTTTATAGGACCGTGCACTTTCTCTTGTGTCCATTCAAATGTGTAACTAGCAAGAATAAATACATGAATGTTAATTAATTTTTAACGGTTGGTCATTGAATGGTATTATTTCAATTGAATTCCTTATTCATAAGTGCAATTAAACTCAATGAAGAGAATTATTCCTTCTATCGGATCAGTTCCACGCCTCCTTTATTAGTCACATACACCTCTCATTTGTAGGACACGATTAAAACTTGCAGTAGAGAAAAAGAAGTAATAATCACCCACACGCCATTACCAACCACTAAAACAACCACCCTCACATTCCCTCGCATTCCGATCAAAGTTCTAAATTTTCGTTCCTTCATCTTGGTGAGATTTTCGAGGACTATATAGTGTCGCCTGGAAGGAAAGCACTCAAGGTAAGGGATTTTCTCCATGCAAGGTTAGGCCGAATATTAAATTAATAATTTGTAAGATATTTATATGATGTCTTGATGTGTTAAAAGAAAAATGTTGATTCTATGTTTTCCTTAGATAATTTAACTATAATGTTTTGTTTTTATGAGTAATATGTTTACCTCGATAAAATTAATTATAAAATTTTGATTTTTATTATTATAACATGAGTAATATACTTGTTGTCACATATTTGATGTAAAGTTACAATTTTTCTGTTGTCTAGGTATATTTAATTATAAAGTTATGATTTTTATTATGATCTCATGAGTAATATGTTTGTTAGGATGTTTTTAATTTAAAGTTTCGATTTTTGTGCTATTTCTTTTCAAAGTGTTGATTTTTGTGAATACTATATGAGTCTTGAGGGAATTGATGAAAAGTTCTAATTTTTAATTGTGATAACATGATTAAGTGATTTTTGTAACTGGTTATTTGTGTTTTAAATATTATTATCTTTGTGGTTGCCTAAGTGGCTGGTGATTTATGGTTTGAATAGTTTTCTATTTGTGGTTGCCTAAGTGGCTGGTTATTCGTGTTAGGACATTTTCTTTGTGGTTGCCTAAGTGGCTAGTGATTTGTAAATTTCGAGCATCATTATCATTTCATGACCTATCATATGCATCTTTGTGGACGCCTGTGTGGCTGGTTTAATTTTCCCCATTGGTATAGGTGACTTCTGTGTGGACGCCTGTGTTGCTGGTTATATCCGGATCATATATGTTTAGGAGCATGCACAACTTGCGATTCGTTTTATTGTTATTTTTATTTTGATCTAATTATATGCTCTAAGGTGAGTTGTTACTCGATTTATTTAGATGTCTTTTTATGACTTTGATACATCTCTGTGAATGATTAAAAAAAATAAAAATAAAAAATAAAAAATCCGTTTCTCTAAATCTTTTATTACAAAAAGCTTTTATATTTATATTTTATGATTATTAACTTATTATTTGGTTTAATTTTTGTCGTGGGATGAACTGACCCCTTACACCAACATTTAGGTACTAAGGATCTCGAAGAGTTGCGTGAATGACTTTTGCTTGGCGCACGCGCGTGGGAAAAAATGGTACTTTAATTAAAAATAATAATATTTGTAGTGATAAACCCGATGTGGTACATTTTAAAGTTGTTTATTTTTCATCGTCAATTTTAAATAGAAATGCGGAGGTGAGGTCCTTCTGCTAGGAAAAAATCTAAATCAGTTGTTTCTATTTCACTTAAGGAGAATTTATTCTATTTTAGGACGTAAGTGAACATTTTCTACAATTAGCAAATTATTTTTATAAGAATAATAACATCCAGTAAAATTGCTTTGTGCTACTTCATAAAAAAATGAAATCAATTTATTTACTAATGAAATTTTATTGATCACAAAATCAACTACTTTCTGTAAAAATATTTTCGTTTTTGAAAGAAAACAAATATTTTTAAGTAATGTCTTGGATCAAAATCCGGGGCGTTACACTGTGGTATCAGAGCACTCATTCTCGGACTTTGGTGGGGTGGGACGCGTTGTGTATGTCGCATGTCTTCTGATGTTGCTTGTGTTAATTGTCTGATTTTCTAATTAATTGGGTTTTACTAATTATTTAAATTTCTATTAAGTATCCTTAATTATGTAACTTCCTTGAAATTGAATTTTACTAATTACTCAAATTTTATTACGAGTCATTAATTGTGTATGTCGCATGTTTTCTGATGTTGCTCGTGTTAATTGTTTGATTTTCTAATTATTTGAGTTTTACTAATTATTTAAATTTCTATTAAGTGTCATTCATTATGTAACCCCTTGAATTTGAAAATTTTACTAATCACTTAAATCCTATTATGTGTTATTAATTGTGCACTTAAATTCTATTATGTGTGATTAATTGTGTAATTGTTGTAGGTAAATATATGCCTTAAATACTTCATTATTCTATTGTTATTTAATTGTTTTCAAATATGAAAATCTCTATGTCTACTTGCATGACTTTATTGGCATTGTCTTTTATATTTTTAATAAAATTTCTATTTAAGTTGTTACATTTTATTATCTTTTATGAATTTTCTACTTGTTCGTCTATGATTGTTTTTGTTAATTTTAAAGTCTCTACTTCTTGTTCATACTAAGTGTTTGATTCTCTAGCTATTCTATGTCATTAATGACTTAAATTCCAGTTATGTGAATTTAATTGCCTAACTCCTCCGTATAATTGTGATGAAAAATATGTCTTAAATTCTTGATCCTATGATTAGAAATAAATTTTAATTTAATTCATGCAGTAATTATTTATGATTGTATGATATTGCGAATTATAAGTTTATTACCCACAATTTAAATTATTTCAATCTAAATCACAAAGTAATTTTAGAGCTTTCATCATGTGATCTAAATATATGTAACTAAGAAATGTTCTAAATCCTAAATTATGTATAATTGTATGATCCCCAAGATAGAATGGAAGGATAATACATAAAAAGTTGTATTGGAGGGATTCTGGCTAAGGAAAGACTTGGTTATTAAGTGGTCCATTGACCCAGACCCACCTCTCTTTCCTGGGAACCCCTCCAAAACACGACTTGCTGTATAACCCGAACTTACTATATAGTGTTCAATAAAAGACTTCCTTACTACCCTAGAGTTAAAATTCTGTCGTAATATTTCCCTAATTAGGAAGAGTTATGGCTCGTCGCACAAACCGATCGGTTCCCCAAGGAGGAAATGACATGACTGAAGCGATCCAAGCCATGAATGCAATGGCCGCTGCAATGGCCCAACAAGCCGCGGCCCAGGCTTAGCGAGATGAGCAGAGGGATCAGAGGGATGAAGCAGCTAGGGCAACAAGAGCATTGAGTGAATTTCGTCGCCAAGATCCGCCTAAATTCAAAGGGGATCATAACCCAGACAAGGCTGATCTTTGGCTGCAAGAGATTGAGAAGATCTTTGAGATCCTACACTGCCCTGACAATGCGAAAGTGGAGTATGCGACCTATTTAATTATTGGTGAAGCTGAATACTGGTGGCGAGGTGCGAAGAGAATGATGGAGACAAATCATGAAGAGCTGACCTAGGAGGCTTTCAGGAATAAGTTCCTGGACAAATACTTCCCGAAGAGTGCTAGGGCTGAGAAGGAGGCCCAATTTATGAAGTTGTATCAAGGGAATCTCACAGTAGCGAAATATGCGGCAAAGTTCGAGTCCTTAGCAAAGCATTTCCGCTGCTTCCTAAATCTGATAGATGAAGAATACATGTGTGAGAGGTTCGAAAGCGGGCTTAGGTATGAGATTAAGGAGTTAGTGGGACCCTTGGAGATACGCCAATACCAAGTACTGGTGGAGAAATGCAAGAAAGTGGAGTAGATGAAGCAGAGTCGTCTGAATAGGGGTGCTGTAGGTGGACCCATCAGACCTCAGGTAGAGATTTAAATCCATTCATATCATGAGATCCATAAGCTTGGCCTCTAAATGTTAATATTTCAAACAGGGGCATAACGACCAACAGAACAGGGGTAGGCAACATCAACAACACAAGTCGTATGCCCGACCACAGGGGAATGCTAGAGATCAACCCCGACCTCAGAACAGGGAAGGTGAAGGGCCAAAGACTCCAAGGCTGAACCAGGCGTACCCTATCAGGTGTTTTCGCTGCAACAGGGAAGGACACAAGATATCTGAGTGTCCAATCAGACCTAGGGTTTGTTACATCTGTCATAAACCAGACCATTTTGCAAACGAATGCCCTGAACGGAAGGATGATAGAGCTGTCAACCGCAACAATATTAATGACAATGTTGCTCGCCCTACTGCCAAGGGACGTGTATACCATATCAATGGAGAGGAAGCCCCATCTTCATCTGAACTTATCCAAGGTGAGTGTTTAATCGCTGGAAAATCACTTAAAGTAATATATGATTCAGGGGCAACACACTCGTTCATTTCATTGGATTGGGTGGATTTGCTCCAACTTGTTGTTACTACCTTGCCGTTTGATTTGGTGGTTACCCTACCTTCTACCGAATCGGTGAAATGTAATACGGCTTGCTGGCAATGCCCGTTGATTGTGTTTGATATGAAATTCAACGTTGATTTGATTTGTATTCCCCTCAAGCATTTGGGAGTGATCCTTGGGATGGATTGGTTGTCACGCCATCATGTTCTATTGGATTGCGCTCGTAAGTCGGTGATATTCCCAGACCCAGGTGTATCTCGATTCCTCGATACCAATAAATTGAACTTCTCTTTGAAAGAAGGAGTTCAGAAATGTGTTTCTCTCAACTCAGTCAGTATGAAGCTAGAGGTGGAGGTAGACGGGATTCTTGTGGTCAAAGATTTTCCAAAGGTATTTCCGCCAGATGTACCAGGATTACCCCCAGTTCGTGATATTGAATTCTCAATTGATGTGACTCCGGGTATAGGACCTATTTCTATTGCCCCATATAGAATGTCTCCATCGGAATTGTCAGAGTTGAAAAATCAGTTGGAGGACCTTTTGTCTAAACAGTTCATACGACCGAGTGTCTCACCTTGGGGAGCGCCGGTGCTCCTAGTGAAAAAGAAGGACGGAAGGTCTAGACTTTGTGTCGATTACCGCCAGCTTAACAAAGTCACCATCAAAAACAGGTATCCTTTGCCACGCATTGATGACTTGATGGACCAACTCAAAGGAGCAATCATATTTTCAAATATTGATCTGAAGTTGGGGTATCATCAGATTCGAGTGAAGGAAGAAGACATTCCTAAAACAGCATTCAGAACTCGCTATGGACACTTTGAGTATTTGGTGATGCCTTTTGGTGTCACCAATGCACCAGCTATTTTCATGAATTACATGAATCGTATATTTCACCCCTTCTTAGACAAATTTGTGGTGGTCTTCATTGATGACATATTGATCTATTCTAAGAGTCGAGGGGAACATGAAGTTCACCTACGTCAAGTTTTACAAATCTTGAGGGATAAGCGATTGTATGCTAATTTGGGAAAGTGCGAATTCTGGTTGGAGGAGGTGAAATTCTTGGGACATGTCATTTCAAAGGAAGGTATCGATGTCGACCCAACTAAAGTAGAAGCTGTGGTGGCATGGAAACGACCACAGACCGTCACAGAGATTAGAAGTTTTTTGGGCTTGGCTGGATACTATAGAAGATTCATTGAGGGTTTTGCTAAGATTGCAGCGCCGTTGACACAACTCACAAAGAAGAATCATATATATGCATGGACGGAGGAATGTGAGAGGAGTTTTCAGCTGATGAAAGAGAAACTAACTACATCACCAGTGTTGGTGTTGCCACAACCAGAAGAACCATATGAAGTTTATTGTGATGCTTCTTTACAAGGATTGGGTTGTGTACTTATGCAGAACAAACAAGTGGTAGCATATGCTTCAAGGCAGTTGAAGGTGCATGAGAAGCATTATCCCACGCATGACATGGAATTGGCTGCAATAGTTTTTGCACTAAAGATTTGGAGGCACTATCTGTATGGGTACAAATTTGATGTATACAGCGACCATAAAAGTTTGAAATACTTGTTCGACCAGAAGGAGCTTAATATCCGGCAACGGAGATGGATGGAGTTCATCAAGGATTATGAGTTCACGTTGCATTACCACCCAGGAAAAGCAAATGTGGTGGCTGATGCCTTGAGTAGAAAGCGAGCCCATTTGTCATCCATAACATTGAAAGGATTAGAGTTGTTAGAGAATTTTCGTGACTTGGATCTTAATCTGGATTCCTTGTCGGGAAAAGTACAATGTGGAACGATCATCGTAGATAATGAATTGATGAATGAGATAAAAACCCTTCAAGCAACCGATGAGGCCATTCAGGGGAGACGAAAATTGGTTGAGACTGGCAAGGCCCCCGAATTTGAAATGGATCCAAATAACATTTTGTGGTGTAATAAACGTATTTGTGTGCCCGATAATGCTGAGTTGAGAAAGACTATTTTAGATGAGGCCCACAAGAGTAAACTGAGTATTCACCCTGGTACTACGAAGATGTATAAAGACCTGAGGCAGAGATTTTGGTGGCCAAGAATGAAGAAACAAGTGGCGGAATATGTGGCGTCTTGCTTGACTTGCCAGAAGGCTAAAGTTGAACACCAAAAACCTGTTGGATTGCTGCAGTCATTAGATGTACCGGTGTGGAAATGGGATAACATATAAGAGAAAGAAAGACAATTTATAAAAGTTATTTTGGATTAAAATTTGCTTCTAAATCAATAATCTTAAAAAAGAATAGAAAAATAGAACAATAGGAATGATGAAAACCAGGCGGCGCCGGCCGGCTTGGTTGAAAGTCTTTTCTCTAAGATAATTATCATAAAAAAAATTTTGACTCATTGTATTGATAAGACTTAAGATATTATATTTTATGAATAAAAATTTAATACTCGTAATTAACGTAGAACAGGTGAAATTAATTAAGAATAACAAATTTTTTATTTTAAATATCATTATAAATTCAAATAAAATATCAAGTATTAAAAGTCGGTCAACAAATACAAAAAATGTACTCAATTTTGATAAGATAATTAAAATTTTCGCTTTCACATTATTAACGTCTAAAATTTTCCAATTATGATATTTTAAAGGATTCTTCGTTGACTATAAATACTCCGTATTGCTTCAACATACTACTCACTATAAAATATACACCGAAATTTCTTCTGAAATCAAATTTTGTTATAATGGAAACAATGTTAAAGATGTTTTTGAAATTTATAGTGTTACTTGTTTTTATTTCAAGTGCACTAGTAGGAAATGCACAAGATTTACCTCCTTGTTGCCCAACGCCTGGGGCATGCGACATACTTGTTTGTCCTAAGCCTCCGTGTTGTAGGCACACCCCTCCATCCGGTATATAAAGTCCTTCTTGTTATTATTTTGAAACCAATCATCTTATATATGAGATGAAGTCATAAGTAAAATAAATAAATAAAAAAAAAAAAATAAATAAGTCATCTATTATGTAACAATAAGATTAATAAGATTGGTTAAATAATTATATTATCTTATATTGTTTGCCTTTTATTGGAGTTTTATGTGTGTCAA
>JBBPBP010009778.1:33511586-33550285 GCA_037974735.1 Cicer chorassanicum | reverse complement strand
ATATATATATATTATATTCTTGTTTTGTTTATTTAACAAATAAAATAAAATAAAATTATTTAGTTACTCGTGATTTTTAAATAATTTAAAATTATTTATTTAATAGTGTCAATGAATTTTTTAAATATAAAATCATTTTATTACTTATTCATTTTTTGTTCATTTATATTATTTAAAAGTATTATAAATTAATTTTAAAATAACAATATTTAATTGTTTCACACAGATAATTTTGTCTTTAAAATAAGATATGTATGTATATCTTATCATGATGAAAGTGTACTAAACATATGACAGAAGAAAATCTTATATTGTTTCTTATCACATGAGCATCAAACACATAATATGGTAATCTTTATTTTGTCATTATTATATCTTATCTTTATTCAATTTTATATCATATTATGTTTTTATTTTATATTATGCGCATCAAATGGACTCTAAAATGTCAAAGCAAAAACCTGACTTGTCTTGCCTTCCCATAGCATTGTTTTAAGGAAATTGCTTGTCCCAAAAAAAAAAAACTTAAAATAACCATTACTGGATTGTAGGATTTGGTTCGATGATTTATCAGAATCACGCATCCGGTATCTTAAGTTACTGAAATCATGCATTTGGTAGACACATTAGTGTAGGGCAAAATGTTCTTTTTCCAATTCGATGTATTTTTCAAATAAAAAACTCTCTAAACCTCCATTTCTCTCAAATCCAACTCAATCTCATTTTTTTTAACCTCAAATTCACACTAAAACCTCCCTTTTTGATTCATCAACTCTTAATCATCAAAATGTAAGTTTTTTGTTTTTATATTTTTGATTTTAGGGTTTAAGTTTTTATATTTTATTGTTTATTTTGTTGTTGTTGTAGTTTCAATAGGTAGTTTGGGATGAATGTTGATGTTGTTGTTGTTGTTATGTCAATGGGTTGATATTGTTACAATTGAACTTATGTTTTCTAAGTTATTATAATTGTTGTATGCCAAGTGTTTAAAAAGATATTTTTGATTTGCAATAAGTTTGTAGTACATATAATTAGTTTATATTGTTGTTATAATTTAAAGTAGTTTATGTTAGCAAACGATAGTGATTTTGTTGTTGTTATTATGTCAATTCGTTGTTGTTGTTGAAATATGATAAAATGTTGAATAAGTTGTTATAGATGTTGTGTGCCAAGTGTTTGACAAATTGCATTTGATTTGTAATGAGTTTGTAGTGAGATATAATTAGTTTATATGGTGTTGTAGTTTAAAGTAGTTTATGTTGTTGAAATTTGATATAGTCAAAATGTTGAAATGTGACAAGTGTTGATTTTTTTCTTTTAGAGATGGAAGGTGACAGTGATATTGCTCGATTTCAACACAGTAAGGAGGCCCAACATGAGTTTCTATGCAGATAGCGTCAAGCCATAGCTACCGCAAAACGACAACAGGTTAGAGGTGAAAGCTCTCACTCTCAAGCACATGTTGACGCTGAATATGTACAAGACGAGATTTCTGCGCCGCTACCACTATTACCACTTGCACCATTTCAGAGACCACTCTCACCACCACCATCACCACCACATGTTCAGGGGTTTCCGAGAGCCCCGTTAAAATATATTTTCTACCACGTTTTGAGGACCATGTGACGACCCATATATGGGTTGGAGATGTAATTGTTTAATTATTGATTAATTATTTTAACTCTAAATGTATTTAATTATGGATTAATTATTTATTTATATAATCATCAAAAGACTAACAATGAATTATGTGAGCTTCAATTTCAGCTTCTACCGTGACTTGGTATTGGAATTCAATCAAAGCATCTGACTTAGCTAATCTTGGACGCACATACTACAATTTAATAGACGTTGGCTAGTTATCTACATTTGCTGAGAGGTGTCACAGGGAGTCTAGCTCATTCCATCTTTCTATTGGTGAGTTGACAGTGACTCTAGACGATGTGTTTTGTCTTCTGCACTTGTCCATCGCTGGACACTTATTAGCACATACACTGGTAGTGAAAGATGAGAGGGTTGAGTGACTGCGTAATGATCTTGGGTTCAGTTTAGATGATGCACTGACAGAGGTTAAAATAACCAAAGGAGCATATGTCAGATTCTAAACCCTTGAAGTTCAATTTTTGATTCATCTGAACAAATCTGCTCAATTTTTTTGATGATAACAAGGTGAGGGAATATCACAGGCTTAATGTCATCAGATGTTATCTTTTCTACCTCATGGGCACTACCATGTTCAACGATAAAAGTGCATCGTACGTCGATATTATGTACGTTCAGTACTTCAAAGAGTTGGGTAGTGTCTGAGAGTATGCATGAGGTGTTGCTACTCTTACTTTCTTGTACAGTCAACTAGGGGATGCTAGCAAGCCAAAGACAAAACACCTAGCTAGTTACTTGTTCTTCCTCCAAGTAATTAAGAGTTAATCAATTTTTATAATTTATTTTTAATTTTTTTTTTTTTGCTTCAGGTGTGGATCATGCGACACTTTCCTACCATCTATTTGCGGACTGTGCAAACTGAATATGACGAGTCCCTCCCACGTGCATGTATGTTTGTTCCATATTGAGGTCATGGATTGACAGAGACATACACGAATACAATGGATCGGTTGGAGGTCCAAGATTATTGGTTTTTTTTCGCTTATGGCAACCGCCTTTTAACTCGCCCGTTAGAGGAAATATGTTGGTACTCTGGCTTGATTTGATGCAGATCTAGAATGAAGTGTCCTCACTTGCTTGAGCACATGCTTAGGAATTTGAATATATTTAGACCATCCTCAGACATCCAGACATATCTGCTCCTCCTACCATGAATACGCAAGAGGTCGATTAGGCATATCTAGATTTTAGATTGCATCTAGTTACTCCAAATATGCAGGGGTTATTCGTGGATAGGAGTTGAGAAAACTGTTTAGGAAAAACCCTTAATTAATATTTTGATGATAATCAAAATTTTATTTAAATTTGTTAATTATGATTCTGATCATATTATCTATTAATATGTGTTTTTGAATGATTTATTTAAAGATAGAAAATCAAACACAAGTATGCACATTAAATCACATGGCTAGTTTCAAAGAAAGATTGCATCATCATTTATGGTCCCATATCATACACACATCAAGACAAGGACACACTTTTTAGAAGAATGAAATAATATAGAAGATTGCTCAAAGGAATGTCAAATCTGATTGATGATAAAATGATTGCAGAACAAAATGGATCATTTTGGGAAATCAAAATGCATGTTCAAATTAGAAAATTCACACATGGGCTGTCCAAACTTAATGGACATTAAGAACATACAAAGATTGAAAGGTAACTGTAGAAATTCCTTTCAAGATTGAAAGATAATTGATCAGGGAGTGATTAAGAAGGATAGTGCAAGGCAGAACGTTCTGGTGCTAAGTACATTAGTGGAAAAATCTCACAGTTATCAATATTTGACATAGCCTACCTTGGATGAGGATACATCTTTGTGTGATATTCTTATGTTTTTTTTTTTTATCTTGCACTCAAAAATCACATTTCACTTGCTTATAAAATTGATATGTCTTATTTAAACTAACACATTCAAAACATTAGGTAGAATTAATTTCAACCAATATTGTTTTTGAGTAAACTAAAATTAAGTGTATGAATAAAATTTTAAAAGGGATCATGATTCAAACTCTTCTTTCTTGTGATTGATATTGCTACTTCAAAATCGTAGTTTGATATGTAACTTGGTTTTATAGGGTTTTCCATCCTTTCATGGAATCATTTTTAGAGGGAAATCCTTCGAGACCTGTAAACTTGGAGATCGTCATATAGTAGGAGTTTGAGTCTCATGTAGTTGACACACTGCAGCTTTTCAAGATGGTTAGAGATCTTGCACTTGAAGCACATGAGACGATAGAGGAGGGATTTCAGGCATATGAATGTATGCAGCAAATCATTGATTACACATGTTGTATTTTTATATTGTAGGAGGAGACGAAGTAGCATTAGAAATAGAGTTACATAATAGTATTTATGTATTAAGGATTATTAATTTTGATTTAGATGTACATTGTTTTAATATTTTGGTTAATTATAATACTTTGGTTAAATTTACATAATTTTAATTTTGATTAATCTGATATTCTTGTCAAATTCCGATATTTGTGTTTCTCGGATAAAGGTTATTTGTGTGTCTAAGTTGCTCGTAAAAATGATATAAATTAAAAATTACATAAATAACATAATTTAAGAATAAAATAAATCAATAAAATATAACATAGCATAATTATGCAATTCCATAATGTAAATTAAAAAAAAACAACAATTTATATTAATTAAATCACAGATCTCTTAAGTTGGTCACAACATCCATTGAAAAGTTGCCTTATTATGAGAACATTAACTTGGGGAACATTAAATGTACAACTTGATTGACCCTTCGTCTTTATAAACATTGTCAAGTGCAAACATGAATTTTACGTCTGTATCATTGTTAAATTGCATCCAATCAAACAAATAGTATATTTTGGGTTGCCATAATTGAATGTGACGTAAGTACAACAATGTGATATACTAATCACCTTTGTAAACATTGTTAATTGCAAACATAGATCTTACATTTGTATCATTCTTAAGTTGCATCAAATCAAACAAATAGCACCTTCTTGGTTGCTATCATTGAGTATGATGTAAGGACAATGATATGATATACTAATCACCTTTATTGTTGTGTCGCCAGCTACTTTTAATATGCAATTAAGATGACTCTTCAATTATGACAAAGTACCATTGTTACAAATTTTAAATGTTACTGAAGATTTTAAATGTTCAAAATAAACTTTAGTTCGTTCTTGAATCATGCCTGAAATTATAATAAGGAAAAAGAAGTTTCGATAGACTTGAACTTTGTTCCTACATGACCTGATCAATTCGATCAGGTACTCACCATCTTTTTTATTGTTCAACTCTTTGACAACATGAAAAAACCAAAAGCTATGTCCCACATTCCTTAAATAGATAGGGATGGACGGGTAAAGGTCGTTGGTGTCCCCTCTAGAAGTTCACAATGACTAGTCAATATGCTTTTTTCTCATGCCTTTATTTCGTTCATGTTTGATATTTTGGTGTCCTAGGCATAGAGGAACCACACCAATCCATCATGAACTTGGTTGTTAAACTCTACTGCGGTGATGATACTGTAGGTGAGGCCGTGTGATAAGGATCTCAAGAGCATGAAGATGATCCATATTTTTAATAAATTAGGATGAACTTTATTTATTTTCATTTGGTTTGTAATAGTTCTTAGTTTGCTTTAATTTGGAATTTTAATAGTTTTAATATAGATTTAGTTGATGCTATATGTAAGTGAAGATACTTTGCTTCCTTACATTTAGTTTATTTTTTAAAAAAAATGATGTAAGCCTAATTTGGGCCTAATGAATGGTGTCACTTATGACCCATTTAGGTTTAGAGATAATTTTACTATAACTATGAACTTGTAACCTCATTGAAGGGGGATTTTGGAATGAATTAAAATTTCTCTAATGAGATTTGTGAGTGAGTTGGGTCTCCTCTTTGAGTTCTTGGATTAGAACTTGCTTGAGTCTTATCAATGGCTTCCTTACCATTGTGGCGATTCTTTATTGGCTTATCAATCATTCCTTGATCGTGGCGCCTTCTTCATCTTCTCAACCTAATTCATCTTTTGTTTATTCATAATTTTCGGTTTCCTTTAAATCAAATCCTAATACACAATTTCTACCCATTTTCGTGTTCAACAACCTGTCATCGTATCTCGAGTTCTTCAAACTTGTTTTCGGTGATTCAACAGCCTAATTAGCGTTTCAGAACGTCATCTTTCACCTCATTTTAGAATCGGCCGATTCTGAGTTTCGTAGCTCCGATTATCGCGTTCTCCAGCAATACGCGATTTTGGATCCAATCTGTAAGTTTCCAACCTAGAACGATCCTTATAGTGATTCATTACAAATAGGATCATATCATTTGGTATCAGAGCATGAAGATGATCCATATTTTTAATAAATTAGGATGAACTTTATTTATTTTCATTTGGTTTGTAATAGTTCTTAGTTTGCTTTAATTTGGAATTGTAATAGTTTTAATATAGATTTAGTTGATGTTATATGTAAGTGAAGATACTTTGCTTCCTTACATTTAGTTTATTTTATAAAAAAAATGATGTAAGCCTAATTTGGGCCTAATGAATGGTGTCACTTATGACCCATTTAGGTTTAGAGATAATTTTACTATAACTATGAACTTGTAACCTCATTGAAGGGGGATTTTGGAATGAATTAAAATTTATCTAATGAGATTTGTGAGTGAGTTGGGAATCCTCTTTAAGTTCTTGGATTAGAACTTGCTTGAGTCTTATCAATGGCTTCCTTACCATTGTGGCGATTCTTCATTGGCTTATCAATCATTCCTTGATTGTGGCGCCTTCTTCATCTTCTCAACCTAATTCATCTTTTGTTTATTCATAATTTTCGGTTTCCTTTAAATCAAACCATAATACACAATTTCTACCCATTTTCGTGTTCAACAACCTGTCATCATATCTCGAGTTCTACAAACTTGTTTTCGGTGATTCAACATCCTAACTTGCGTTTTAGAACGTCATCTTTCATCTCGTTTTGGAATTGGTCGATTCGGCGTTTCGTAGCTCTGTTTCTTGCGTTCTCCAGCAATACGCGATTTCTGTTCCAATCTGTAAGTTTCCAACCTAGAACGATCCTTATAGTGATTCATGAGAAATAGGATCATATCATCATGCGGATGTGGTAATATAATTTACTTGAGAAAAACACTTCAGTATACAACTGAGTTCACACATTCGATAGTTAATTTATGTAAAATTACACTATCGAATCCTAGAATTCAGTAGTCCATTTGACAAGAAATTGTAGAAATTGTAATATGTAGAACCAGAAACAGTTGTGCGCATAACCAAAATCATATCAGCGCCACAAACGACAAAAACAACATATATGCAGAAATAAATATTTGATTTAAACATCATATAAAAAAAATATGTCATACATTTCATTATATACCCATAATTGTGATATACATTTAATAGCATTTTAATGTGGTTTTATAGTCCTATATACCTTAACTAATCTATTCAAAGGTCAACGACATCATTTTAGATAATCATGCCAACGACATCATGTTGAAGGTAATAGATAATTGTCCTTCATGTATACATAAACTAAATTATTTTGGTTGACCCGTCTAATGCACAAAGAGACATATGATCAATAAATAAATTTTTTGGTTTTGGGAATGAATTAGGCAAGGGATTCCCAATACGTGTTCTCTTCTTTCTTGGGCATCATAAATTTGATTCAGAAACTAGATCATTCGTATGTAATGAATCAACATGCTCCCACAAAGACGATGAATGTTTAGTTTACCTACTTATTGGCGTACACCTAACCTTCTTTGTTGCGCCCTTGGTTTTCACCTTTTCACTAGGTGGATTCAATGATGTTGTTTCAAGGAAAGCTATTTCACAAATATCCTCATTGATAAATAGTTTCGTACTGTAATCTGTTTTTTCAAACTGTTCCTAAAATACAAACATGTACCTAAATTTTATATATTATCACATCAAACTAAATTAGCAATTTTTTAATTTAACTAAATTAAAAAGTACCTAAGTTGCTTTCAACTCTATTAAAATAGAAACGTCTGAATTACCTTCTTCTTTTACGACAACATCATCATCAAACTGTAACCTCTTACAGTAAGTTGTACCTCATCAAGTCAAATAGGTGTATTATGTGTTACTTTCTTAGAAATGATACAAACACATGATAAACCGTAAGTTTTTCTAATTACGCAACCACACTTTGTACTATACATACCGCAATCATTTGCTCGTGCTTCTTCGCAATGAATAAAATTCAATTCGGCTTTTGAAATTTTAAACACCAATTTCGAATACAAAAATTTGTCTTTGTATTTGTGTTCTAATACAATCAAACTCCTTCCAAATGAGATTTATATCTCTATGAACAGTGTTTGCATCATATTGTTTATTGCTTCCAAACCCTTCACCAAATCACCTTTACTATCCAACAAATACCTTTTCAACATACCCTGAGCAAATTCAACTCTGATTGTAGTTGTGTTGCCAAAGTGCAACACATGGTCTTTCCATGCTCTAAGAATTTTCTCCTTCACCATATGTGTAATAACCCAACTAATAAAAATAATTACAACAATCTAGAATTTAACTAGTGGAATTATTAAATTAGAAATGTTAGAAATGATTTAAAAATTAATTAATTAATTAAGAAAAGGGCAATAAGGTAATATTGGAATAAATCCAAAGGGCAAGGAAGAAAATTCCTCCATATTCCCTCCTTAATGTCATTTTCGGAAAAACCATTCTTTTTTCCCAATCTTTCTTATTCTTCTCGTGCGCAGTCCCAAAACCTTTCTCCATTGTTACTGTTCATTTTAACTCCAAACCTTCGATTTCCCTTCCTTCTCCAAATCTTTTAGAACCAAAAGGTTCTTAAGACTCTTGAAAACTGTTTTCCCCTCTTCAAAATCCAAATATGTCCCTCCATATTTTTTTAAATCCAACCAACTCGGTAAGGCAAGGAAGAACCCAACCCAGCCAAGAGAAAACAAACTGAATCGGGGAGCTTGAAGTCAAGAGGAGTTTAGAAAACGATTTTGAAACATCACTCATTATTATTCTACAACTGTGAGTTCTTTACATTAATTTTTTTTTTTATCATGAGAGATTGGGGAAAAAAAACTTTTTTCCAGTTTTCTTAATAAATTTTGAACTGATTTGGGGAAAAGTGAATAAAAGAAATTAGTAGGAATGAGTGAGAAAAATGAATGATTAAGCATATAGGGAATTTTCACAAATTGCATTTAAATGATATTTGATGGCATGCATGTTGGAAACTCTGATTGTAAGTTTTGAAAAATAAATTTATGCATGAAGACTGTTTAATTAGATGCTCATACCTTGTTTCAAAGTTAGCATGTTTTTCGAGCACGAATTTTGCTCGTTACTGCTGCTGCCTCTGATGCGTATGCAAAACTGTGAGTTTTGCCTTTGGTAAAATGTCGTCATCATTTTGCCTCTAATGGTCGCACTTAAATTCTAAGTGTTGCAGTCTCTAAAAAAGTGTTGTTAAGTTTGCCTTTGGTCTAATTTTTGCCTCTGATTTCAGCTCTAAATTAGGGACTTAGAATTTATTTTATATGAGTTAAATTGTGTTTCTTTAAGCTGATGTGAAAAAAATGTATGCATGACATAACATCTCATAATGGATATCATGCATATAAATTCATGGCATTCATGGCCCAAGTCTTGGTGAGACATTTGATGGGGTTGTTTTCGGCATGAAACAACAAGTAAAGGAAGAACAATCGGGATGCTGGTTGGGGTTGTGCCCAAACCAACTTTACTATTCAGGTTCAATTGTTTTAGCGGCCCATATTAAAACAATTGGACAATTTTTCCATACTATAAGGAAAAGTTTCAGTTATGTATTTCAAGAATTTCTAAATCATAATCAAGTGTCAATTGACACAATTTTATGAAAGTGTTTTATTGCATAAAGAGCATATTATTTCATGTTTCTTTTTCTAAGCCTCATTGAGAGGGATATTTTTACTGTCATTCCCCTTATTTTTGAACTTAGTGGAATTTATTTCTCACCCCATTTATTTTAAAATCTAGCAGCTGGAGGTAGTTCTGGAGCAACTTGATGTTGGAGGATTAATTTAGTTTTTTTTATTAGTCATGATGTAGTAGGGTTTGATGTATTAATTTTATGTCGTCTGAAATTATCCTTCTTTTCAAACTTGAGAAAAACAAACCCAACTGAATATGTCGTCTCTGTTGAACTCACACCAACGATATGAAACAATGACATTTCATATTGATTTGTTTTATAAGTCAAAATTCATCAACAACACAATCGGAAAAGTATTAAACAACTTGACTGATTCATGATGAGCCCAAAAAATATCTTTAATTTAAGTTTCAAACTTATTAACCGTTCTATATCTGTATGCACATTTTTTATCATCCAAGCATTTCAACAAATGTTGCATTTATGATCTCGAACCCCATAGAGTCTTCTTATATATTTGACGCGCATTATAAACTTCATTGTAGTCACACTTTCATTTCTTATGTCTTTCATAGTCATTAGAGTATTTTTTGGTGGGACCATGTTCCTTGTCATCTCACCAACAAGTTCCTTCTCTTCTTCATTTAAACGACCAACAACGAGATGACCTTCTAATTTTTTTATCCATATCATGGTTGTGATCCTAACACAATAAGATTCATTTCTTTGGTTGTTAGAAAATAACCACACAATCTGAATGGACATTCAAATTGGTTGTTAGATCCTTCGTCTTCTCATTTCAACTTCTTATTGGTTCCTTTATATACACAACCCCTTTTGCAATCCAGTACAAAAAAATTGTTTTCTTCTATCAGAACCATGATAAGATTTTGTAATTACCACTGAAAATCCTAACTAAGTTGTCTGACAACAAACCCAAACAATCAAATCATCTCGATAACTATATTTATTATTAGTAATAAAGTGTATCCCAACATCAATGTCAATCACCACTGCCTCTGCAATACCTAGTTTCAAATAAGTTGCTTCCTTTGGTTTCAAGTCAAGTACGAACCCATGTATTTCTTCAGTTGCAGGCTCAGGTTTTGGTTCCGCTACAGGCTCGAGTTTCAAATCGGGTGCCAACGAATGTTTTGAGTCAACTTCAGGCTCAACCATAACTAACTACAAACATTTTACACAAATTAAAACTCAATTATGCAAAAACAGACAATTTTGGAGTGCAATAACAATTATCAGATGCGTGAGTCTGGTAGTGTAAGTTTTTGAAAAACACACTACCAGATGCGTGAATCCGGTAGTGGTAAGTTCTTAAAAAAGGTACTATCAGATCCCAGAATCTGGTGCTACTCTATATAGAACTTCAAAAACTTTAATAACCAGAATGATAATGAGTATGATTTTAGAGGTACATTACCTTTGCAATGAAGAAAAATAGAATTGATGATGTCAATAGATAGAATAATGGGGATTTTAAACTCTAAAAACGTGAAAAATAAGTGAAGTATTTGAGATTGAGTGTCGTTGAATAAGTGTTTGGTGAGAAGACTCACATGACTTATGTATTGGCGTCTACTCGATGTGAGAATCCGATAACTTAAATTACCAGATTCATACATCCAAAAATTTACCGACTAAGAACATAGAATCTAATGAAAAGTAAATTTAACAATTTGAGGGACCTTTAGACTATAATAAAAGAATGAATAACTCTCTTATTTTGAAAGTTGAATTGAGCCGATCCATTATAAAAAAAAAAACTATGAAAGTAAACCTAGTGATCTGTTTTAATATCTTTTATATTCATATGTAATTAAAAAAACTTTTTTTGGTATAACAAAAGCATACTATATTAACTTCAAGAAAGAGACCCAAAATAAATACTGTATAAACTATTAACTCATGTTACATATATCGTGTCAGAAAAACTCGTCTTACATATATTATTTTCAATTATTATCAACGGTCTGAAAGAGACAATGGAAAGAAATAATCAACACTTCCTAATTGATACTATCTCTATTTTTATATGTAAAGTTTTATGGATTAAATCACAAGAATTAAACAAAATATTGATTATTATATTAAATTAATTGAAAATTAAAATTATTTTAGAGAAAGTTTACGTATATTTTTATTGTAATATTTATTATAAATTATAATAAAAAAGATATTATCTGATTAAAGGTAGATTAATAAAATAATTATTAATTAAGTTGAAAATTGTATAAAAAGGACAGAAAATCTCAAAGTACTTTTATATTCAAAAAATAGTGTGTAGTAGAAAATATAATTAATTTTATATACTGTTAAGATAAAAAGTTTACATAATAGTAAATTATAATCAATTAAATGAATGATTATAGTAAAAATTAAATATTATTATTGATATCATGATTTGATTGATTAATTCCATAATATTTTTTTACATTCAAAGGTCTATATAAATTAAATTTATAAAAAATAGTGATATAAACTAATTAAAAGGAAAAAATTAGCTAGGCATAAAAAGACTTTGGCTCTTAAATTAAAAAAAAAAACAAAAGACGGTGGCTGATCTTAGTTGGTTGAAATGGCAACTGGGGAAGAAAATAATCTGATAATGTCGGTTAAAACGCGTTTCCTTTTCCATCATTTCCAACGTCAATTATTTCAGTTAGATTGTCACAATTGTATTTGACATTTGATATTATCATTATTCAACGTTGTTCATCTCCCAAAGCTATCACCGCTTATGTTGTCCTTTTTTTTCTAAAGAAGTGTTATCGTTACCTATTCATATATTTTTTTTAAAACAATTACGAATATTTGCCTTCTCTCAATAAGATCAATTCAGATTAGAATATAAAGTAAGTAAAATTAATTATTGATAATTAAATCAATGATTAATATTATGTTTATAAGTATAATAAATTATAAAAAATTATAACATCAATAATTAATCTATTAATTTTATAAAATTTTTAATTTAGATGAGTCAACTTTTAATTAACCACTTTTTATATTATATCTATATGCACGACTAATTGTAGAGATTTTATTAATTTATCATTTTAGGTGAGTCAATTTTTTTATTGTGTTTAAATTGAATATTGTACTTGAAGTTAGGTAGGATTACAATAGACGACAAAACTCTTTTTCAATAGATTTAATGACATTTCCAAGACTAAATTTGAATCCAAGACTTTTACCATTTTATCCAAGTACTCTTGAGTGAGCCAAATGTCTCTTACATACTACTACATTAATTAATCAATAATAAAAATTTAGAATATGTCTTTCTTTATCAATTGAAGAAATAATAAACACCTCTTAAAACTCACACACACAATAATAAAGAATCTCAATCAAATACATAACATTATATTTAATAGTGTCAATTTAATTAGTTCATACAATATATATTACTATTACTATAATAATAGTACAATTTAAATGAAATTTGCAAATTAATTTTTTCACACCTATTCATGACAGGTGGGAATTCTACATCAATGCATTTATACAAAAAGAGTAAATTGGTAATTTTTTTATGAGGTGGTAACGTTTGTGTGGTCTTATTTAATATACATATCTATAATAACTAAAAAATGAAAATAACAATAATTTTTTTTATGATTTGAATATCAATTACTTTGTGTAGTATTTGGAAACTTATTACTTATGAATATGAAGATTAGTTTTATGTGAATTATATTGGTTAGATTTTGGATCATACAATTTATCCTATTTGGAAACATGTTATTTTAATATTTACTTATTAATATTTTTTTTAAAATTTAATGTTTTTTTTAAATATTTTACAACTTATCATAATTTTATAATTTTATTGTTATTTTACTTTTTTAGTAATTAAATATAATAATAATAATAATAATAATAATACATATTAGCAAAAAAATATTCTTAAACTGGAGTGGAGATAGAAATATTAGAAGAAGAAAAAGTGAAATAGAGGGACTTTTACAATAGGACTAGAACTTCAATTTTTAAAAAATAGAGGGACCAAAAGTGCATTTAAGCCTCAAATTTTTTATAAATTCAAAATATGATCATGCACTATTGTTGTTTGATAAGCAAGAACAAAGGGTGACACCAAAAAAATTCACTAGATTAATTGGAACAAATGTTGTCAACCGAAGAATAAAGGGAGAATTGGTTTCCGCAGCTTCAAAGCTTTCAATCTTGTCATCCTTTCTAAATAGGGTTCACATATTTTATCTAGCCCGACTCTTTGATAAGCAAGTGCTTGAAAGCATGGTACTTTCTGAGATGTAATCTTCTTAAAGCTCAACCTAAAAACCATCGACCTAATTATACTTGTCAAAGTATTCACATGACCATATCGATACTTAAAAGGGGTTGCTTGTGAAAAATTAATACAGGTCACTATGTTGATATTTGGGAAGACAATTGACTACCACTTTATAATGGATACAAAATGTGGATTCCAAAATCTTCCCTTATTAAGCTCTCTCAAGTGTTGTCATTGATTCGCCAAGATCTTGAATTGGCATTCGGAATAGACAATTAGTGAATTCCACCTTTTTGTCGTTTGAAGCTACTCAAATCCTTCAACTTCCGCTTCTAATCTCTAGCCAGAGTGATAAGCTTTGTTAGGGCCCTCACAAAAAAGGCATGTTTAGTATCTATAGCGCTTACCATACTAACACTAGGAAAAATTAGAATTATCTTCTACCTCGGACCATTGGCCCAATTCTACTTGATGGACCAAGTTATGGAACCTCAGAATGAAGTAACTTGAAAATTTACTACTCTTCCTGACTCGGATGTGGCTGAAGCTATGAGTTTTAGACTCGCGCTCCAAATTTATGTTGATTTGGGTTTTTATCGCATGGCGATAGAAAAAGACTACCTCAATGTTGTTTAGGTTCCACTATTGCCGATTGTCACAATTTTCTTTCTCTATTTCTTGTAGCTATTGTGGCTCATGTGAAGAGCACTACTAATATATCTGCTCAAAATTTAACCAAATTTACTTTAATTTCAAAAGACACTATTTAAATTAAGGAATGGTTGTCTTGTATTCGCCTTTTTATTGCAGCTAATTTAATGGTTGTCTTGTATTCGCCTTTTTATTGCAGCTAATTTAGCTGACTAATGAATTTTCTTTTATGTAAAAAAAAAAAACATAGTTTTGAAACCTAATTCACAACTAGAGTTAGCAAAATGTTCACACCAATATATGCTAAGACATACCCTCTCTAGTTTTATAGAACAAAGAAGAATAGAATGCAAATGTAATTTTTCTTTATAGAAAAGTAAAATAAATAAATGAATTTTTTTTCAAATTCTTAATATATAATAATTTTTATGTGAGAATGTAAAACTTTTTTAGATACACATATAATCAAATTACGTCATAATATCCCTTTATTATATAAATTTTTAAAATATTTCTGCAAATATATATTCAATGAGATGTCATTAAATGCATGTGTAAATTTTTTTACTTATTAAGTGTTTGTTTTGTTTTGCGGTGACAAACATTAACTTGGAATTAAATGATTTT
Organism: Cicer chorassanicum; assembly: GCA_037974735.1. Classification (NCBI taxonomy): domain Eukaryota; kingdom Viridiplantae; phylum Streptophyta; class Magnoliopsida; order Fabales; family Fabaceae; genus Cicer; species Cicer chorassanicum. Next base: position 33,535,117 of record JBBPBP010009778.1, on the reverse strand, counting down.
GTAGGATAATTTATGTTTGAATACATTCATGTAAAATTGGGTTAAGTGAGTGATAAATCCAATGCTAAAAATTAATTTTAAAGGCAAGAGCTCCAAATTTTAATTTCAAGTCAGAATCAATAACAGAGGAAAAATTTATTCTACACGAGAACAACTAATTATGTTAAAATGGAACAAAGAAATGGCTAAATCTATTGAATAATGTATACTTTGTTCTTTTGTTGTTGGTGTGAACCTGGTATCCTCTGCATACAATTGTAGAGACTAATTCCTCGACCTGGGTAGGACTGAAGTAGCAATGTCAATCACAAGAAAGGGGGTTTGAATTGTGATCCTTTTAAAATTTTGATTCCTGTTCTTAATTTAAATTTACTCAAGATTGATATTGATTTGATAAAGGGAGAACGTTCTTCATTAGAATATAACAATAAAAACTTCACAAAGTAATTAGTGTTGTGCAGGTGAAAAATAAAAAGGAGATAAGGGATAGAAAGATCACACACAAAAAGTATACTGATTCATCCAACTCAGGCTAGTCCAGTCCTCACAACCATACGATTTTCACTACGTGCTTCAGAACCAAGAATGTTCTCCTTCACACTTTTTCTCTTGATCACACCTTGATCAATTACAATCTTCACCTTTCAACCTAGAAAGGATTTTTACAATCACCTTTCAGCCTTGAAAGAATTTTTACAAACACACTCAATATAACATAAAAGATAAACTTGAGTTACAAATGATGTGTATGATAAAAGTGTTTGGGATCTTGAAACTTCTCAACACTTGTTTGAGATAAATAAAGACAAACTCAGTAAATAATGATCCAAAGATATAGTGAAGAGAGCTGGAGTTTGCTTGAAGAGTTTTTGACTTGTTATTACTTGGACAAGTGTTGGTAGATTTGTAAATTGAACTCTTACCTTCATCTTCTAATTGATCTTCAATTTATATATTATAAAAAGCTTTGAATATTCAGTTTAAAATGAATATAGTCGTTGGACGCACTTCCCAAGTGTTAGATATATTTTAAAGCAATTAAACATGTGTTTATATTGTTGTCAAGAACGTTCTTGACAATCGAAGAACGTTATTGCTTTTGGGTTTGATGGAAAACGTTAATGAGTGAGTGAATGAGCAGTGAAATGTCAGTTTGGTACTATTTCCAATCAGAATTATGCAGAGCTTTATGCAGAATATTGTAAGTACAATGTACTTGTGTCCTTGCTCACAACTCATCAATTTAGAGATCAATCTTGAGGCTATTTTCCTCTTTTGGGCATTCAGCTCGAGTTCTAGGCTTCACCATTGATTTGAGCAGTCTTGATACTCTTTAATATGTGGTCTGGACTGTGGAAAATTATCTGTTTTAATTCTACCTTTAAAAGAGAATAACCAGAATGTTCTTTTGTAAAACCAAAACATTCTTCGTTTCTGTTTTATATGAGTGCTGGATTTTGATCTTTGGCAACTATTATGTGTCATGCTTTTCTGCTCTGTGTGCGGACTGCTTTTTACAATGTCAGTGTCTTATCATTTCTATCCTTGCTGTACTTATTAATCATCAATCTGGAGATTGATCTTGTTGTTTGTTCTTGATGCTTTGCTTTGCCTTTTGTTGATCTTATGGAAAGAATCTGTCCAAAATGATGTTGAGTAGATTATTAAATTCCTATGTAATGAATGTTGATGATTTGTAGTGTAGATAAATGTACTTTCATAGCCCAGATCGACCTTAAATTACAACAGATTTTGTTCTTTGTAAACCAGAACGTTCTTGGATTAAAGTTGTGAAAACTAGAATGATCTTCGTTTCTATTTTGAGTGATTTGCTGGATTTTGAACTTTTGACAGCTGTTGCGTGCCAATCTTTTCTGTTATGTACGTGTGTCAGTGATGCAGTGACTTTATCATTTCTATCCAGGTTCTTGCTTATCTTAGCCATCAATCTGGAGATTGATCTTGCTATTGTTCTTGTTACTTTGCTTCTCTTTTTGTTGATCTGTCCAAAGCAATCTTGTTGTATAATTTTGTTCTTTCATTTTGAAGACTGGTTTATTTGTAATGAAGGTTGATATATTTTCGCAGTCTAGAACGATCTTGATTAATGAAATCTTTGTCCAAAATGTTCTTGAACTAAATATTGTGAAAACCAGAATGATCTTCGTTTTTCTGTTTAATAACCAAAACAGTCTTGTTTTCTCAAATTTCTGTTTTTGATAAACCAGAATGATCTTCGTTTTTTCAGAATGATCTTGTCATCAATTTTTATGCACTTTGATGAAGTGAATGACTTCTTAATTGTTCACTTATGTAATTCATATTCCTTAAATAAAACTCAAGTGCAATTATTAGTAGACCACCATTCATAAAACTTAATCATTTATTTCATAAGGTTTGTTGTTATTAAAACATATATCAAAAATATTTTTACCTCAACAAGGACCACAATGAGTGGAAAAGCCCCCCCTCAAGAGATTTAACATTGTTGCATTTATAGAAAAGGATTCAAACTCATGAAATGTAGTTAAGTCGAAAAAAACACTACAACATTTATGGTCTCTAGCAACACTTTTTTAAGCAACATGTATAAAATGTTGTCTAAAAGTTGGTAAGGCAACATTTTATGTCCGTTGCCATCATTATTTTTGCAACATTCTATAAACGTTCCCTAAAATATTTATGGGAACAATTTTAAAAGTAACTATATGCGTGTATAATTTGTTTTCTTATAAAGAAAGAATTACATACTAAGAAATCACAAGGAGTGAAGTGACACCTTATTATCATCATAAAACCAAAGTTAAATTATATTTTTGCTCTCTTAAGTTATTATTTGATTTCACTTTGGTTCCTTAATTTTTTTCGTTTCATTTTTAGTCATTTATTTTATAAATGTTAGACACTTTGATTTCTCAAGTTTCTTTTTTCTTTTTGATTTAGCCCCTTAAATTACAAACATTAAATTTGTTGGTCCCTTAAGTAACAAATATTAGATACTTTAGTTCTATCTAGAGGCAAAGGAAGAAGGAAGACATACACGTATCATGGTCCCCCAAATTCTAGGTTCATTTGAGTTATAATTAGTCAATTATTATATGTCCTTATAATTAGTCAATTACTAAACAAATTTTATAAAAAGTAACTATATGTGTCTTTGGTTAGTAATTTTTGTCTTTGAGTTTGTCTTCCCTTAATTAGTTTAGTCCTGAAACGTGTCATTCATTAGTCAATTTGATCCATAAAATCACTGACAAAAGAGAAGCTTGATGATATGTTTGTAATTTCGATGCATTTTTTGTTTTGTTTTAATTCTCTAGTTCTCATGGAAATGTGATGCTAGTAATCTAGAGTTCATCTAGGAGATAAGTAAAGTTTGATAAATAATTGTTCTATTTATGATTCGAACTCGAGTTCTTCCGAACGATTCATCCTTAATTGAAGCTTATTAATCACTCTATACATTCAAGACTATATTGACTACATTTCACATATTTGATTCGGAAACCAAAATGACTTTAATTTTATATAAATATTGAAGTTTTAGTCACAATCCCTCTAAATAATGAATCATGTCTCCGCCATTGGTCATGTCTATCAATGTTTAACATTTTTAACTTACGAGATTAAAGTGTAGTCTTTATAGTTTAAGAGATCAAAGTGTCTAAAATTTGTAACTTAAAAGGATTAAATTAAACGAAGAAAACATTATTTAACTTTTATAATTTAAAGAATCAAAATAAAACATAAAAAAATCTTAATAGACTAAAGTGAAATATAAAAATATCTTAAGGGCTAAAAGTATAATTTAAACTAGAAATACTCTAAGAAAGAAAAACATAATCTAAAGACCTCGAAAGAAAAAGGAATATTCAATGTCAAACAAATCAACACAACCATTTGCATTTGCTTCTATGTAGACTACAATTATGAGTAACTGAAGTTTGTTAACGAATAAAGCTTTAGAGGAGGGGTAATTGAAGGTTGGGAAAAACACAAGCATATAGGATTTGAATTAGTGATGATAAAAAAATCCATACCTATTGGTACTTGTAGATAAAATTTGTGATGAATATGGGGCGACAACTTACTGATGAAATAAATGGATGAATAGATTATACGTCAATTAATAGAGTGTCGACAAATATCGAGGTATCCGTAACAAATGTACTTAATTACCGTCATAATTTTACAAAGATGTATTTTTATGTCTTTGATTTAAGTTTCTTTGATAGTTTTTAATAAGTTGTTATTTGGAAGGTTTCATTTTATTGTCAAATTTAGTGTTTTTTTTTATCACCATTCATTAACTACTATAAGCTAATAAATACACGATGATAAGATAAATGGATAGTAAAATGTCTAATATTCTTACAAGAACACAAAAATGATTTTGTAAAAAACTATTTCTATTAATTTAATAAATATCTACGAATATTCACACACCAATACGAGACAGAGACATGTATCTTTTTTGTGTAATAGGGGCATAGACACATGAAAGCTACTACCATGTCCGCCCGATCCTGTTAGTATCCCTAGTTTGAAATGAGTTTTCAAAACATTTAATTCTTTTAAGAAAATACTTATCAATTTTCATTTCAAAAAAAAAATTATATGTTTAAAACCATTTTAAAAAAGTAGAATGGAACCGCAAGTCTGAAAATAAATAAGAGTAGGAAAGAAGAAAATCTAGTTCTTAAAATAACTTCTTGAATAATAAACTTATATGTGTATATAATTTAATTTTTTAAATAAACATTCTTCAAATAGATATTTCAAATAATAATAATTATTAAATTTAATTATAATTTTAATTCTTTATTTTTATTAATTCATAAAATAAATCATTAAATTTTCAAATTCCAACCATTTTAATCTCCAATCAAAATTTTAAACTAAATACGGTTATTTAATATATTTTTAATGTCTGTGTCAATAAAAAGATAAGACAGTATTTAATTTTCGTGGGACAAAAAAACTGAAGATACTTGGGACAAAATCATCAATCTTCAATAAATAAATATCTTGGCACATTGTCCTTCATCGCTTTCACACGCTCAAACAAAAATCAAACGGAGGTTTCATTTCAGCTCCCTGACTCTGACTTTTCTCCTGTCATCTTCTTCTTCTTCCACCATTACCGATTAACTTCAAATCCTCTTCATCCATTTCTCACTTCCATTCTTCCTAAATCCCTAAGTCCCTTCCTTTTTTCCTTAATCCATAACCTCTCAGGTAAGTTATACAGCTAATCTATTCCCTTCTTTTTCTTTATTCTATTTTCCTTCTATTTGCACCCCCTTTTCATTGTTTTCTTTACTTCCCTAACAATTTCCTTCATTCCCTTTTCAGGGTAGGATAAAACCCCCCAAAAAATAGTTTTTTCTTTTTATAATATTTGTAATTAACCCCAAAATTAGAAAATAGTTGAGAAAGAGGAAAGATCAAACAAAAAAGAGGTATAGTGAAAACTAGGGTTTTTTTTTGTTTAATTTGTGCTAAAGATGGAAACTTTGAATGGTAATTCAGAACAATATGCAAATGTTTCTTCTAATTCATCATCATCATCATCATCACCATCATCATCATCATCACCATCATTATCATCATCATCATCATTATCATCATCATCATCTTTTGGAGGTGTTAATAGTGATGATAATAATGGTAGTATAACATGGTATGGTATGAGGTTACCTTCTATTAACCCTTTACGTTCACCACTTTCATTTCTATTGGATTACTCTGGCATTCTACGTTCAACCAATGATTCTGAGGGTGTGATTCTCAACAATGAAGTTTCTGGTCCTGAATCACGGTCTCGGGTTGATGATTCTGCTGGTTCTGTTGCTGGGAGCAGTGCAGGGGAAGTTGCAATAAGGATTATTGGAGCTGGAGAAAATATTCAAACTCGGGTTGGAGAAGTGGGTTATGATGATTGTGGTGATGATGTGATTGGTGAGAGAAGTGGAATGCCTGCATTGGATGATGATGATGATGCCGAGGGTCGTAGTGGAATTGCAGCTAGTGAAGGGGTTCCTCTTGTGTCTTCATCTTCATCGTCGTCATTAGCTGGTAGTGGACAGGTTAATGGTGATGCGGCTGAGAATGGAACAGAAAATAACAGTAGGGATTCGTCTTCCTATCAGAGATATGATATTCAGCTTGTTGCCAAGTGGATTGAGCAGATTCTTCCTTTTTCACTCTTGCTATTGGTTGTTTTCATCCGACAGCATTTGCAAGGTATTGCCAATTCATTGGTTATATTATGTTTGTGATGTTAATTATGGCTTCAAACTTGCGTTACTCCAGTGTAATGATCATAGATAGCCATTTCACATTTTCCTTTATTTACTTTTGCTTAGTTAGTAGTTAATCCATTGGTCAAAATATTTGGAAAATAAAAATTTGTTTCTACAACTTGGCTACCTGTTGTGTTAAGAGCATTTGGCTTGCTTGTTCTGAGGTAATGTGCTTGGTGGAATAGTGATTGATTGGTAAGGTAAAACAAATCTTGTGGGGTTAACTAAGCGACGAAGTTCTTGCCATGTGTTTCTGTTGTGATCCTTTGTTAATAATACAAAAACTTTTCTAATTGAAGATCAGTATGTGATTTTCTTTCTAACTTTCTTGTGAGTTGCAATTGTGTCTTTTCTATTTACAATCTCTACCTCTGAATAGGTGCATGGTGCATGATGCATCGCTTAATTTGTACCTACTAATCTTTTCTGAGAACTTGCAGGTTTCTTTGTCACAATTTGGATTGCAGCTGTGATGTTCAAGTCAAATGAAATTGTTAAGAAGCAGACAGCTTTGAAGGTACGTTACTCATATCTTTGCCAATCCTTTAAAATTTCTATTCCTAAACCGTGCTTATGTTCTGTCAACTCCTCACCCTCTTACCATAACATTGAGCGAAAGAAGTTTTATCTTGCAGGGAGATAGGAAAGTCTCTTTACTTGCTGGTATCTCTTTCGCTTTCATTCTTCACGTGATAGGCATTTACTGGTGGTATCGAAATGATGATATTTTATATCCACTGATCATGTTACCTCCAAAACCAACACCTTTCTGGCATGCAATATTCACCATCTTGGTCAATGGTATGGACTTATTCATGCAATGTTTGATATTACATTGTTGCAATTTATTTATGCTAGAACTTTTATTTTTCCCCCTTGTAGCATTAGGACAGAATTAACTGTATGTGATATTAACTGTCATTGCTTGTTCACACATCTATGGAAAATAGGGGATGTTAGCTGATATTTTTTTACATAGGCAATGGTGAAAACAACAGAATCGTATTTTTTTCATCATTTCCTTCACAACATCTTGAAGAAACGAAACAAGATAACATTTTTGTATACACGAGGTCAACAACAATAACATAATGATATTCATGAATTAAATCATGGATAATATATAGGGATCAGAATCAATTTAAAAAGGAAAGTAGGAAGTAAATATGTTCATAAAAAATCTACAATATCTGAAACATATCTCAACAATAATAATGAGCAATATCTTTCTATCTCATTAGTTTTGTTAATATACTGTATTTTTTTTTTATCATGGTTGATTGTTTGTGTCTCATATATCCCTTTGTATTTGTGACCTCTAGTTATTCTAATTTTTGTTGGTATTAATGATCACCATTATATTGATTCTCAGATATATTGATGCGGCAAGTTGCAATGGCTTTTAAGTGTAACCTTCTTATATATTACAAAAAGGGGAAAGGTCATAACTTCCGTCGGCAGGTGATTTATGCTTTCCAAACTAAAAGTATGCAATTTTCAAGTGTAGTTTACTACTACAACAACTGCTGACATTGGCTAACTTTTCTAGGCTCAAATGTTAACTCTTGTTGAGTACACGCTGCTGCTGTATCGTGCCTTGTTGCCAACACCAGTTTGGTACCGGTTTTTCTTGAATAGGGAATATGGTAGTCTCTTTTCGTCACTGACCACTGGGTTGTATTTAACTTTCAAGCTAACATCTGTTGTCGAGAAGGTTTGCTTTCGTTTTTCTAACATTTTTAGTGTGTTTATTTCAAGATATGTAAGTGCAATGCTGAATTATCATCTGCGTGCTTATTAGGTCCAATACTTCATTTCTGCCTTGAAAGCTTTATCAAGAAAGGACATTCATTATGGGGTCTATGCCACAACAGAACAGGTAATAATTCAGTTTTAGTTATATTATTTTGTTATTAACATTGTATATAAATCTATCTAATCTATTTCTATTTACTATATAGTATACAACAACGATCCTCTATTTCTGTTTACTTCAAAATGATTTTGTACAACGTCTTGTAATATAGCTTTCATGTATCGATTAATTTAATTTTATGGCATTCATCAAGGTAATTTGATTTGTCCTCATCTCCTATAATTAATTTATTTATGTAATTGCACAAGGCAGTTGTGCACAATTTTTTTTATGGATGAAATGAAGAGGGGTCTTCTGTATTATTTTATTTTGGAATTTGTTATTTAAGGATGAAAACCTGCACATATGCTATGTTATTGAAGACTTTTACTGTGCAATTATTTTTTAAAATATGATTCTAAATTTATGTAATGAAACACAGGTTACTGCTGCTGGTGACCTATGTGCTATATGCCAGGAGAAGATGCATTCCCCTATCTTGTTGCGCTGTAAACACATTTTCTGCGAAGATTGTGTATCTGAGTGGTGAGTCCAAAACTTTATTCCTCATTTAGAAATTTTATTTCAACATATAAATGTTCACAGAAATATACCGAGGACCTTTCCAAGAGCCGATAAATAATTGTTTAGGGTAGGCTTGTCATCAGCTAAAATAGCGTTTTACATCATTTCCCACTATTAATTATCAAGAATGTCCTACTTTTATTTTAATAGCAATGTTATTTTGTTAGTGGGGAGAGTTGAATCCATAATTTGGTCAGAAACATAATTCAAAAAATTTCCTAGAAATATTAGGGCATGTTTACCTCATATTTCCTGTTTTCATTTTTATTTCAAATAATAAAGATCCTAAATTTTCCTCACCACTTTTCTTTACAATTTTTGAAAGTAGATCTAACATTTTTGGAAATTTTGAAAATGTCAAAACTCAACATTATTTTCATTGTTTCTAAAAAAGCATTCTTCCTAGTTTGTCTTCTATCTTCTCTCTTTCACAATTGTTTAATACACGAGTCTTCCATCTCCCTGTTAGCAAATGCAAAATAAACATAAATTTTAGAAATTGAAAACAGAAAATGTTTTCAGAAAGTAAACGGGGTCTTAATTTCTGTTGAATATTTTTTTAAATTCATACCAAACATGGGAATCTTGGATACATAAAATAATCCTCCTAATCGACACCACAGGGAAGTAGATTTTTCTGCACAGTGCACTTTTACTAGGCACGACGATGCTCAAAAGAAAAATGATGCCTTTGGTTATATTATGCATCCAAGTATAGTCACGATTCATGCCTAATGGCCAGAAGAACTGGCCAAAATTAATGAATATTTCCCTCAAGCTATGAGAACTTCATTTGATGCTCAAATTTATTCTTGCCACTTGAAATTGATCAAGTTTTTAAACTACTGATAAAGAGGTATATTTGAGAAGTGTATGACTTGTGTAAAAAAGCATTTGCTTAAGCTTTTTTCTTGCAAAATATCCCTATTTGAAAAATCAATTTGGATGCTCAATATCCTGAAGGATATTCTTCATAAAACTCCAATTTAGTCAATCAAAAGCTTTCTCTAGGTCTACTTTGATTGCCATCCATCTTTGAACCCTTATTATTTCTTGTAGAATGAAGAAACTCTTAAGTCAGAATAACATTGTCATGACTCTGCCCACCAGAGAATCAATAATACAACACATTCTCCTAACCAATAGCTTAGTTACGGTGTTGTAGGACGCATTACACAAACTAATTGGACGAAAATGACTTGTGTAAAAAAGCATTTGTTTAAGCTTTTTTCGTGAAAAACAGCCCTTTTTAAAAAATCATTTTGAATGGCTGATTATGTTGATAAATTATCTAGTTTATGGAGAAAAGCTATAACTATAACTACTTTTTAAAATAAAAGAAGTGTTTTTTCTAATAATTGTAGGCAAAAGAAAAATAGGTTATGTTTTACTTTAAATCTCTGAAAAATAAATCTTTATTTGTTATTATACAACATCAAATCACTTTTTTATAAAATATTAAACAAATGTGTCTTAAGAGGCAGGTAGATTGTATTATGATTTTATCTTATTAATGACTTCTCTTATAAGTTGTAACCAACAAAGGCACTTTCTTTCTCATTTCAGGTTTGAGAGAGAAAGGACTTGCCCCCTATGCAGAGCATTGGTTAAAGCAGCCGATCTTCGAACTTTTGGAGATGGATCAACAAGTTTGTTTTTCCAATTGTTTTAGTAAACTCATGATATTTGGGTTGGATCATAGTTTTGTACCAATCTCTACTTAAAATGTATCATGTTTCTTACTCTTATTTGGTAAGATTTTTTATCAAAACGATTCTTAGGAAGTATGATTGTTCGGAATCTTCAAAGGCATGGTTATGGATTAAAAGTTCGCATTCAGTTGCAACGTTATTGTACAAATTAAGGGCTTTACTCAGCCGTCGGGGGGAAACCCGCTAACCTGATGTATTTTTCATATCCTAGACAGTAAGAAGAACACAAATTTGTTCATAATGTTACATCATTTTGACATTGATCTCCCTCTCCTATCCCTACTCCCCTTTTCTTTGAAGTATGTATATGTTTTTGCACAGGCTTTATTGAAATATGACAACTAAACTATGTTTGTATATGTTTGCACTTGGAAGTGTTGAAATTGCCATATGTTAAAAGTAATTTGTATTTGGATGCTTTTGTTGATTGTCATGTCCCTTTTTGCTCAGCTAGTGACACTTCTATTCCAAATTAAATACCAGATGTTTTGCTAAGAGGGAACATATTGAAGTGTGGCCATCATATATTACTGGCATGCATTAATGAATTCCCGAGACCTTTAGTTTTGCACATTAATGTATTTACAATTATAGAGATGTGGTATTGAGTGCATGTTTGGGTCCCAGTGTAATTTTGCAAGAACTATAGAGTATAGTTTCTCCAAACGTAAAATCAAACATGCACCGATACTTATTCTAGAGGTCTCTAATCTATTTGATGTTTTTTAAGTAGGTTTCTGAATAAAGTTGTAAGTGAACCCTTAAATTTATTAATAATAATTTATAATTAGTTGGTTAAATTGTTTTTATAAGCAGATTTTATTAAAAGAAGTACAATAGGTAGTCTAACTCATTACAATAATAAACATAATGACTCTCTCGGCAAAGGTATCAAATGAAAATAGACACATCTCTACGTTGACATTTTAATATTATCTCATCTCATTTGCAGTGCTTTAGCAAAATACAATTATAAACAAGGTTTTTGGACCTAGTTATAAATTATTTAAAGACATAGTTTTGAGAAGTAGTTATAAAAGCTCTTTTGCCAAGATTATCAGAAAATAAGGAATTTATAAAGTCATTGTTAAGCAAAATTTTAGTGAATTTCATTCAAACAATAACTTAAAAGAAAATTCTATCATATCCATTTAATAGATAATCTACGGTTGGTTAATATTTAAAATTTATTTGAAGTTTTAATATGTACAAGAATTTTTTTTCAAAAGTAAGCTTAGATTTTTCTTGTCGTTACAAATAAAATAATTTGTTTGATGTTGACTCAACAAAAATAAAAGAAAATGAATATTTATTTGATGTTGTCAAGATTTTTTTAAGTTATTGTTTTATACGTAAAAAGGAGAAAGACCATAAATTTTTTCTATTGTTGATATTCGTTGAAATTTTAAGTAATCTTTTTAGTATGGAAGTAAACCTCCCAAATCCTTCAAACATCTGTCACTCCTTCCTAATTAAGCAAAGACCCATCTTCAAAAATGTATCTTGACTGATATGTGTACGTCATGCATGAGGTATGTGTTTATTTTAATTATAAATTTTTACTTATAATTTGTCATTACCGTTTTTTATTTGTGATTTATTATTATTCGTTTGAAATGGAATTTTTCATGTCCTTTACTTTGAAATTTTGGTGTCATTTGGGAGCTTGGATCTCATTTTAACTAGTATTCAATAAATGGTAGAATTCTGGCTTACATTTTAAAATCTAACTTATATAATTCAAATTACTTTTAATATTAAAAAAGTTTTAGTTATACTTTACTAGAAACAAATATTCTGATTCAAAACAAAAAAAGAAACAAATGTTCCAAAGTTATTAATTATTTATAAATTTGGCGCATCCATTCATTATGAACTAATCACAATAAATAATTTGATTTATTATTTCTATATTATATTTAACAAATGTTCATCATCTTTATTATGTTAAATTTATTTATTTTTTATAACTATTTGAAATTAAATTTGTCCATGAGATATTAGTTTCATGGTAAGAGTTTGACTCATTGATCTCAAGGAACAAAATTCAAATCTTATATCGAAAAATTGTAAAAGAACTATTAATGCCACAATTATTATTAATAATTTATCTTTCTCTATTTTTTTTAAGTATTTGAAATAAAATATTTAAATATGTTTAGTAAACATATTTTATAATATGCTTTTTTTTGGACAAAATTTTATAATATATTTAAAACCTTGAAGAAAAGACTTCAGATATTATATTTTATAAATGAAAGGCTTATTTTTATTAAATACCATTAGAAATTATAGCTTAATATATAGTAAAGTATTAGAAGTCAGTCAACAAATAATTTATTTTTCTTAATATGATAATTTTTTTTTAAGATTTTCACATTATTAAAGTCTAAAACTTTCCAATTATAATATTTTAGAGGACTCTACTTTTGTCTATAAATAAATACACACTACTTTAACATAAATGCACTGCAAGATATCTATGTCGCTTTTCTTTAGAATCAATTTTTGTTATAATGAAAATTCTGTTGAAGATGTTTTTGAATTGAAGTTTGTAGTGTTACTTGTTGCTATTTCAGGTGCTCTTGTGGGAAATGTACAAGCTGATATACCTTTTTGTTACCCAATTTGTGGAATATGTGACCCAATTGTCAGTCAAAGGCTCCTGTGTTGTAGTCCTCCATCAAGTGATACAAAGTCCTAAAACTTTGCTTCTAGTTATTTATAAAATAATCATTTTATATTTGAGCAAAGTCCATCTAATATGTAATAATTGGATTAATAAGTTTGGTTAAAATATTACATTTTCTTATTAGCTATTATTGCTTGCCTTTTATTGGATTTTTTATGTTGAATATATATGAGTGATGATCAACTTACTCTAGAAGTAATTTTTGTTAGATTTATTCCTTTTAATAAGTAATTGTAGACAATAAATTTCACAAATCAAAGTGTTGAGTATTTTATATTATTTTAATGATTATACATATAAAAAATTATAAAAATGGGATATAAGCAATTATACGTCAAATTGAACTAACTCGATAAAATAATAAATATTTTAACTTCTCTTTTAACACATAAGTCTTTTTTCTTGCACTTGAAAATGGCAAGAAATCTTTTTATTCCCTCCTACAATTGTTGAATTTAAATGGTTTGGAGTCCCAATTGTATGTATGGATGGCATTTCAAACAAAGAGGACAATGGTGTGAAATGTCCCTATCTCCCACCGATTGATCTAGTATCTTCCACTTCAACACCAAGTCCTTCGACAACAGCAACCTATCAATTCTACTCATAACACTCGCATCTTGTCGAAACCAAGTGAGCTTATTTCCCAACTTCTTCAAACCCGCAATAAAATCACCCCCACACAATACTCACCACCCTTACCTCCCCTATTTACCACCACCAAGTCCTCCCATTATTGCTTTTCCCTTCAATTGAGCACGTGAAATTGATGACATATTTTATCAAAAGTAACTATTGAGTTATCATATCCACATGTGTTTGAGCGATATTATTTTCGTTCAACAGTTAATACATTTCTAAGTGAAAAGTTTTAAAGGATTTGTTCAGAAACTTGTAATCAGACATAAAAAGCGATTAAAGTATTGGAAATACTAAAGAGATAGAATTGTTGGGTATTCCAATTACCACAAATATCATCGTCGTCTCTATTCATGCATTATTAATTCCTTTATAACGGTGAGAGATTAAATATCTTGTTTAAATGTCGATTTCTCATATGGTTAACTAAGGCGCTTGTATTAGCAACCAACGGTTTCTGACTCCTAAACTTAAATCCATTCCCAAAGTTTACATTTAATAGATGTTTAAACCTAAATCTAGTTATGTGTATCTTCAAAATGACAATGCTAAGCTCTATTTATAGTGGTAGGATAAGTGTATTTTCGCTAGTTGTACACAAGTGTTTTAAACCCCCTTGATTTGCTAAGCAAAATTGAGGCTCGCTAAGCGCAATATGTGATGCAAAACTCCATGACTTTCTGTCTTGGATTCGTTAAGCCAACGTCATTCTCGCTCATCAAATTTCCTCAGCCTGTTTTCTTCATTTCTTGGCTCAAACGGTCCTACTTGCTTTCTTCCTTAAGTGCCCATTCTCTTTTACATCTAAAAACAAGAAAATATGTAAATATTGCCATTATCGTATCTCAAAACCTATTTACCAAATATCTACAATGATTGAGAAAAATCCAAATGTTTTCTATTAAATAAAATTTATAAGTGCTTATAAAAGTATATTAAAATTGAGTATATTTGACACTTGTCAACTCTCCCCAACTTGAACTTTGTTTGTCCTCAAACAAAAGTCCTCTAAAAAAGAATTCAAATATGGTTCAAAAAACTTTAGTGCACAGGGATAATCATGGTTTGCAAACAATCAAGCACTCAAAACATTTCAATTCTTTTTCAAACTTGCATGCTATGCAATCTTAAAAGACCAAAAATCACGGTGTCAATAGATCAAAGCATGTTTATCAAACAATTGCAAAATAAAATTGTGATTTTCACAAATTCCAATCAAAAGTCAATACTCAAAATCACATTCCTCCCAGATGTGTTTCACTCAATAACAAAAGTAAGGTAAGTGTTTCTCTCATTCTGTGCACTGCATTCACACAAAATCAAAAATTTCAGTCATCTATGCATATATCACTAGATACATAATCAAACATAGATCACTAAGGTCATTGCAAGGTTGTAATGTGGCTTGGCTTCAAAAATCTTTGTTTTTCTAGATAACAAAAAATGTCTAAAGTTTAAGAGGGCAATTATTTACATAATTTTACAATACACATCTAATACTCTCAAATTTCTTTTACATTACCAAAAACAATGAATACCTCTCATATCTATAAGAATAAGAGAGCATTCATTTTAACAATATGTTTCTATCTAAGTTGCGGAGAGAAAAATAAAGAAAATCCAAGTGGAATTTTGGTGATTGAAAAGAAAATGAAAACGTTTCCTCTTAAGTTCAAAGTGAAAAAGAAAAAAGAAGGGAGAAAGAGAAAATAAAAAGACAAGAAAAAAAAACAATGATTAAAATCTTTTCATTTAAGTACAAAGGGGTGCAAGGGTCACTCAGCTCACGGGTAAACTTTTTAGGCCAAGTAGTTTATTCTCAAAATAGAAAAAATTGTCTTGATCATGTCCATGTATCATACATATAGTGACAAGTAGAGATTAAAAAATCAGCCGTGTAAGCACAATGCCGACTCTCAAAATCTATATAAATGTGGATGCACAAAATTTTATTAGGCCAAGTTGATGTGATTTTTTATATCAACAATTTTCATAAAATATAATGAAATTCTCACTTTGATAAAGCAATTTGGTTCATACTCATACTATCATTCAAGAGCAATCACAATTTGACTTCCACTGTAGCATGCAAACAAAATTGTCTCTTTTTCATACAAATAAGCTTGATTTTTCACAAACCTTGACACTAATTGCAACAAAATTTCAAACCATGTTTAAAATCACAATCAACCCAAAATTTAGCATTATCAAACCAAAACATAAGTTTCTAAAAATTACAAATTCAAAACATTAATGGAATACATCCCAAAACATCAACATCAAGTTCAAAAGATATTAAAAAAAAACTAATTGCTAAATGACTAAAATAAAAGAAACCAAATGACTGAAAACATTTAAAGTTCACTATTTTTTGGTGAGCTTTTCAGGCGTAGTTGCCTTAATTATAGTTCTCTTCCTCATCTCCATTTCCTTGTTCTTTTTCATCATCTTGTCGTTGATTTCCACTTCCACCAATAGCATTGCCACCATCATTACCACCGACATTTGGCTGAGCCTGCCTCATCTCCTCCGGGTAAAATGGCCGGCCCTCAGGCCATGCAATAAGAGAAGTATTTTACATGCCAAATATTTGAAATTTCTGGTCTACTAGAAAACTATTTTACATACTAAATATTTCATTTTTAGAATTTCCATTATGTAAACAAATATGAGAAAAAATTTATATGCTGAGAATATTGTTTTTGAAATTTCTAATATGCAAGATAAAATAGAGATAGGGGTAAATAAACAGGCCCATTTTTTTTATAAAAAAGTTGTATTTTGGAAAATTAATGCAAAAAGATACGGAGGTAGAAGTTACATTGTGGAGTATGAATTATAATTTTCTACAAATTGATTTAAATTGGCCTCTCGGTCCATATATTTTCCTCTACGTTTTTATTATTTTGTGTTACAATTATAATTTCCCTCTTTCTTTAAAATTTGGGTTTAATCCCTCTCTCAAACAAAATATATTAAATCTTCTAAAAATAAAAATATTATAAAATATTTAAATATTAATTAGATGGGATATCTTTTTTTCTTTTAATTAGATGTGACATCTTTTTAATTATCAAAATTTATAGAGTATAAGTTGTGTAAATTTGATAGTTCTAAAAACCATTTAAGAGAAAATCAAATAAATAAAAAATCAATTTTAATAAGTTGCTTGAGAACAACTGGGTTAATCGCGTAAACTTGGGTGTATCAATTGAGACAACTCAAAACCTCTAAGTCTCATCTCAAAAATCTCAAACGCAACAAAATACATTTAAGGCATAATTATTCATATGGTCCCTTAACTTAATTTCAAGTAATGATTTAGTCTTTTATCTCTTTTTTTTTTCTTCCCGTTTCAGTATTTTATGTTTTTAAATAATTGTGATGTTACTCTTTAAGTGGATTTCCGTTAAGGCAGCGTTAAAAAACTCTCAGTTCCATTTTCTCTTTCATAGTTCCAAAACCTTTGTTTGTTCTTCTCCTCTCCCACCCATGAAAATTCATGTTCATAGTTCCAAAGCTTGAAATACATGGCCTCCTTATGTTCAAATGAATTAAATTCACAGTCCTACAACAATGATTCTTTCGTTTTCAATGGAATACGTGAGCTACCAAATTGTGTTTTTGGTTTGAAACCTGTGATGCGCACAATGACAAAATGGGGTCCAAACAGAGGAAGAAAATTTTGGGGTTGTAGGAATTTTGTGGTAAGTATCAATACCTTTATGATCTTGGATTCTTTTATTTGAGGTTTTTAGATTGGATTTCGGGATTTTGGTTTTCAATACCATATATTATGTCCATTTGTTGGAAAATGACAGGTTGGTAACAAGTCTTATATGTCTCTCGCTTATAATATGTTGTAAGTCTTCTGGATCTTGTTTGAGGAAGTTGCAACAACAAAATGCATGGTAGTAGGGAATTCCAATAAACATCCACTTCTTGCATGCACATTCTCTATTTTCCAATGATACCACAAACTTTTCTCCTATATGTTTGATGTTACTAACTCCAAATATGTTTTCACCAGCATACCTTGTTCAATAAGAATAAACATATACCCAAAATTAACACATGACATAATTAACACACCTAGCCAAAATTCTTATGATAAAACAATCAATAGCATAATAAGAATTAAAAAACAGAACCATAATATTACCTACACATCCACATTCTTGATAATTCTTGTTCTTTTTCTAACTTTTTCTTGCTTTGAGACAGAACATAACAAGTGTACCTTTCTAATCTAATTCCATTTGTTGCCCACCTTTTCATTAAGTACCATTTGATGTCTTCAAGCACTACCACTATGAGTTTCCTTCTGGGTCCAACTATGACACTATTGAATGTCTCTGACATATTGTTGACAAGCACATCACATATAGAATTGAAATTGAATCTTGAATTTGACCAAAACCTTGGTGGAATCTTCACCAAATATTTGTAGGCCTATCCGTTAACCTTCCTCAACTCATTTATTTCTCTTTCCCATGACTTGGCTGCCTTCCACATCAATTCCTTAAGCTTCTTCCCTGGGTGTTTTTTTCTAAAGTTGTTATAGAGTTGTCTTATACAAAACTTTTGTTCAACCCTAGGAAGGAACTCATCCATTGTCGAAAACAGTCCCTAACATAAACAAGAAAAATTAACATAAATAAATAGTGAATAATTGAACATAAATGAATCTCTTTAGCTGATCAAATATAAAAGTGTAGAATCTGCATGGTGGTTATCTACCCAAGTGATCAATTAATAATTTAAGGAACCAAGTCCATGAATCTCTTGTCTCAACTTCAACTACAGCCAAAGCAATTGAAAGCATTTGGTCATTTGGATCTCTACCCACAACAACAAGAATCATACATACCCTCGTAATACCCTTTAAGGAAACAACCATCAAGACCAATAATTGGTCTACAAATCATGAAACTCTATTTACATCCATTAAGACACATATATAGGCGTTGAAAACTTGGTAAAAGTGGTATGTCCACATAAATTTTATCAATTACCTCCAAAATTGTAGGTTGGACTTGTAACTTAACAGCACTATTTGGATTCAATCTTAATAATTCATGACAGTAATCATACAAACTTAGATATTGCTCTCTGAATGATCCATCAACCATATCAATTGCAACCCTACGTGCCCTGTATGCCTTCATCTTACTCACTCCAGCATTCCACTTTTGATGAGCCTTGTTAGAAATATCTATAAGTTTTATGTTGGGGTTCTCCTTCACTGTTGAATACAATACTTTCCCAAGCCAACTTCATCTCATAAATTTGACCTTATACTCTCTATTACGTAAATGTCTGTCAACTAGTTTCCTAAGTTGTTGTGTATTTTCATCAAGTAACTTTGCACAATAGGCAAACCACTCATAACCTTCCTTGCATTCAACTCTCACTCTTATATTGTCATTTTTTATTAACTTCAATTCCCTCCCATTATGAATGGCATATGTTGTCATAGCCTCCTTAAATTCTTCTTTACTGGTGAAAAGGCTTCCTAAAATCCACTTATAATCATCCATTTTGTTTGACATGACAAACAAAGAGATAATTGTATTTGTCTTTAGTGCTCTCTTCATTGCCATCTTATCTTGATTCATCACTCTCCAATTCCTCTGTAAAATACTCTTCATCACATAATTCCTTCTTAGTTTGCATTACATGTTTCTTTCTATTTGAAGCCAAATTAAAAGAGTCATCACTTGACACATTAACCTCCACATCTTCATCCACAATATGTTCTTTCTCAACAATGATCTTCTTAGGTCTCCCTCTTTTTTTACCAATACTTTGTTTCTTCTTTTTACTAGTATTAGACTTTTTCTTACTTGCACCCTTCCTCTTCTTAATTTCACCTAGACACTCAGTTTCCTTACCACCTACTCCTCCTTGTCCTTCAAGTCCATCGCCACCTATTTGGACCTCATCAAACCCATCATTCATAGGCAATTCATCATTTGAATCTCCAAAAATTACTTTAATGGTACTATCATCACTATCAAACTCAATTTGCACATTAGCCACAAATATGGGCTGAGATACTGGATGAATAAGATACAACTTCACTTTCCCATTAGCCTTGGCACAACTTACCATTTTCATAGCCCCAATGTCATCTTCCAAAAACTTTTTCTCACCATACACCTCATACCACATACTAATAACTTCAGGATACCTCATTTCTTTAATAATATCCAAATCTCAAAGTAACTCCACTTGTCAGCATCACATTTTCAATTTGACACTTCACCTTTATACACTTCCATTGTGTCATCCAAAAAATACCCTCCATGGTGGACATCAATAAAAAAGACATCCATTTTGCTTTTTATACAATGAAAAGACAATAAAAACTTACTAATAGAAAACTATAATCTAATGGTAGGAACTACAAACCTGACCCCATAATCTTAGATAAATAGGAAGGAATATGTATGTGTGGACCATAAATCCTAGACCCCCAATAAACAACACGTGCAAGAATCAACTCATTCAAGAATCAAACACATGCAAATAATAAATTCCATAATTATGACTATATTTAATTAAATCAACCAACAAACCCTCATTTTTTTTACCAAGAACTACATTTCTGTGACTTCTCTATCGTACCAGAAGATACGTATGAGCATGAGGTCACTCATGTCAACCACAATAACAAAAAAAACAAATTTTCCCTCTTTATTTTAAGTACACTTTTATTTAAAAATCATTTTCATAAAAATAAATTATATTTGCATTTAATAATAAGGAGAAATAAATATTTTTTCGGTTAACATAATTTTTTGCATAATTAATTATGGGTAACTATTTTTAATGGATGTTGTAGAGTGTTAATATCGTTCCTACGCATTATCGATTCTCGACCCAAAATTTGGTTTTAAAGATCATTTTTCAGTTTTTAAAGGTTTCCCAATATTTTTTCGATTTTAAATAAACTTTGGTGGCGGCTCTATTATTTTCGAGTAACCCTCAAAATTTTAGATCACGACAAGACCTAAATTATATGCCAAAGTACCTTTGCATAACCTTGACTTTAATGTTGAGATCAATTTGTTGCGGAACAATCGATCTACTCTCAACCGTCATCAGTCGGATGAGATTTGGAACTAAGGTTAGAGTTGGATCATGTTGTGTCGTTGACATTGTTGCCCCTTGAAGAACATTTTGGTACATATGCTTTAGCATGTTCGGAATCATCATGTTAATAGTTGTACTAGGTGGAATTTGTATCCATGGTTGCTCAGCTGCATTATCACTAAAATTCTAATTTTGAATCCAATCAACGGCTAAATGATTATTCAACATAGGAAGAATGTAAATCCATGACTACTTTTTGTCAAAGTCCTTAATCGTTTTGTACAAAATCCTATGAGGGTTTGAACCCATATGGCCATAGGGAGGCAATTCTAAAAAAGACTGATATAATGGTTGATTAATTGAGGTTGGAGGAGTATTATTCCATGGATGTTACATTATATAATCACTAAGTAATTGTGTCAGCGTTCTAGATCCCAGAACTTGATAAAGAGTAGGTTCTTGATTGGTGATCTGTAGAGTCGCGTCATAAGCCGAAGTATTTGGCATAATTAATGGCATGTCAGTTTTTTCTATTTCACTGCTAACCATATCATTTGCCATTATTTGCCCCCCAATTAAGAATTAGCAAACATATTCGACTGAAACACTTGAAAAATGTCTTGAATAATGGAGTACGAAATGACCTTTGATAAAGGTTTAGCCTATACATTGTCCAACTGAACTTGAGGTAAAGGTTTTGCCTAAACACATAGTTTCTCTTGTTGTAGTACCTCAACTGTAAATAGTATATACACCTTCTTGGTCCCATAAAGCGTGCCAATTGTTGTCGTCGTACAAAATTTGGTATTTAGTCGGCTATTCTCTGATCAGTTGAATAGCCTTTTGCTTGTTTGATTAGTCGTTTGATCAACTAAGAAAATGACATGTAGGCTAACTTGTACGTAAGACAGGAGCCACCTTTTTTATCAAGCAATTATGTTGAGAAAGAAACTTTATTTCTCAGTTGTGGGTTCATAGACTAATCTAGAGAACATCTAGTGTTGAAGGTTGAACTATTGTCTATTTTTGCATAAAAAATAAAAGGAAAACGACAAAAATAAGTAATTACTTATTTGATTGATTGTGTGTCTTGAAAATAGTTTTTACAACGAGTACTTATAGACTTAGAATAAGTAAGGAGTCTACACATCATATTATTATTTTGTCATATTAGCATATTACATCATACAAGATCACGACTAGCAACACAAATATAGATAAAAACCCAAATGTCTAAGTTATAGTCCAAAACCGCCTTATCGACTAATTTATTAACTTTCATATAATCCCACCAAGCCCTCCATCACCCTATTATTAGGGGAATATGTCTTCATGCACATTCAGAACTAAGTAGACTGATATCTTGTCCATGCGGTTGGGTTGAGGAAAAAATATATTTTTACATATAACTATTCTTTAACTACTTATGTCGTCCATATGTCTATTATTAAGGAGTGAATAGTTATCTATATTTTTTTACTTTGAAATTGATAGTTTCTCTCATTTCTCTATGTAACCACTTACCACTTCATGCCATATGTATAAGATATTAATTGTATGATTTTGATTTGACCAATTCTTTGTTATAGTCTCTTTGCTCATATTCAACACCACCACAAATCCAATAGAACCTAATATATATTGACCTCCAAGTTCATTAAACTTGGTAGCCACATTCAGCCGTCAATCGATTTTGCATCAACTATTAACCAATTTCGCATTAACTAATAAAAAGATACTAATAATAGTCTCTAAACTTATTTAGACTTGACAACCTAATTCAGATATCAATAAACAACTAATTTTACGATAACTTATATATATTATTTTTTATAAAAAAATTTAATATACATTTTGTCACATCTCATCATAAAAGTATTTATCGATATACTTTAATAACTAACTTAACAAAATTAAATTAAAATGTGATTTAATTGAATCTATAACTAATAATATAGTATAAAAATTGGACCATAAAAAATTAATCTCATTTGTTTTTAAAAAAGTAAACACAATAATCTTGGAACGATTAAGCAAAAAAGTCAAAAGCAAAAATGTCAAATGGTAAGAGAGTACGGAAGGCACATCAACGTTGAGTAGGTTGTGCTTTAAATGGGGAAAAGTGCTGAGACTCTGAAACCGTTGTGTTGTGTCATTTGTACACCTGTTTCTTTATCCCTTCCATTTTCATATTTGCTGCCCCTTTTCCTTTCCTTTCCTTTATTAGCCGCACAAACCAAAGACTACAACAATAACACAAAGATATAGAAATTGATGTTACACAAATTAAACAAAATCCATTTTTTTTTTCTTGTTGTTGTGGGTCAGTCAGAGTTGACCCAAACCACTTACCAAACACCACTTATAAAAAATGAACAAAGAAATAAATAAAGAAAAGAAGAACAGGAAGAAAGTATTATGAAGCTGTGTTTGTCCCTCTCTTCTATTCTTTGGTCATAACAACATAAACAAAAGCTTTGAGTCAAAGACAAGATTTTATATTTTGTCTTAACCTTACTTTCTCACCAGCTTCCTTTCCTTCTTCAATTCAATCATCACTGTGACCCCTTCTTTTTTTCATTCTCTCTCTACTCTCCTTCTGATCTCATCTTACATGTGAACTAAGGTTTTTTTTTTTTTTTTTT
>JBBPBP010009778.1:33472769-33511524 GCA_037974735.1 Cicer chorassanicum | reverse complement strand
TTTGATGATTTGTGATCTAAAGTTATAGTTGTTGTTCTTCAAATGAGTGTCTTATGCTTTTTTTTCTTTGAAAAAATTCATGTTTTTTATAAATGAAGAATTGTTTTTCTTTTTCCTATGTGGGTTTTGCATGTTATGAAATGCTTTTTCTTTTTGAGGAATTTTTACTTAATGAGTATGTATGTAAGAGTTGGTGTTCTCTTTGTTCTATTAAATTTGGTGTATGTATTTTAAATTCCTCTGTAGACTTATTTATTTTGTTGGATTGTTTAAAATATTTGAACATATATGTCTTCAATTTATAATTCATCATTCCTTATGTGTTTGAGAATTCAAGGAATTTAACTTTTCTCTCTCTCTCTCTCTCTCTCCTCTCCTTGTCTTTTTTTGGGGGTTTTGGTAGTTTATTTTTTGTCTATTGCTAATTGTTAATCTAGAAGATCTCTTGTTTTATATAGTCCTCACATGGAACTACCATAGTAGAGAATTTATTGTGGATAAGTTTCTAGAATTATGGATTTGTTTCCAAAAATTGATGTATGTTCCTTTTTGAAGAGTTGCTTATTTCAGAAAACATTTACTTCATTACTCGTTAGTTTGTATATCTTCTGCTAGTAGTTATGTCTGGTTTGTACTCCCTTCGCTCCGGTCTTATAAAAGAAAGTTTAGTCAACAAAAGTTGATAAATTTGGTCCAACTACATCAACTTTTGTTGACCTAATTTTCTCTTATATTTAGAACCGGGATCAGAGTACTAAATTAGTTTATTCAAGACCTATCAAGCCACTTTTTCGAAACTTACTAAATATGAAGGAAGGGTTTTTATCATCCGTAGTTTTGTTGATTTTCTGCATCTTATAGTTTCATTTCTTTGAATATCATACTCTTTTTTCCCATATATAGATAATTGTTGTCAGGATCTGGATCCCCTGCATTTAAAAATACACAAATTTATACGCATTAGTTGATCTTGACCATTGATGTGAGATCGATCGGCTCAGATTACAATTTCATCAAATCATCTTTAAATAATTTGTACCATTGATTTGAGATTAGATGGTCAATATCAATTACTGCGTCACGCATTTAATGCGTGGACTTTGAATCATTGTTTTCAATAATTTAAGTTTAAACTTTGTTCTTATCTTATGCAGACAGTGAAAGCTTGGGAGAGCTCAGTTACTTTTACTTTTCAAGCCAGAAGATTGTGGATGAAATTGGAATTTCTCTGAGTTCTTTTATGCAAAATTTGTTGCTGAAATCCAGTCTTTGAACTGTCATTAGTTACAAAACTGGAGTAAGAAAGAATGTCTAGTGAATCGGCTCGGAAACCTCGATTTGTATTTTGTCCTAAATGCTGGCAGCTGCTTCAAGAATCTCCAAATTTTGATGTTTACAAGTGTGGTGGATGTGGCACAACTCTTCAAGGTTAAAAATCTCATAACTGCTTATGTTTGTTTTGTAAAGTTTCCCTATCTTTCTTTGGAAACATGATGTAGAAAAATTTTCAACTGTGAATTTTATGGATTTTGCACATGTTCAACTCTTAACATTTTGTGCTTGATTTGACCATAACCTTTAATATCTCATTTTTTTATGTATTTTCTTAAATTGATTGATATAAATGTCATACTAGAATAAAAAATTTCACACTCAATGAAGCTATAATGGACATTGAATTCTATTTTACATGAGGATACTGATTCTATACATATATCTCTTATAGTTCTTAAAATTTGTAACTTGAATAACTTCATTGTGCTCCATGCAGCTAAGAAACGAAAAAGTAGAGCTGTGAATTCAGAACCTGGCTTGTATGTGACTGATGAAGCTTCTAGAAATGCATCAGATTGTGTTTCTGATGACAAACAACAATACAGCAATGGAGAGGCAGAGCAGCTGGTTAGTCCTCAAGAGAATGATTTGACGGAAAAAGCAGCCAGTTCATCGTCTGCAGATTGTTCTTCAGAGGGAAATGAAAGAAGGGATCAAATTGAAAATAGTGAATGCAATGGAAAGAAGCCGAATACTGCTCAAGAAAATGTTTTGAGGGGAAAAGCTTCTTTATCTTCCACAGGAGAATGTTCGTCGGAGGGAAATATCGAAAGGGGTCAAATTGAAAATGCCGAAAGCAATGAAGAGCAACAAGTTACTTCTCAGGAGAATGGTTTGAGTGAAAAAAGAACTAGTTCTTCCTCGGGAGAATGTTCGTTCGATGGAAATGGTGAAAGGGATCAAATTGATAATGGCGAATGCAATGAAGAGAGACTAGTTATTTCTCAGGAGAATGATTTGAGAGAAAAAGCGACTAGTTCATCAGGAGAATGTTCATTGGATGAAAATGGTGGAAGGGTTCAAATTAAAAATGGTGAATGCGATGAAGAGCAGCTTGGATCCTTAAATTTATCAGATGAAGAACCGAAAAATACGATGGATATCTATAAATTATCTGATATCAGACATACAGTGTCGAACAAAGGTTGTTCAAATGATGAGCTCTCACACTGTGATATTGAGGCCTCTGCAGAATCGTCAGCAGATAACTCAGGAGAAAATGCAAATGAGACTAACTTGAAACTAGAAAAAGAAGAGCTAAGTAATGGAAACAGGCCATTAGAAGGAGAAGGAAATCAATTAATTGGTTCATTGGATAGAGAAGATTCCAGTGATGGGAAATCAGCTCTAGTAGGGGTAAAATCTGAAGTGGACATTGGTGGAAATGCATCTACTGCCGAAAGATTGAATACCAAAAACTTCGTGTCTGAAAGAGGAAGCATTTCCGAAGATTCTCCTCATGAACTTAAAGAAGGTATATATGATAATCATGCAACTTCTCCTCAAAATATTCATCATAGCTTTGATCATTTAAGGTCTGCGCCGGATACATTTCACAATGCAGAAGTAAATAATCTGAGTTTGGAAATTAGTGGTGCACAAGATGAATTATCAAAATATCCAACCACTAGAAGTTCTCATGCTTATGATGGAAGTGTATCTTCTAACGACGCGATGGACGAGCGGTTCCTTGGTCAAAAATTTTATTCTTTTGAGGGAGGCTCTGGAAAAGGAAAAGACGTTAACCGCATGTTATATGAAGATGTTGAAACACAACATCAGTCGAATTTTCCTGACAGAAAGTACCGTGTCATGAATCGAAATGACGTTCCGGAGACATCAAGACATGATGATCATGCACATTGGATGAGAACAAAAAAAGTTGAGTTTCCATTCAAAATGCCTTTCCATGGAAGTGGTTCCCAATCTGGATATGAAAGCGGTAGTCCATCAAATCAAATGTTTGATGAACTCTACTGCAGTTCAAGCTATGTTTCGCCCGACTCCATTGATGATCCTGATCAGGAGAAGATGAAACTGTTGAGAATGGTTTATAAATTGCAGGATCAGCTCAACAGAACCAGACATGCAAACAGGGAAGGAAACGAAAGAACGTCCATGGAAAATCATATTTCTGCATACCAAAAAAGCCATGATTTTCATGAAGGAAGATTTTATCACGGTTCGGATTACCCTCGAGGAGATACAAGCTATACTCATGGCATCAACTGGCACCAAAGGCATAACTTTTCGGGGATACCGTTTTCAGCTGAGCCAACAAGCAATTCACAGCATGTTGATCATCCTTGTTTCAATTGCTTTCCTCAAGAGCGGCAATTCTCGCGAGAGCTTCCTCCGCATTTTCCTTACCAGCGTGAAGATTTGTATAGGCCTCATCCAGGTCATAGTCGTTGCTTATCTCACCAATCTTATCCTTCGAGTTCGAGCCCGCAATGGTTAATGACCTCAAAACTCGTACACGGTCGTGAAACAAAATCTTGTGATCAGAGGCACAGAGCTTTCGAGACAAACTATACTAGAGATAAACCAAGCTTGACTAAGCGGCATTACCGGCCAGTAGCAGGTGGAGCACCATTTATCACTTGTCATAAATGCTTAAAGCTGCTGCAACTTCCTGCAAATTTTCTCCTTTTCAAAAGAGTATGTCATCGACTCAAATGTGGTTCATGTCAAGAGGTACTTAAATTTTCTCTGCAGAACAGAAGTCATATAGTTTCTTACGCTCCAAATGCCGGTGAACCCTCATCAAGTAACCTTGATCTACAAAACAAACCGATAAATGGCATCAATCCTCATTCTGAATCTCATGCTGTGGATCCCGTGTCATATTCCGATGATTATGGCCGTTCTATCAGTAAAAGCTACTCCTCAGAAGGAGATCATGTTTCTGTTGCACCAGTTCATCACTCACGTAGCGGTGCACGCGATGATCCAAACATCTCTCCCGGTACCATTGAGGCTATAACAGAAAGAGATGCACCAGAGTCACCGCCAAAAAGTTCAGCACTTCATCAACTCATGGGTTATTCCTCCCCAAGTCAAGTGATAAGAGGGGCTCCAATTCCATCCTCTGTTGAAGGAAAAGAAACCATGCTCAATGGAGAACATTAACTTCCAACAGAGGTGAAAATTGAATTTGCTGAATATAACTTGAAGCTGGGAATGTCAAGAAAGGAATACTTTATATAAATTTGAGATATAGTGATGAAGAATATACACAATGTCTTATTTTTTATTAACTATATCGTGTCTTGAACAAAGGCAATAAGAGTGACTCATTGCTCTTCAAAAAAGTGTATTTCATTATTCAATTTTCTATACAGTTTGGCAACAGATACAGAAAATATAATATTTGTATAAATGAGTTTGGAGTATATGGAAGTAACTATTTATGTTTATTTTCAAACAATTTAGATCAGCGGCACCATGTTTTTATTCTTTTCCAAACAATAAATATGTTAGATCAGCAAATCCAGGTCCAAAAAGAAAAAATAAACAAGACATACAAGAACACAAATAATTCACCAGAGTTCGGCTAATTGCTGTTGTTGTTTCAACAATATAGCTGTGATAATTTTTCAATTATGCAATATTTAGTTACAGTGCAATATAGTGTTTAAATACTACAGTCCAGGTTATGCAATTCTCACTTAGCTCTGCAAAATTCATATATCAGGGAATATAAGCTATACTTAACAAAATTCCCACTTCGAGGCAGGGAAGAACAAATGAATGTTCCATTAGGGATGTTGAATTCCGTACTGAGAACATGCAAACAAATGTCACAACCAAATAAGTCAGGCTTACAGGACAATAATGGCTTGTTTCATTTATATGTATATACAAAAGTAATCATACAGATAAAATATTTTGAGCTAAAGGGTGGTACATCTATATTTCTCATATAATAAATTATTACAAATTTTCTCTATAGTTGCTTCTTCTATTGGAGGCAATGGAAACCCTCTGATCCTGAAGCATGTTCAAATTGGGAGCTAACAACCGCGTGTACCGGTCAAAATACAAGAGCTGCTTCAGGAGAAGTGCAAATTCTCGAGGAAACTTTAATCCATAAGATTCACTGACCCGAACCTGTGGAGTACATAGATTGATGACATAAGTACTACATACTAATTAGCCTTCATCAAACATTCAACATAGAAATTCCTCAGTTGAGAGGATCATTGTATAAATGCATACAGGATGCTTCTCCTTTTTGTGACTGGAATGTTGCAATTTTGTTTATTATTCTACATTGAAAGGAACTTTTTCATGCTTATCCAAAATAATACTATTTCAATACCAATTCTTGTTAAAGAAAGATTTTTAGCTTAAAAATTCAAGTATGCACAAGTAGCATGTGCGGTATTCAATGTTGCACATGCGAAAACTTATATTAGAACGAATTGACTGCTATTTTAAAACAACATCTTCATTTGTCAGAACAGTAAGGAAGCATAAATCATTGTGTTGCTTAATAAGTTCCAAAACTCCATATATCTATCAATTCAAATACAGTAGTTGATAATGGGACTTTCGACATAAAAGCTCCTTAGCTTTCCCATTAGCACAATCTAAAACTAAAATAGCTTACCACATCAAGAAATAGTGCATTCATCTGCCTCTCATCAACGACTACATTAGCAGAGACAGCAGTTGGTTTTCTGGCTGTTCCCCTTGTAGTAGCTACAACTATTTCAGTGTCCAACTCCTGCACTTGAATAGCAACCACAAATGCGGTGTAAGCAATAACTCCA
The DNA here is from genome assembly GCA_037974735.1 of Cicer chorassanicum. NCBI lineage: Eukaryota > Viridiplantae > Streptophyta > Magnoliopsida > Fabales > Fabaceae > Cicer > Cicer chorassanicum. Next base: position 33,505,411 of record JBBPBP010009778.1, on the reverse strand, counting down.
CAAATGGGTTAGGGTCAAGTTATTATATGCATAATTTTGAAAATTCAATCATTCAATGATGGAAATACTTGTCTACAATACACAGAAACATTCTTAGGCGTAGTTCTATCAGTCAGTAAGTAGTGCAAATTGTATACATGGAATTCTGCATGAATGATCTGGATTAAGAGAGTGTGTGTGCATGTCTAGACAAGTAGATATACACATTCCTTAGACAAGTAGAAATACCTACTAGTCACTGTCACACGTATAACTGACAAGCGAGTTTATGTGTGTTACAGTACACTTGCCTTAATTGATGAGAACACTTTCTCCAAATCCCTGGCAAAGGACTTAGTATTAACATCGTTGTTTGTAGCACCCATTTGAATTAAGGAAGATGCCATTGAGTCATAATCTTCGATGGCAATTGATCCTAAGAAGACTTCCATAGCAGCCCATGTTTTGGGAGATATACGACCAACAATTCCTGTAGATTGAATTTTCTTTAATAAAATATAGATTTTTATTGAAATTCATAATAGTACACAATACTTCCTACATGTATATGCATGTACATGACAAACAACAGAGTACTATAAAATTTGTGGTTATTTAGAAGAGAAAAGGCATAGTTTGTAAAAGAACAAAGCAAAGAGCAGTGATTACAGTTTGCAAGATGATTCCCTGCAATAAGCATTGCCAAAAATACGCTGATTGATGGAAACAAGTAAAAAATCATAAATTTCGAATAAAATGTTTTGAACTTTGAAACCTTGGAAAGTTAACAAATGACAAGAGTACTGCAAAACATTACAGCTTTAGTATTACCAACTGTAAACCATGCACAAGGAAGAAAAAGCATACCGAAGTCAAGAAATCCGATACGGCCGTCACGTAGAAGCCACAGATTTCCAGCATGTACATCGGCATGAAAAGATTCACATGCAAGCAAACTTCCAAACCTGCAGCAATATTTTATACCAAGATGCATTATCATGTCAAAAGGGGAAGGCACGGGGCCATTAACTGCAAATAGAATTTCGGAGTCGTACCACACATTGAGAGCAGTTATAACACTGGTTTCTGGGCTAGTAACTAATGAACTAATGGAGTCTAGGTCAGTAAGAGGAACTCCATATAGTCTTTGCATGGTTAAAACTTGCCGTGTACTGCAGTATTGATACACTTTTGGAGCTGTTGCTTGCCCAGTGAGTCCCGTTGCTTCTAAATATCTCCTGAAAGCTTCAATATTTGCAGCCTCCTTGTAAAAGTCAACTTCTTCAAGCATAGACTCTCGTATGTCTTTGACAATACCAACCTACTAAAAGGAAACTCATTACAAGAACGAAAGCACTTATGCAAGTGTTGGGAAGAGCTTATGAAAACAGGTTATGATATGTTCATAAACCCCCCATAATAGCTTACAAAAACAGTTTATGCAGGTTTTACCCATATTTCATTTCAATAATAGAAATAGCTTATACATAAACACTTACACAAAAATCGCTTATTACATAAATGTTTAATTAAGTTGTTACCCAAACGACCCTCAAATGGGGGATAATGTAATAGTGAAAGGTAGATGAAGACCAAAGAACACTATAGACAAACTGTTAGGAGATATTTAGAGGTTAAAGCTCTATCTATCTATAAATCTAATACAAGAAAGATTTTATGACATCGATTGATCTATGTAGCTGATCTCATCCAGGGGTGTTGTTGTTGACAACAAAACTTATAACAGAAGCATACGAACAAAGAATTTTTAAGCATCCTTTACAATATAAGAAACAAGAAAGAAAATGAATTAGTAAAAGGGACAGGAACAAAGGATCATGAATGTAACATGGTTAAAAATTTCACTGGTAGTGAAACGATGCCATAAAAGAAGCATTTTTTCATATTGTATTTGTAGCAAAAATATCGATGCAGCAGTATGTGTGTCCATATTGCTTATACCAGCGATGTCCGACTTATTTCAGGATTCAAGAACTCCAATATCCGAGCAACAACGTAAACAAAATTAAGATCTGCCACTAATATGTCCTCTATTCCTGGTTTTAAGACCTTTATAACCACATCCTCCTGTGAGCCTTTTAGCCTTGCACCATGAACCTGTATGTAATATACAACAATTGCATTAGCAGCTACAGTAATTTGAATAAAATTTTATTGAAAGAAAAAATACAGGTGTACAGAAGATACCTGTGCTATGGAAGCGGAAGCAAGGGGTGTTGGGTCGACGTATTCGTAAACACTTTCAATTGGTCTTCCTAGTTCCTTACGCAATATTGATTGAATTACCTCAAAAGGAATTGGAGGAGCTCTATCAAAGCAATTCTGGAATTCTTGTACATACTCAGAAGGAAACAACGTCGGTGCGGATGCTATGAACTAACAGACAAAAACCAAAAATAACCATTGGTACAAAGGTGCAAGGCATAAAGAAGATCAATTATTAAATTAAGAAGGAACTTTTGAGTAGAGGATATGATCATATCAAGTGGTATGCAAATTCTATCAGCAACTTGCATTACTACTCTCCAACTAAAAACTACAAAATATTTGAATATCGATTATTTTGTCATTTTATACTAAAACAGAGAAGTATCCTAACATTTTTACCAATGAAGTAATATTACTGTTAGAATATATGAAAAAAAATCTCTAATATTTGGCTAGCATCTTAGATTTAATTTAGAATAATTAGATTTTATCTCTTAGGATAGGTTCACTATTTCTTTCTATGTCACGAATTTTTCCTAATTTCATAAGGATTAGGAGTGCAGACTATTAATAGAAACAAGGGTTAGTGCTTAGTCTTTTGAATCAAAAAACCATAATCAAAATTCAAAATCTCTATTCCTTCTCTTCCCTCCTTCCTTATCCAAGACCCTACAATTTCATCATAGTATCAAAGTGATAATATCTTCTGAGGCCTATCCCATCATTATTCTGCTACAAGTTCCTAAAATTAGGAACTCTACTGTAATTAATGACGTAATTATCTCAATTACTATTTCAAAATTTGTTTCCTCAATAAATTAGGATTAGGAGCCTAGTAATAGTTTTAATGAGGGTTAGTGCCTAGTCTCTTGAGTAAAAAACTATAATCACAATTTCAGGTCATTATTCTTTTTTTTTTTTTTCCTCTTTCCTTATCTATAACTCTAATTTCAAAAATTACTAATCACAAACTTAGAGAAGAGAGAAGGAAGTCATGGTATCCAGTTATACCTGTCCTAATTTGATGTAGGTTGCTCCCAAGCGTTCAAACAACCTCCTCAAATAAAAGGGGGACAGTAGACCAAGCTGCATTTCCGTCGGTAATCCAGCAGATGAATTTGGTGACTGCAAAATAATGCAAGAGTACTAAATAATTCTGTCCTATTTTTTTATAATAAAAACACCAATAAAGAGAATCAGAAACATATGCAATTTTTTTTTCCATCAAAAAAAAAAACAAAAGATTGACAATGTATACACAAATGGCCATACCAACTAGTACTTCACATAACAAAACTGCATGATTTTAGTCTCCAAGAGAAACTAAAAGCATGCAATTTTATAAGTTATATTTGGACTAAAAAAAAAATTTAAGATAATCATAGGGACTAAAATAAATGTAAATTTTACCGGAATTAAAATCATATTTAACCTTGAAAGTTATGTCTAGGAAATAAACATATAATAGTACGTTAGTTTACCTTTGATACATCAGTTAACCACTCTTGACCAACCCCAATAAAAGCTTGAACACCTTGAGCCAACCTTAGAACACCCCTAGGACCTGTATCCACAGATGTCTGGACAATGTCCTCCATAAGCTTCGGTAGCTTTTCGATACTATCTGACATAACATAAGCACACAAATTACAGCCATTTCAGCAAAAAGTTCATAGCATTCCATAGCCACATAGTAACTAGCTTTGGTTTGAGAAAACATTTATCTTTTTATTTTTATTAAAATTCTTTATTAAAAAATCTTAACTTTTACTTTGTAATAATAAAATGATAGTTTAATATAAAATTTTATAAAATAAAAAATGTGTTGATGGGGTGATATATTATTAATTTGATTGTTAGCAGTCACGCATTGCGCATTCACCTGTTGGACAAAGATTGGACAACTCATATTTATTAAATCATTTTTGGATAAACACTTTAATTAAGGGCTAAATGGTATAAATGCTGGTCATCTTAATGTTCATGTAAAGTTATTTCTATAATAAAAGATAAAATAAAGTCAAACTATTTTCATATAAACTATAAGTTGTTTTTATAAGTTATCCTAGATAATTTGTAGAAATAAGCTAAAAACAACTTATGGATATATCATAAACGGTTTTCATAAATTCTCTCAAACAATCTCATAAGTGTTTATGCCCGTAGTTAAGCTCAAATAAGCATATCCAAACAATCCTAAGAATATATAAGTGATATTGTTATGGTTGTGCCTTCTGGCTCATCCCTAAAAATATAACTGTTTTCTGTTATTCAGTTAGTCTTTCCGTTAGTGACAGGTGTAACAGCCATGTATATAAATATAAATACATATCATGTATCTCTTCAGACTCAGAATGAATAATATTCATAGTGTACCTTTTCAATTTCTCTAAATTCCATATAAATTAATATTGGTGGTAGTTTCGCCCCTATTTTATTCCGTTACACATAAATAAGTCACGTTTATTTATTATATGGCAAATTAAGTTCACGTATTTTGATAAAACAGGTTAAACTAGCAAAAGTGAGAAATGAATTCAGAATAATAAAAATATTTCAAGTTGTATTTGTTAGAAAGTAAATTTGTTTGTGAATCTCAATTTTACTAGTAATTTGTTGTGAGTGAGTTGAGAGAAGAAACCTTGGAATCGACGAGAGGAGAAAAGGTTGTCCTGAGTTGGAGCATAGCGAGCGAAGAGAGTGAGTGGTTTTGAGTTGGAATGAAGATTGAGGTTGGAGAAGGAAGGAGGTGAAAGTGGGAAACGGTGATGATGATGATGAAAGAATGGTAAAGTAGCAGTTCTTAAACCCGAAACCGCCATGGACGATGAAGGTTTGTTGAGAGAAGAGTAATTAATAATGATGACGTGGAGCAAGATTTTAGTTTATGGCTATTGCTATGCTGTTTTCTTCTTCTCCATCAATTTCGATGGATTCCCTTCCCCTTCAGCTTTTTTATTTTTTTAATTTCAATTCAGTTCATCCAATAAGGTTGGAAAAAAAGTCTCCACCAAGAATATTTTATTCTATTTCAAAAATTAATAATTACCCAATTTTGACACCACTATTAATATTTGGATTTCACTCCTGTAATAAAATCAACAATCCACTTTACATTAAATAAAGTGATAATATAAATTATTAATAAATAAATGAAAGGTAAATATTATATATATATATATATATATATATATATATATATATATATATTTTGTTTCAGAAAGAATAATATTTCATTAATAATAAAACAAGATACCATTATAAAGATAAAAATGCAAAAGATTAAATTCACCCAAAACCTATTTTCTATAATACAATTATAAAAAAATTCATGTACAATCTTTGTATTTATTCTTTTTCGGAATATTTTTTTTAACTTTAAATATTAACCGATTATATGTGGACTTTAATTTGTCTAAATTAACCATAAGTGTGTAAGCATTTTGATAAATAAAAAAGTATTTTAATAATGGTGATAGCTACTTTTACATAGAAGACCACACCAAGACATTCTATTCATCATCCTCTTCACCGCATCAAGATATTCTCTTCATCATCTTCTTCATCCTCACCGCACCAAATCATTCTCTTCATCATTTTCTTCACCGCACCAAGACATTCATAAGTTAAAATAGTTATTCTTCTTCATTCTCCTCATCATCATCTTCATCAACTCATAATTCAGAAAATGAAAGAAGCTTCATCTCCGTCAAACCCAAAAAAACTCCAATAACTTTATCTTTTTATTTATCATCATCTTCTTCATCATCCTCTTTTTCATCATCTTTTTTCTTCATGTTTATCATCGCCATTCAACATAATCTTCTTACTCTTCATAACAAAAATGTGTATTTACAATACAAATAAGTATAAGTACCTATTAATATCCCTCTTAATACTTACCTCAACAAATACCTTATTATTACTCATTTTCATTTCTTTTTTCATTTCTTCAACAATGTATTATAACTTTAAAGTGTCGAGTTCAAATTCTCTTGAGGGACAGTTGTCATTAGTACTACTTTGATTAATAATTTTTTTCTCTTCTCCAATTTTTTTTAAAAAGAAAGCAATGTTCCATTATTTTCATTCAACTTCATTTGTTCTTCATATCTTATTTTACGTTGTAAGTTTTATTAGATTAGAAGTATTTATGCCAAAACTTTTTGTTTTGTTAAAGATTGAGTTTTTGGTTTTTTGAAGAATGGGTTATTGGTTTTGTTTGATAAAGAAGATTAAGTTGTTGGGGGAGGTTTGTTAGGTTTGAAGAAAATTTTATTTTATTTTTTGGATTTAATTTATAAGTCATGAAAATGATGGTGAAGAGGATGTTGGAGTTTTTTGGGTTTGAAACATATGAAGCTTCTTTTGAGTTTAATTTATAAATTGACTAAAAAACTAACCATTTTAACTTATAATTTTTATTTTTAGAAAAAATTAATATTTAGTTTTTTACATTATTTTGTCCTCATAATAATTAATGTCCAACTCAGCATTGTTATGATATATCATCCTCAACCATTTGGTTTTTTATTTAATGGAAAAAGTGAATAAAAAATAACTTGTCTCGTTATCTTATGCAACATTCCGATTAGTACTACATAGTACATACTTCAATGTCTTTACCAATATATGTTTCATCAACATAAAGCATCGCCTAAAATTTGCGCCCTTAACTTCGCGTTTCCTTATACTTTATTATTTTTTCTTCATATATATATATATATATATATATATATATACACGTAGAAAAAATAACATACTATGAAATTCCTATTAGTAACATTTCTTATGTTTCAGCCACATAAGCTTTCTAAAGGGCATAACTGAATTTTGCCTCAGCTCTAGCTTATATTCTAACTGCACATTGATTTTGCATAGAAACAGTTTGTTGTTATAAATAATTTGAAACCTAAGAACAAACTAAAGTTCAAATTCCAGGATGCATCTTTCTACTATCATGTCTTTGTGTCCAAAAAAATCTATGAATATAAGGTCTCTCACACGATAAGTGTTCACATTGTTCAACAATACAGTCAATTGGAAATCTAATCTTCAACACATAGTGGCATTATCAACAACAGAAGTAGAATATGTTGCTCTTGCTGAAGCTGTGAAAGAAGCAACTTGGCTGAAAGGATTGATCACTGAACTTGGTGTTAAACAAGAGTCTGTTGGCATAAGTTGTGACACCCAAAGTGCCATTCATTTGAGTAAAAATCAAATGTATCATGAAAGAACCAAGCATATAGACATCAGGCTTCATTTCATCAGGGATGTCATTGAAAGGGGTGAGATAAAGGTGACAAAGGTGCGCACAAGTGACAATCCAACTAACATGTTTACAAAACTTGTCACACTTAGCAAATTCAGGCATTGTTTGAATTTGCTTAAGGTCAATTCCAGAAATTGAGACAAAGGACTAAGAGGATCTGACTTGAAGAATCACAGGCTGAAGCTTCTCATTTGGTACCAAGGTGGAGATTTGTAAATAAATGGTACTCAATTAGAAGACTTTAGAGATATATAGTTGCTTTGGGCAGTTAGTTTTCAGTTAATTAGTTGTAACTACTTTTGTTTGTTGCTTCCAAAATTGTAACCAACTAGTATATAAGCCACTGAAAGAAATGCTGAACAAGAGCAATCAGAACAAGTTTGAGTTTTGCAAAAAAAACTCAAAGGCAAGTTGCAGTTTTTTCATATTGTGAAAAACTGGCAGCAAAAAGTAGAAACATTGTAATCATTTCATCTCATATTAGTGATAATTCGAAGTCAGATCCAGTCCCCCAGACGTAGGAGTTTAACTTTGAATTGTGTGTGTTCATTTTGGCATTGCAAATTAAAATTCTGTTTCTGTTCAGATTGCAGAAAATCTATAACCAAGAACGTTCTTGGTTTTCTGACTGATTGATCTTCGTTTTAAACAGTCTTGATTTTCTAACTGATCAATCTCCTTTTAAACATTCTTGGTTTTCTGACTAATTGATTTTTCGTTTTAAACAGTCTTGGCTTTCTAACTGATCAATCTATGTTTTAAACATTCTTGGTTTTCTGACTGATTGATCTCCGTTTTCAACAACAACTGGTATCAAGAGCACTGGGTCAATCGATTCAAAGAAAAGATGGCATCAACAAAGTATGTACTGGAGAAATTCAATGGGAAGAATGATTTTGGTTTATAGCATCTCAAGATGAAAGCGTTGCTAGTTCATCAAGGTTTGGTAGAAGCACTAGGAGGAGAGAAAGACATGGCATCCACAATTCTAGAAAAGGAGAGTAAGGATATCATGAACATGGCTCATAGTGCTTTAATCTTGAGTCTTGGAGATAAGATTCTGAGGGAAGTGTCGAAGGAGACCTCTGCAACAGGTATTTGGCTCAAGTTAGAATCTTTATACATGACAAAATCATTAGTGAGTCGTTTATACTTAAAACAAAAGATATATACTTTCAAGATGCAATCTGGGAGGTCAATTGAAGATCATATGGATGAGTTTAATAAGATTGTTTTAGATCTTGAAAATATTGATGTAAAATTGGATGATGAGGATCATGCCTTACTGTTGATAAATTCATTACCAAGCTCTCTTGAAAATATGTATGATACACTCCTTTATGGTAGAGATTCTTTTCATTAGAAGAAGTGCAAGCTGCACTAATCTCTAAAGAATTAAAAAGGAAGTCAGATGGGAAATAAGAAAGCAGTGGTGAAGGACTATTTGTCAAGGCCAAAGCAGGGAAGAGGAATCAAAAATAGAAAAATAAATTCAAGAATAAAGAAAAGGACAAGTCTAAAATGAAGTGTTTCATATGCAAGAAAGAGGGGCATTTCAAGAAAGAATGCTCAAATTGGAAAGGAAAGAAAGGATCAAATAGTGATGATGATTATGGATATGCATCTATAGCCTCTGAAGGATATGAAAGCACAGAAGTTCTTATGGCAAATTTAACTAAAATCATGGATGATGACTGGGTGCATGACTTAGGGTGTTCATTTCACATGACCTCAAATAGAGATTGGTTTCTTGACTAAAAAGAAACTGATGGAGGCAAGGTGATTATGGGGAACAAATCAGCTCGAAGGTAGTTGGGATTGGCTCAATCAAGCTGAAGCTGGAAGATGGAACCATGAAGATTTGTCAAAGGCCAAACATGTTCCAGAGCTGAAGAGGAACTTAATTTCTCTAGGAATGCTGGAAGAAGCTGGTTGTTCATACAAAGCAGAGAAAAGCACTCTAAAAGTCATAAAAGGATCATTGGTAATCATGAGGGGAACAAGGTTTCATGGTATCTACCTTCTCAATGGTCAAGCAGTGACAGGAATGGCAATAGTGGCAGTCCAAGCATCAAGCAAAGCCAGCCTGTGGCATCGAAGGATGTGACATGTAAGTTTAAAAGGAATGCAGGTTCTAGACAGACAAGGAATGCTAGGGGGTGACAAGATTGGTGATCTTGAATTTTGTGAGCATTGTGTGTATGGAAAAATGCATAAAGTCAATTTTTCCATATGGAAGCATTGCTCAAAAGGAATTCTGGAATATGTTCACAGTGATCTATGGGGCCCTGCAAAGATTGCTTTAGATGGAGGTAACAAGTATTTCATTACATTTCTTGATGACTATAGTAGAAAAGTATGGATTTACGTGTTGAAAAGCAAGGATGAAGCATTCAAAACCTTCAAAGATTGGAAGTCTATGGTTGAGAACAGGACTGACAAAAGGATTAAGACTCTAAGGACATATAATGGTCTTGAATTATGCAATGAGGAATTCACTAATTATTGAGAAACTCATGGTGTGAACAAGCATAGGACTGTAAGACACACACCTCAACAAAATGGCCTAGCTGAAAGGATGAATAGAACCCTGCTTGAAAGAATGAGATGCATTATGTCAAGTACAGGTATGCCTGCACAATTTTGGGGAGAAGTTGTCCATACAGCGTGCTATTTGATAAATTTGAGTCCTTCAACTGCAATTGAACTCAATACTCCTCAAGAAATGTGGACAAGACATGCTGCTAATTACAGTCACCTGAAAGTATTTGGAGGTGTTGCATACTATCATGTAAATGAAGGGAAGTTAGTTCCTAGAGCCAAGAAATGGTACTTTGTTGGGTATCCAAGTGGTGTAAAAGGTTATAGGATATGATGTCCTAAAAGTAGGAAATGTATCAACAGTAGAGATGTTAAGTTTCATGAAGCTGACCTATATAAATCCTTAACCAAGGCTGCTAATGAAAGAACAACAGAAACCAAGAACGTTTTTGGTTTCAGAGCAATAGCAGACTCAACGAGACAAGATTGATACAAACTCAGCTGAACATGCTATGTTTCCAGACCATGATAATCCAGAAGAACAGGAATTAGATGACTACAATCTCATCTGGGATAGAGAACGAAGGACATCAAACCCCCTCAAAGATATGGTTATGCAGACATGGTCAGTTATGCATTACATGTTGCTGAAGAAATCATAAAAGAAGATCCCAGATACTACAATGAAGTTGTTATGTCTCAAGACAAAGACAATTGGATTTTAGCTATGACTGAGGAGTTAAAATCACTAGAGAAGAACAACACTAGGGAACTCATACATAAGCCTACCAACTCCACAATCGTAGGCAGCAAATGGATTTTCAATAGGAATGAGGGGATTCCAGGAGTTGAAGACAACATTCCTTCACGGAAGTCTAGATGAGCAAATTTACATGGAGCAGTCAAAGGGTTTCAGTGATACTGAACTGGGCAAACTATATGGTCTAAAGTAGTCTCCAAGGTAATCGTACAAGCGGTTTGATTCCTACATGTTTCAGATTGACTAAAAAAGGTGTAAGTATGATTGTTGTGTTTATGTTAGGAGCCTTGATGATGGCTTTTTTATTTTCTGGTTACTATATGTTGATTTTTGCTAATCATTTACATGATGTTAATGAATTGAAAATCATGTTTGGAAAGGAGTTTGACAAGAAAGACTTGGGTGTTGATAAGAAAATTTTTGGTACTAAAATTTACATGGATAGAAGTTCTATAAAATTATGGCTCTCAAAAAAGTTATGTTGAAAAAGTGTTAGACAATTTCAATATGAGCAATTCAAAAATTGTGATTACTCCATTAGGAAATCACTTTAAGCTATTGTTGGATTAGTGTCCAAAGACAAACATAGAAGCTAAGTGTATTTTAAAATTTTCATACGCTAATGTTGTTGGTTGTTTTTATGTATGTTAGGGTTTGCACTAAACTAGATTTGGCACAAGTTGTAAGTCAAATTTGGAAGTTTATTTCTAAACCATATAAGCATCATTGGGAAACAATCAAATGGATTTGTAGGCGTTTGAAGAGTACAACAGGTCATGGTATCATGTTTAGCAACGAACAGGGTGATCCTTCAGTTGTAGGATATATTGATTCTAATTATGCAGGTGATATGGATGATCGAAGGTCTACAACAAAATATGTTTTTACCCTTTTTTGAAAATCCTATTTGTTGGAAGTCATCATTTCAATCCATAATGGTTATGTCTACAACTGAAGCAGAGTACATGGTAGTAGCTAAAGCTCCCAAAAAGGCTTTATGGCTTACAAGATTTCTGAAGGAATTAGATGTTGAGCAAGGTGGAGTTTAGTTGCATTGTGATAGTCAAAGTGTCATTTATTTGGCAAAAAACCAGATGTATCACACCAAGACCAGGCATATTAATGTGAGGTTTCACAAGATCAGGGAGTGGTTTATTACATGTTTCTCAATGTTAAACAAGAGTTGTACCCCCAATTGTTAGGATGTGAGCGTCATGCAGTAAACCTCTATGGGGGTTTGATATTCGCCAAGGTGAAGATTGTTGAGTATGACTCACATGTACCTTGGCCCAAACAGTTTGTTGTAGAGGGACGACTATAGGGTGCGTGGGGCGATATGCTCTTGTGTTATGGTTTAGGGGTATTGTTATAATATGGATCTTATTACTAGTATGTAAACATAACTTGTATTTTATAAACATTAATTCGTTCATCTAATAAAAATGAACTACAAATGCTCTATAGTCGGAGACGTAGGCATTAGCTGAGCATCGTTACCAAATGTATTGCGCTCTTATTTGCGATTTTGTTATCTATATTCTTTTAAGATTGTGTTGTTGTTTTAACAATTGGTATCAGATGACGAGTAACTTTAGTGCAAAATTCGAAGAGGCAAGGTTCGATGGAACAAACAACTTCACATAATGGCAAAGAAGGGTTAAAGATCTTTTGGCACTACAAGGTCTTCAAAAGGTGAGGGTGGGGAGAAATCGGTAGAAATGGAAAATCCAAGACCAAAAAGACAACAGAGTGCTTTAGTTGCAAACAGATTGGGCATTGGAGGATAGATTATCCAAACAAGCAATAGGATTTATCCAGTTATGTGAATGTGGTTTAAACTGATGACTTTGTCAGTGAAGGAGATATTTTTTGTGTTTCATTTAGCAAGTTCACAGAAGTATGGATTCTTGACTCGAGTTGTTCTTATCACATGACGCCACAAAGGGAGTGGTTTACCACATTCAAGCTAGGTTGTTTTAGTTTTGTTTATTTGTGTGATGATAAAGCATGTGCTATCATTGGAATGAGACAAATTAAAATTTTTATAGATGATGGTGGCGTGTGAACGTTGAATGATGTTAGATATATTCCATAATTGAGAAAGAATTTGATCTCCTTGGATACTCTACAGGAAAATGATTTCTCATATAGATCTAATAGAGATATGAACATATTGAAGGTCAACAAGGGTACATGATAAAGATGAGATCAAAGAGAACTGCAAGTAACATCTATAACTCGTTGAGTTGTAATGTTGTAGGTGATGTTGCGTTAGTTGAGTTTGATGGTGATGATGATGCAACAAAACTGTGGCACATGTGTCTAAATCATCTTAGTGAGCGTGGGATGAAAAAACTTCATAAGAGACATTTCTTGACGAGTGTTTGCATCTGTAAGTTGAATTTGTACAAGTATTGTATACTTGGAAAATAGTGTCGTGATTGTTTAAAATATAGGAAACACAAAACAAATGGAATCATAAACTATGTGCATTCTGATTTGTGGGGACCTAATAAAGAGCCCCCTATGGGTAGTTCCAAGTATTTTATGACTTTTACATATGGCTTTCCATACAAGGTTTAGGTGTATTTCCTCAAACATAAATATGAAGTTTTTGTCACTTTCAAGGCGTGGAAAGCCAAGATAGAAAACCATATGGGCAGAAAAATTAAGTATTTGCAGACATAAAATGAGATAGAGTAAATTCACTCAAACTTTCAAAAAAAAATTGTGCGCAACACGGTTTACAGAGGCATTGTTTAGTTCGAAAGACACCACAATAAAATGGTGTGGTATAGAGAATGAACATGTCTCTAATTGAAAGGGCAACACGTCTCTGGTAAAATGTTGGACTTTCTAAGAGTTTCTACGCAGATGCTATTAACATGGTTGTTATCTTATCAATAGGTCATCGCATGCTTCATTGGAGGGAAAAGTTGTAGAGGATGTGTGGACAGTTAACCTCATTAATCTTGACAATTTAATAATTTTTGGGTCTCTAGCTTATGTGCATATACCCAGTGAAGTTAAATCAAAACTTGATCCAAAGTCGAAGAAGTGTGTCTTCGTCGGTTACGAAAATGGTGTGAAGGCGTTCAAGTTATGGGATCTAGTTTCATAGAAGATGGTGATCAATAGAGATGTGGTTTGTATAAAAGTGGTTTTAACTAAAATCTTCTAGTTGATATTTTGATGATAACAAAAACAAAATAAGGAACAATTATCCCATAATTGTAATTGTTAAGTTTGCAAATTAAGTTAGAAGACAAATATTTATATTAATGATTATCTATTTTAAGGTAGCATAAATTACAAGTAAATTAGAAATATTAATCTAATTGTTTTTAAACACAAAGATTATTATCACCTAATAAACAAGTAATTATGTTTACTAATAGAGCAAGTCATAATATAATAATAAGAAGTATTGTGATGTACAGTTTGAGTCAAAGCATTAAAAGCAAAAGAAATACAAGTCATTGTTCTGGTATAAGCTAGATCCTCTGATGAACAAAGAAAATGGAATCTACTAAACAAAGTTCACAATGGCTCTAAAGAAGCTGCTAAAGTTGTATCTGACTCTAATGAACACGCTCTGAAATACACATCTGGTGAATCCATTATTACAAGCAATGACCTGAATGTTTTTCCTCTAATAAGTGTGTCAAGCAAAATGATCGTCTGACTCTGAGAAATGTGTCAAGAAAAATGACCGTTTCTTTATGATAAGTGTGTCAAGAAATATTATCATCTGCCTTTGGTAATTGTGATAAGCATTGTATCATCTAACTCTGATAGAAAGTCAACACTTGAAATATTCAATGCCCTGATAGAAGTCAATGCTCTTAAGAAGATACATATGTTTATCCTCTACTCAACATCTTAAATATGTTAGTTGTTTGAAAGTCTTTGTGACATATTGACATTCTCTAAGATTTGCCTTCTTAATTGAAGATGCACATATTCAAATATGAAGGTATATATGGATACGTCTTACATACTGATATGCCTTAAATGCTGATTGAAGATCTCCAACAGTAACAAATTCTCAAATGACACTTCTTTTCTGTATTTAAGAAGAAATCGTCTAGTCATTTGAGTGTGAGAGAGAACGAAAAAGGTAATGTGTTAAGAAGAAATTCTGAAAAATCCAAGAACACATCAAAAGAAAAGTATGAATGAAAAATCCTCTCATTAGAGTTTTTAGAATTGATGTAAATCAGTCAAAGTGTTTTCATACACTTGAACTAATATAGGACTTGATATGTAACATCCTCTCAATGAGAATTATAATTCCAGAAATACTTTATGTCAATTTAGACACAAACTAGAATTGATATAAATCAGTGCGATAATGGCAACAACTTTCTCACCCCAAAGAGGTACCTAAAGAGGTACAACAACACTCATGAACCTCAACGGCAGGCTGCCAGAAAGTCTAAGAAGGGTTTTAACGGTGATAGTCTGGAGAGGTTAGAGAAGAATACTCAAAACCTAAAGAGGTAGAGTAAACAATACTTGTATGCTATTACTTGAAATAGTGGATTAAGTTCTCGATTGTAGTGAGGCAAAATCTCTCTATAAAGGGAGGACTAGATGTAGCAACAGTTATGTTGTGAACTAGTATAAAAATATATGCGTTCCTTCTCT
Source organism: Cicer chorassanicum (assembly GCA_037974735.1). NCBI lineage: Eukaryota > Viridiplantae > Streptophyta > Magnoliopsida > Fabales > Fabaceae > Cicer > Cicer chorassanicum. The sequence goes on along the minus strand of JBBPBP010009778.1, from coordinate 33,489,977 downwards.
CTCAATTTCTCTTATTTATGCTCTCTATGATTCTACTTCTTTTTCTCCAAACTTTTTTTTAAACGTAAGTTGAATGATTTGATAAAGAACATATTTTTGGTTAAGCAATTGTAGTATTTTTTAGAAATGGTGAAAAACAATTCAAACCCCAAACCCCCTCATTTCTTGTGTTTTACAACATCTTCAATTGGTATCAGAGTTCGGTCTCTTGATTGCCCATTTTACTGCAAAAGAGTAAAGATCTTTTACTGTTGGAAGTACTAGTGAAATGGTCTAAGTTAGTGTATGTTTTTGGATCAATCTTTTTTTTTTTTCTCCTGAAGTTTTTATTTTAAAATTTCTTTCAAAATCTAGATTGCCAAAAACTGATTTGTTAAAAGGTAATAGATTTGTTAAAAGGTAAAAACTAGTGGTCTGGACCTAGTCACAAGTACTTGACGACGATTTCTCGAAAAAGTAATGTGATTCAAACAAATACTCAATGATGGGGTACTGAGTATGAAACTTTGCGGAGTATTTGTCCAATGATGGGACATTATCCAACGATGGGACTTTTTTCTCGACTGGGTGATGGTATTTCGGAATTATATGCATTGACATATAGACTAACAAATAAGACTTGTGCATTTTGGCTGATATATGATATAATTGTTAAATGAAGTGCGTGATTTACTTATATTTTATGCAATTATAAATATATATATATATATATATATATATATATATATATATATATATATATATATATATATATATATATATATATATATATGCATGCTTATTTGCACACTATTTGGACATATGACATCCCTAATTTGCTTCACCATCTAGAAGGGTTTTCAGATGAGTAGATGGATAATTTCTTTTAATTCCTAGTCGAGGTAGTTCTGCTCAGTTTTAGGAACTTTATTTGTGTTGGACTTGAGTTTTATATCATTTTTCGATTTTTCTACATTGGTATGAATTTTTAGAGGATTCCTATTTAATTATAATTTTTTGTTTGAATTTTTATGTTTGACCTATGTATTTCGGTTGTTCAAGAATTGAAATATTTTCACGGAATATGAGTATTTATCTATTTTCGTAGTGAATAAACTTTTTAAAAAAATCAATCTTCTATGTTAAGAAAGAAAAAAAGGGATTGTGTTTTGAACGTTGTATTTTGAGATATTATCCTAAAAAGTGGGATATTACAACAACAACGTGAAAAACATAAAAAGATTAATATTAATACTAACCCTAAAAGTGATTACTGATTAGTTTTATTGAGTTGAGCTAAAACTAGAAGAAAAATGGTAAATTAAGTTACGATTTATGATAAATAAAAAATGTGTTTTCATTTTTATTTAGACTCGATGGACGGCGGGCTAGCCGGGACGAGTCAACCAATAGTGGTAGAATGAAAATCTCAACTCTCGCGGCAAAAAATGATAGGCTAAATGGGCTGATCCGCCTTACAAAAACGAGTTGATTCAGTGCAGGTGAACAACATTCTGCTGAAATCTGTTTTCGCACATGACTATAAAGTCAATGCAATAATTTACTATTTTCTCACATGTTTGGTAAAACACTTTTATCTTAAAAGACAAAATTTAACACATTTTAATAATGTAATATTATTTTATAGGTTAAATAGTACTTGTGGTCCCTTAATTTCAGTTAACGATTTAGTCCTTTATCTTTTTTTGTTCCCGATTTGGTCATGAATTTGATGAAATTTGCATTATATTGAGGATGATAATTAATTTTATGGGTTTTGTTTGAAATTTTTGATGATTTTTTTGAATTTTTGCAAAAAAAAGGATAATATTGTTGACATTTTAAAACATAAAAGATCAAATTGTCACTTAAAATTAAAATAAAGGACCAAATCGGGAAAAAAAATATAAAAGACTAAAACATTAACTGAAATTAAGTTAAGGGGCCACATGTGCTATTTAGCTTATTTTATACTACAATAATAAAACATTTCAATAATAGAGCATCTATCGTTTCATGTCTTAACCTAGTCACCTCCTCCTTCTATTCTCTTCTCCTCGTTCTTCATTTTTTGACCAAAGAAGGGTGATTTAGGGCAAATCATATTGTATTTATAAATTACTAGTCACCTCCTCCTTGCTCGGGAGGGCCACCAAAATAAATTACTATTTATAAATTAAATAGGCAAATCATATTGTATACAAAAAAGTTCAATTGTAATGAGCACAATATTGATCATCATAAAATTAAATTGTATGACTTAAAAATACTTTAAAGTAATGCTTTATGCTCTTTAAGTAACTTGAAATTGTCAATAATACATTTAAAACTAATATTTGCACTCATTTCCCTTTCAATATAAATGGTTGTGCTATCAGCTAGAAAGTCAAGTTCTATCTTATTTCTCAACTTAGTTTTGATAATTTTCATTGCTGAAAAAGATCTCTCAATTGTGGTTGTAGAAAGTGGTAGAGTCATGATAAGACAGAGTAATCTATCAATGAAGAAGTAAATTTATGCCTTTTTTGTTCTAACCAAACATGGGCATAATTCTTGAATAGTTGATAAATTCTTCAAAATCGATGCTACACGAGCATTAACAATGAAATGTCGAATTTGAAATTGTAACGCAATCTTCTCTTGCTCAGTGAAATCCATGGGATAATATTTTTCAACTAGAGTGCAAATTATATCAATGTTAATAGCTCTATAATAATCCTTATGAGACAAAGCACAACTTAAAGTTAACAAATCTATTATTTGCTCACTAAATCTACAATTCAACTCTTGTAGTTGTTTGTCATAGGTAGTAAAAAAAATTGTCAACTCTAAAATAATGTTCTATTGTGACCTGATTCTCCTCAAGACGAGAGCGCCCAAATCTTGTTGAATGAATATCATCGAAATCATAAATCTCAATATCATGTCTTTCACAAAAAGATATCACATTAGTAACCAACTTAGCCCAACCATCTTCTCTCAACTCTTGAATAAGCCTTTTTCGTTAAACGAACCAAAAGCATAACATTAACTATGTCTTGAGATTGTTGTTGTAAGGTTTGACAAAACACATCTGTTATCCCTATAATTTACTTCATCAAATGCAAGACAAATATAAAATCAAATTCTTTCAAGTAATTTTAAGTAATATCAACGTCCCCACATATAGAATAATTTCCTCTTTCTTTTGATTTTTTTTAATAAAAAAAATAATAAGTTTCTTTATACATATTTATCAAGCAACATATAGAATCGGAATGTGATCCCCAAACAGTATCTCCAACTCGTTTTAAAGTACCAATTTGATTTCCACCTTTGTAGGTTACATTCTCCAACAAATATTCAATTTCTTCTAATTGAGTTGCTTGTAACTCATCATGGCATTTAGTAGAAGAACAAACGAAACTAACAACAAAAGTCAATTTGTCAAAGAACTAATGAATTAGTTTGACTTCTCTTGATATAGTAATCAAAGCAAGTTGCAATCGATGAGCTAAACAATGGGCATAATAGGCATATAGACAATCCTTCATATATAGTGCTTGTAAATTATTCCATTCTCCTCTCGTGTTGCTAGCACCTGTTGGAACCAAGTTGGTTCTGGGAAAAATACCTCATCTTTTGATGATAACAAAGGTATTTTGTAGAAACCATTTAGTGCACTAATGGTTTCATTAAGTGTGCAGAAAGAAGATCAGGAAATCAGAGGAAGCAACCAGAGGAAAGATATCAGAGGAAGTCAATAGGTCAGAGGAAGTGAAGACATCAGAGGAAGCAAAGTCAAAGTGGTCAACGAAATTCTTTGACTTTGATGGTTGTTCACTGTGATGAAGTGTACGCATTTTCCTCTAAAGTTTCAACTCAATGTGCCTTTAACGCTCATATACGTCTTCCTATAAAGTCTGAAGACTGGCTCTGAAGACTGAAGATTGACACTGAAGTTTGAAGACTGGAGCATGCCTCAAATGAGCATGCCTCTGAAGACCATTTCTAGCATGCCTCTAAAGACCAATTTTAGCATGCCTCTGAAGATCATATTGAGCATGCCTCTAAAGTCTGAAGCTATTGTTCAAGTTTGCATCTAAAGCATATATTCCACTGATTCTGAAGACTGCAACATGTTCTATAATGCTACCTCTAATACACATCACATTCTGAAGTTGCACTCACTTTAATGAGGCAACAAGGTGATATTTCCCATGCCACTAATTATAAGTCATGCAATTTTGCTTCTGCCTCTGACTATCAAGAACCAAGAAACACAACATCTGACTCCAACAATAAAGTCAATTACTTTGATGGAAAGTCAAAAGCTCTCATTGAAAGAATTCATTCTAAAGAAGACTTAGTTGTATCAAGATCCTAGAGGTCAAAGAATAGATCCATTTGTGTTCTTGTTGCACTTAATCATGTGTATGAAGGAAGATTCAAGATGAATTATTCTCAAACGCAATATGGACAATATTTGCACATAATCACTCTAGAAGATTTAATTGAAGATTCATTTTGGAATTAATCAAGTGTTAATGGTCATATTCCAAATCATATAAATCAAGACTATTTTTGATAAATATTTTCATTGACCAAGCTGAAAATTGATACACTTAGAATTTGTTCACAAAAAGATACACTAATAATTTTTTCACAAGAAGATATGCTCAAAATTTGTTCACAAGAAGACACATTCAATATTTCTTCACAGGAAGATTCGCTTAGAATTTAATTGGGACATAATGAAACCCTAACCTATTCTATAAATAATGGATCAAGGTTGAAGAAGAAATACAAGAACAACAAACTCAATTACTCAAAAATCATTACAAACTCAATTATTCAGAAAACCTTCAAAAGCTCAAATTTCCTAACAGAGTTCAAAGGTTTAAGTTCTAGAAAGGCACTCCTTCAAAGAAATATTTTATAAGTGCTTTAGTGTTCTACTTAGTGTTTGTAACTCAACCCGATAGTGGCTTTAATTTGCCTTTAACAATCTATAGGTTTCAGGTTGTGTAGAGAAGACTTGACTTATAGGGTCAAGGTGTGGTTTGCTTGAAATTTTCTATAGGTTCAGGTTGTTTTGAGAAGACTGACTTGTAGGGTGAGATTTTGTTGTAATTCAAGATTTGAATTAGTTGATAAGTCATTATGTGTGAGGGGACTTAACATAGCTACCAAATTGGTAGTGTACCTAGGATAAAATCTAGTGTTTACTTTACTTCTACTTTATTTGTTTACTTCTGCCTCTAATTAGTTAAATCTGTTTAAATCACCAAACTAGAATTAGAAAATAGAAGAATTTTAAATTAGATAAACACCTCTTCTTGTGTTTGTGCACGTTCAGCACCATCATACCCTTGACCACAAATGTTAGAAACATCAAGGTTGTGTCGAGAAAATATTTCACATACTTTTTCCTTAAGAGTTAAAGCGGTAGTGTCTTTAATATGTGCCACATCAAAAAAACACCCTTGTATCAAACTAGCTTTATCAACAAATCTTAACACAAGAGTTATTTGTTCCTTTTTTTATTCATCTCGAGCTTCATCTACAACAATGCAAAATTTGGAATCACCAATTTCTTGACGAATATCTTTTTTCACCCTAGTAGCAAGAATATCCAAAAGCTCTTTTTGAATTTGATGTGAAGTATACTTGGAATTAAATGGAGCATTTTCCAACACAACTTGTGCAACTTCATCATTGTAATATGCCAAGAGTTTTATCAACTAAAGAAAATTATCTTGGTTTCTTGACCCGCTAGTTTCATCATGACCCCTAAAAGCACAAGCTTGAAGTGTTAACTAACGGATAATGTCAATTGAAGTTTTAAGTTGTAATCGATTCTTCATAATTTGATTTAAGCTTTGCACGTGAATAAGATTCATAATATAACCCTTTTTATTCAACAAGTCTTCACAAGCTTTCATTGCATTGTTGTGTGGTGAGCAAGAATCCTTCCCTATGTGCTTAAGAAAGGCACACCAATTTCCATCTTTATCTCTCTTCCAACTTCTAAAATCCATAATAATGAAAACATCTAATCTGAAACGCCTACTTCGTCTTTTGCTAAAAAGATAACATGATAAACAATATGCAGCATCTTGTGAAGGTAAATATTCTAGCCATGAAGAAAAGATGTTAAACCAAGCATGTTGAAACCGTCTTGGATGATTCTCATTACATGACAAAGGATATTGTTCTAAATGGATTTGATATGGACTTCATTTTAGATAAGATCTTCGTATTTCATCCACTTAATTTAGTGGATATTGCCAAATTGGAAGACAATTTTCAAGATCATGTTCTAAGGAATTCAAAAAGTCATTTGAGGTCTTCTATTCTTGGAACTTTAACAGGATTTGATGTAGAAGTTATCGTTTCTTCAATTCTTGGAACTTGAACAAGTTCGAGTGTAGAAGTTATCACTTCATTTTTTTCATTCTCATAAATTTTTCTCTTAAAAAAAGAATCAATTTTTTTACCATTCTTCTTACTTTAAGAAATTGTTTTTCTCAACAACGACCAACGTCCCTTCTTTCTCTTCCAAGTTGTAAAATACATGTTTTTGATGATACAAAAGACCATCAGTGATGATTATCAAAGCAACAAGCTCAAAAAGAAGAAGTCTACAAAAATCCTATTTGATATATTAATAAATAGATGTTTTTATGTAAAGGTAAATGATGCAAACCATAGCTCAAATACAATGAGAACCTCACATCTTTGCATATGCATAAAAAGTATTTTCGAAAGTAAAAAAGTTACATTTACAAAGTATTAGAATTAATATTTTTGAAAAAATACAAGTGTATTCGAATACAACATAGGTGTATTGGAATACAGATGAAAATTGCTAAGTCAGTAGCAAAAACATATCATCAGTATTCGACTACATCCTGATGTATTCAAATACAACCAACAAGTCAGTGGCAAAATTGATCAATCTGTATTCGACTACATACATGTTTATTCGACTACACAGTGTTAAATTTGAATAAATTTGAACGTTACAAAGAGGTGTATTCGAATACAACCATCATGTATTCGAATACAACTGGAAACAATGCAATTTTTCAGTTCTGAATCGACTCTAAATCATTGCAATTGTTCCTCAAAACCTCTTGGATCAATGGCCACGAATCTGAAGAGATGTTTATGGACTATAAATACACCGTAACTTCATATTCAACTACAACAATCCTACTACACAACTTTAAAGACTTTGAACAACTTTTCAATTTTTCTCAAAGTCATTTTTCATAAATTCAAGTACTTGCATATCATTTTCATATCCTTAACTGAGGTTCTCAAAGTACTTAAAGCAATCTTGGATTGTTATCATTCTACCTCTTTCTTATTCCTATACTCTTATCAAATCACAAGTGTTTGTAAAAAGAAAGTAGTACTTTCTTTAAATAGTGTTATCTAAGATAGTAGGGTGCTATCCTAGAAGATTTGTTAGAAGGTTGTAGCAAAGGTCCTAGGGTGGGACTTGTACATTTTCTAACAATAGTGAAGAAATATCTTGTGGTGTGCAAGAGGACTGGATGTACCCTTAGTCATAAGGGGAACCAGAATAAATCTGTTGTGTTCATTTCTTTACTGCCATTTACTCTTTCACTTACTATCCTTAAACAAAAAATCAACCACTTAAATTCTGAAAACAAGGAAAACTCCTAAACACCTAATTCACCCCCCCCCCTTAGGTGCACATGTGTACTTACAATTGGCATCAGAGCAGGTTCAAGGTAACTTACTCCTCGATCAATAACTAATGGCTTCCGCACAACCTACTTTCAGAGACGGTGGCAGCAGTAACAAACCACCATGCTTCGTTGGCAAGCATTATGATTTTTGGAAGATACGTGTGCAAGCGTATCTTGAAGCACAAGGAGACAACATATGGGATGCTGTTGAAAATGGTCCTTACATTCCAACAACAGCCATCAACAACAAAGAAGAAATTAAGATAAAGAATTCCTGGACCGATGACGATAAAAGAAAAGTGTTCGATAAAAAGGCTAAAAACATTCTACAATCAGCACTAGGAATGGATAAATTTTTCCGCGTGTCTCACTGTAAAACAACCAAAGAAATATGGGACACATTGGAAGTAACCCATGAAGGCACCGTTGAGGTAAAAAGATCCAAACTTAATACACTTTCTCAAGAATATAAGTTATTCCGTATGCAGCCAGGAGAATCTATCTTAGACATGCAGAAAAGATTCTCCCACTTAACAAATCACTTAACGGCTCTTGGAAAGATTTTCACCAACGATGAACTAAATCTTAAAGTATTAAGATCACTAACAAGGGCATGGCAACCAAAGGTGACAGCAATATCAGAAAAGAAAAGCTTATCCAAGATGTCACTTTCTGCATTATATGGAAAACTCCAAGAACACGAAATTGAACTTGGGAGATTGGAGCAAAATGAAACTCAAGAAAAGAAGAACAAAAATATTGCTCTAAAGACCGAATCGAAGGAACAAGTCGGAGATGAAATTTCTGATGAAGACGAAAACATTAATTTCCTTGTTAAGAAATTCGGTAAGTTTCTTAAAAATGACAGAAATTTCAAAAAGAAGAATTTTAGAAAGAAAGATGGCTCTACCTCAAATCAAAACTTCACGTGTTTTGAATGCGAAAAACAAGGACATATCAAAGCAGATTGTCCAAACCTTATCAAGAAAAATGCCGGTAAAAGGAAAGACTTCAAGAAAGCATACATAGCTTGGGAAGATAACGAAATAAGTTCATCATCAGAAACAGAAAGTGAGGAATGCGCTAATGTTGCACTAATGGCATCACATCAATCAGATGATGACGAAGAGGTTAGTAACATAAATTCTCTTCATTATAATAAAACTAATAGTGAATTAATTATAGAATACAATGACGCTCAAAACGCCATTAAGGAACTTCTTATTGAATGCAAAATCTGTTTAAAATAGTGTCAACACAAAAGAGACAAATCTCAAGTCTTCAAGAAAAAGTTGACATTATGGAAAAGGATGCTGAAAAATCAAAACAGAATTTTACATGCAATAAATGTGATTCCCTTTCATTCAAGATCGTTCAATTAAATAGAGTCATTGAACGATATGAAAAAGGACAAATAGGATTGGAGAATGTTTTAAACATGCAAAGATACTCAAACGATAAAAGTGGTCTTGGATTTTCTAAATTTGACAAACCAAGTTCAAATAAGACCATTTTTGTCAAAGAAAGTACTCAATCCAATCAAGGAAGAATTACAATTTTACAAAACATCATTCTTAAAAGGAGAAAGTCACTCACAATAAAGTTCATACATATACTAGTAAAAATAAATTTACTCCTACTTGTACCTATTGTGGTGTTCATGGTCACACACCTAATGCCTGTCATGTAAGAAACATTAATGTTCCTAAAGGGCATTGCGTGTGGGTAAAGAAAGGTACTAACCATCAAGGACCCAAAGCACATTGGGTACCTAATAAAACTTGATTTCATTTTGTAGGTATGCACACAAAGTACCTCAAATATGTGGTACTTAGATAGTGGATGCTCCAAACACATGACGGGTGACATAACGGAATTTTCAACCTTGACTCTTGAATCAAAAGGATATGTAGTCTATGGAGATAATAACAAAGGAAAAATCTTAGGTATTGGAAAAGTTGGAACAACACCGTCCCCCTCAATTGAAGATGTCTTATATGTTGAAGGCCTAAAGCATAATCTCATAAGCATTAGCCAGCTATGTGATAAAGGATACAAGATAGTCTTCAACAAAGATGAGTGCATCATTCAAAATGAGGCAACAAATGAAATTCAATTTATCGGTAAGCGTTTCAAAAATATTTTTATACTTAATCTTGACGATTTATCCTTAAGAATGAAATGTCTTTTGGTAAGCGACAACAATGATGCATGGCTATGGCATACAAGAATTGCACACATCCACATGGATCATTTAAACAAACTAGTCAAGCATGATCTTGTTGTTGGATTACCAAAAATGAAATTTGTAAAGGATAAATTATGTGACGCTTGTCAAAAAGGTAAACAAACAAAAACTTCGTTCAAACCTATAAATGTTATATCAACTACAAGACCACTTCAATTAATACATATGGATTTGTTTGGTCCATCAAGAACCAAAAGTCTTGGTGGAAATTCATATGGACTAGTGATTGTTGATGATTACTCAAGGTTCACATGGACCTTATTTTTGGCAAGTAAAAAGGAAACTTTTAAAGCAATTAAAAACTATGCCAAGCTAGTCCAAAATGAACAATCATCCAAAATTGTATCAATTAGAAGTGATCATGGAAGAGAATTTCAAAACACATTGTTTGAAGAATTATGTGAAGAAAATGGAATTTTCCACAACTTTTCTGCACCTAGAACACCTCAACAAAATGGGGTTGTTCAGAGAAAGAACAGATCATTGGTAGAACTCGCAAGAACTATGCTAAGCGATTCAAGCCTACCAAAGTACTTTTGGGCAGATGCCGTAAACACAACATGCTATGTTTCAAATAGAGTAAACATTCGGCCGATTCTTAAGAAAACTCCTTATGAACTCTATAAAGGAAAAAAGCCCAATATCTCTCACTTCCACATCTTTGGATGCAAATGTTTTGTGCTAAACAACGGTAAAAACAATCTTGGAAAGTTTGACGAAAAGGCGGATGAAGGTATTTTTATTGGTTATGCATTATCTAGCAAAGCATTTAGAATTTTCAATAAAAGAACTTTAATCGTTGAAGAATCAATACATGTAACTTTTGATGAAACTAACCCCTTAAAAGAGGACAAAGTTATTTCTTATGATGATGATGACATTGAAAGTAGTGATACAAGTAAAGAACATCAAATTGATCAACCGAGTCAAGAAAGTGAAGTCAACATTGAAAAGGAAAATGAAAATCTTCCTAAAGAATGGAGGACCCATAGAGATCACCCAATTGATAACATCATTGGTGATATCAACAAAGGAGTTACAAAAAGACTTAAACTACAAGATGTATGTTTGAACATGGCATTCGTTTCTCAAATCGAACCCTCCAAAATTGGTGAAGCACTAAAAGATGATCAATGGATACTTGCCATGCAAGAAAAACTTAACCAATTCGAAAGAAGTAAAGTATGGGAACTTGTTCCTAATCCGGGAAATAAACACATCATTGGTACAAAATGGGTGTTTAAGAATAAACTTGACGAAAATGGTATAGTTGTTCGCAATAAGGCAAGATTGATCGTCCAAGGATATAATCAAGAAGAAGGGATTGATTTTGACGAAACATTTGCTTCAGTCGCAAGGTTAGAAGCAATACGTTTACTACTTGCTTATGCTTGCTCTATGAACTTTGAATTATTTTAGAATTGCCTTTCTCAATGGATACATCAATGAAGAAGTATATGTTAAACACCCACCCGACTTTGAGGACTTCAAGAACCCTTCACATGTCTTCAAACTAAGAAAAACTCTCTATGGTCTAAAACAAGCTCCAAGAGCTTGGTACGACAGATTGAGTGCTTTCCTATGGAAAGAGGATTTGAAAAAGGCAAAGTCGATAAGACATTATTTATTAAAAGAAATAATGGTCACACCTTGTTGGTCCAAATCTATGTTGACGATATCATATTCGGATCAACAAACAATGACATCTGTGAGGAATTCTAGTTGATGATGCAAGGAGAATTTGAAATGTCCATGATGGGAAAATTAAACTACTTTCTTGGCCTTCACATAAAAAAACTCAAGCATGGCATCTTCATCAATCAAGCAAAATATTGCAAAGAACTACTAAAAAGATTTGAAATGGAAATTTGCAAGGAAAATGCAACTCCCATGGGTTCCGGGACATATGGTGATAAAGATGAAACCGGTATGTCTATAGACATTTCAAAATATCGAGGTATGATTGGATCTCTATTATATCTAATGGCCAGTCGGCCAGATATTATGTTTAGTGTCTGTCTATGTGCTAGATTTCAGACGGATCCGAAAGAATCACATCTTGTAGCCGTCAAAAGAATCATGAAATATTTGAAAGTAACAATCAATGTAGGACTATGGTATCCGAAAGGTAGCATATGTAGTCTCGTTGGATATTCTGATTCAGATTATGCAGGATGTAAAATAGACCGTAAAAGCACAAGCGGCACTTGTAATGTCTTGGGAAATGCACTCGTATCATGGTCATGTAAAAAGCAAGCATGTGTTGCACTCAGTATTGCTGAAGCCGAATACATAGCAGAAGGAAGTTGTTGTGCACAAATTATATGGCTCAAGCAACAACTATGTGATTATGGACTTGAACTCGGATGCATTCCGTTACGACGCGACAACACTAGTGCGATCAATATTTCAAAAAATCCAATCATGCACTCTCGGACTAAACACATTGATATACGACATCATTTTCTGCGCGATCATGTGCTTAAAGGAAATGTTGAAGTAACCTTTGTGGATACTCATAACCAATTGGCGGACATCTTCACTAAACCACTTCCTAAGGACTCTTTTTACAAAATTCGACGTGAACTTGACATCTTAAGTGAAAATGATTTTTAAATACAAGGTACTTTGTCATCATTATTCAAAAGTTATAAGGTTCCTCTTGATAGCATGTTAGAATTAAGTCATCTATACTTACAGTATTATCAAATATGTTTACTTGTCATTATATTTGTGATTATATGCAGTATTTGGTATGCTCTGTATGATCAATTCAATTCTGTTTCTAAAAATTTGAAGCTGTAGCTGAATACAAAGTCTGGGTAATCGAATACACATTTTTCCAGATTTATATTCGAATACAATTTCAATGTAGCTGAATACACATTCCCCAGACACATTCGTATTCGACTACATCTAAGTGTATTCGAATACACCTTCGGGTTTTTCTGTCATATATAAAGTTGCGTCAGTTATTCTGACATTAGGTATTCGAATACACATCCCTCTCCCATTCCAAAATTGAATACGCCCATCTCTCTCCCATTCAAAAATCTTTTCCCAACTCCTTTACTTCAATTGGTTACGAACTCATTCCCTCTTTCAACCAAAATCAACTTCTCCTCATCACTGTCATTTAGATTACACGAACCCAAACCCTAAAACCCCAAATTTCTCTCAAAATGTCAAAATCCTCTTCAACCGTCATGGACGCACGCAAACGAGGGCCAAGAACTAAGCATGCTTCAGTGGGTCCCTCAAGGAAACGAACAAAGAATACCAATATCACGGATTTGTCTCGTCTCTTACACACACCGGATGAAATTTCTCGGTTTCGCACAATCTACTCTGACTAGAGGCTCATCATTCCCAAAATCGGTACTTTAGACTCTTTTTCTGCATTTAAATATCCTGCTTTGCTTAAAGCTCAACGTGTTGAAGAATTTATCGGATACAAGGGTCCTATCTATCCCGATTTAGTTAGGGTCTCTTATTGCAATTTGACTAGGGATGGAAAAATGCTGAAATCTCGCGTCAAGGGAAAAACTATTGAACTCGACTCACATATTATTGGTGAAATTTTGAAAATTCCCTGTGAAGGACAGAAAACTAGTCCAACTAACTTATATCAATGGTCTGGTATTCCTAAATATGATGCTTATGTGGCTCTTTGTCGATTTGACAAACAAACTATGGAACACAAGAGAATTCAAGCAGGCTCAAAATTTGCGAAGCAACGATATGGCGTTGGAAATCTTACTGTTGATTATCGTTTGCTCCATTACTTCTTAAGTTACATTTTGGTCCCTAAGGCTGGTACTACTCCCAGATTTCCGAGTTTGAACTCCAGATTATGTACTACATGTTCGAAGGCCTTCCCCTCAACTGGGCTTATTTTGTTAAATCAGTCATGATTACATCTAGAGAGGCTGTTGGTTTGCCTTACGCCAAGGAGGTCACTCGCATTCTCGAACACTTCGGGGTGGACTTCTCTGAGGAAGTTTTGTATACCATCACTAAGGACAATTTGCTCGATTTAAGTGTCCTTCCAAACATGAAAATCGTTTGGAGTGAACCACTTCAGAAATACATACATATGAGTGACCTTGGTCAAACATTTGTTGATGCTCCTAACGACACTTCTGCCCCTGATGCTGCCCTCGCCGATGATGATGACAAAGATACTGTGTCTGATGATGATCATGTGTCTAATCGCATGATTATGGCTAAACTTGACTCCCTCCAGACCTACTTCTCTGGATTCACCACCTCTGTCGATGCTCGTTTTCAAGCTATCGAATCCACCATCGCCACCAACCATAACAGCATGATCCACGAGATGCGTATCTTATCCGACAAAATTGATCATCTCCATCTCCCGCCTGGCCATCACTGATTCGCCTTTAGTTTACTAGGCATAGTTGGCATTTTGTTGTATAGGTCCTGCTTCTTTTAATGTTTTGATGATTTCCTTGAAACTTTCCGTTACATTTTGGTTTTGTATTTTGAATTATGTGACATTATTTGCTTGCTTGTTTCTTATGTGACGATATTTGGTTTATTATGCATCTTTTCTGTTTCATTACTTGTTTTTTCTATATATTACTGCTTGTCTTCTTCTTTTTGATCATGTCATAAGGGGGAGAAAATATGGTACTTTGTTGTTTATAAACATAAATATAGGTCCTCAACATATGTACTCATTTGATCATCCCACTCACCATCAACAAGGAAGTACGCATACATTACGGGGGAGTATTTCTAATATGATGCAATCTCTCCACAACAACAAAAGGTTTTGTCATAATCAAAAAGGGGGAGAATGTAAAATACATGTTTTTGATGATACAAAAAACCAACAGTGATGATGATCAAAGCAACAAGCTCAAAAAGAAGAAGTCTACAAAAATCCTATTTGATATATTAATAAATAGATGTTTTTATGTAAAGGTAAATGATGCAAACCATAGCTCAAATACAATGAGAACCTCACATCTTTGCATATGCATAAAAAGTATTTTCGAAAGTCAAAAATTACATTTACAAAGTATTAGAATTAATATTTTTGACAAAATACAAAACTGTATTCGAATACAACATAGGTGTATTCGAATACAGATGAAAATTGCTAAGTCAGTAGCAAAAACATCTCATATGTATTCGACTATATCCTGATGTATTCGAATACAACCAACAAGTTAGTGGCAAAATTGATCAATCTGTATTCGACTACATACATGTGTATTCGACTACACAGTGTTAAAATTGAGTAAATTTGAACGTTACAAAGAGGTGTATTCGAATACAACCATCATGTATTCGAATACAACTAGAAACAATGCAATTTTTTAGTTCTGAATCGACTCTAAATCATTGCAATTGTTCCTCATTCTACCTCTTTCTTATTCCTATACTCTTATCAAATCACAAGTGCTTGTAAAAAGAAAGTAGTACTTTCTTTAAATAGTGTTATCTAATATAGTAGGGTGCTATCCTAGAAGATTTGTTAGAAGGTTGTAGCAAAGGTCCTAGGGTGGGACTTGTACATTTTCTAACAATAGTGAAGAAATCTCTTGTGGTGTGCAAGAGGACTGGATGTACCCTTAGTCATAAGGGGAACCAGGATAAATCTGTTGTGTTCATTTCTTTACTGCCATTTACTCTTTCACTTACTATCCTTAAACGAAAAATCGATCACTTAAATTCTGAAAACAAGGAAAACTCCTAAACACCTAATTCACCCCCCCCTCTTAGGTGTACATCTGTACTTACAATTCTCATAAATTTTTCTCTTAAAAAAAGAATCAATTTTTTTTACCATTCTTCTTACTTTAAGAAATTGTTTTTCTCAACAACGACCAACGTCCCTTCTTTCTCCTCCAAGTAGTTATCACTTATTATCCCATATCTCTCAACTATCTAAGTTCTCGTTCTAAACTTTTCAATCTCGTGTTTAAAAACTGCATTTTTTTCATCTCTGTTCTAATCTCTCTAGCACTTTTTCTTATTTTTCTATTAGGGTTTTTATTTCTTTTTATCATGATTAGGGTTTTGATTTAGCTATTTTATCTACTTTTGAGTTTTCTATAGTTTGATTTTTTTTTTGCATGTTGTTTTTTGTATTAGGATTAAGATTTAGCTTTGTTTTTTTGCATGATTAGGGTTTTGTTTTCATCTAGTTTTTTTCATCTTTGTTATAAATCTTCTGATCCAATTTGATGGTTTGGAATTGTTGTTAAAATTTATATATTTATTTTGTCTACTGACTATTATTTATATGACTAACTTAAAATTGTTTTTTGTTTCATTATCTCTGCTTATTGGTTTGCACAAATTTATCTCTGCATCTTTTAGATTTGAAAGTTAAAGTATATTATAAAATTTATTTATTTTTGTTATTTTTTAGATTTGTTGATTTGATTTCATTAATTTATTTTTTGTTTTTTTTGTTTCATTTTGTATGATTATTGATTTCCATATCTACAATGTTATATTTATGTCATAATATTTATTGTTTTGCATTTTGTTATAGTATTTTCTCTGCGTATTGATAATTAATGATTTCTAACCACCGTTATTGATGTTCTTGGCTTGTAGCTGGGAAAGATGGATCAACCAGTCAGTAAGAGGAGCAAGCGAGAGGTGGTTGTAGAGCAAGAGCACTTTAAGTTTATGCATCTATTTTTTTCTTCAATTTGATGCTTATATATCTTTTTTATGTTTCTCTTTAATGTATATACATATATCTCAAAAGTATGCTATCTTTTTATGTTTATAAATGTATGTTTTCATTTTAAGTTGGCTTTGAAGTGTATGTTTCTTTAATTCAGGTGTATGCTTTATTTTTAACTTGTGGTTGAAGTTTATGACTTTGTTTCAAATGTATACTTCATTTTTAATTTGTGTTTTAATTGTATGCTTTATTTTTAACTTGTAAAAGTATACTTATTTTTTTCTAAATGCAAATAGTACTTCAGTTTTTCTTAATGCGTGCTTAGTTTTTGTAAATATAAGATTGGGTTATATATCATGTTTATATATCTTTCAAATGTATGCTATCTTTTTATTCTTATAAATGAATGCTCTCTTTTTAACTTGTATTGTATTTTTCTTTTTAAGATGTGTTTAAAGTTTATGGTTCTTTAATTCAAGTATATGCTTTCATTTTAACTTGTGTCTGATGTTTATGCTTTTTTTCAAATGTTTGCTTCTTTTGTATGCATTCTTTTTAATTTCGTTGTATACTTTATTTTTAACTTGTAAAAGTATGCTTCTTTT
>JBBPBP010009778.1:33436333-33472720 GCA_037974735.1 Cicer chorassanicum | reverse complement strand
TAATGCTTCAATTTTTCTTAATGCATACTTCTATTTATTTGTAATGATTTAGTTTTTCTTAATGCATGTTTCTAATGCTTCAGTTTTTCTTAATGTATACTTAACTTTCTATCTTATACATCCTTTTAAATTTATTTGGATTCTTTATTTATAACTTGTAATGTATGTTAATTTTCTTTCTTAAACATACTTTTAAATTTCTAAATGTATTATATATATGCTTAAGTTTTTCTTGATGCATGTATCTCAAATATATGCTTCTGTTTATTATATGTTTTTTCTTAATGTTTCTTTTTTTTCAATATTATTCTACTATTGGATAATGAGTATAATGTGCTAGTTACACACTAGACATTGTTTTATAGATACCCTCAATTGGTTGAATAAGTCTAGTGTGTGTGAAACACAGTAGACTATTGAATTATAGTCACTTACATAAGAACTTAACCCTTAAAGGTTACATTAAAGTCCTTTAAATATTTATAACTTCCCTTTAATGTTCAATTACAACCACTTAAATAATAGAGTAATACAACTCCTTGAATGTTAAATTTCGTCCACTTAAATTTTAATACATCCCCTTAAAATTTTATTACAATCCTTTAAAGTCAATAAACTTAAAATAAATAATTCAACGTGGTTGATATTTGTTTAGTAAGGCTCCTTAATGATTTCAGTGATGAACTAACCTAGTCAAAATTTACCAACTCTAAATATCAACATTAATGAAGTTGATACAGCAACAACAACGAAAGTTGTTGAACCTGAATTGGCTAACAATTAAGCTAAAAAGAAGAGAAGAGCTAATGCAAGTGGTCCTAGGAAGTCAACTAAATGTTGGGAACACTTTAACAAAATTCCTTCTAATGAAATTGAGGTATAATATGACGCGTGTAAATATTGCCACAAAACATACTTGTGTGACACTCGAACTCACAACACCACCAACCTCAACTACCACCTTACCAAATGTGCCAAAAAACCAGTTGTTGTATCTGATGACCCCACCCAAACTATTCTTACATTTCCTACTGTAGAAGGATCTAGTTTTGTTTCAACAATTAGTAAATTTAACCTTCAAGCTTGTCGTAGGGCATTGTTTATTTTTGTGGTTTTGGATGAACAGCCATTTAAGTTTGTGGAAGGTGAAATATTTAAATATATGTTGAGAATATTGCAACCACAATTTACAATACCATATAAGCGAATTGTATCTAGGGATAGTTTTCAGTTGTTTTTGGATGAAAAAGTAAGGTTGAAAGCTTTTTTTTAAGTCTGATTGCAATAGGATAGCTCTTACAACAGATTGTTGGACTTCAATCAAAAACCTTAACTACTTGACTCTTACGACACACTTTGTTGATAATGATTGGAATTATCAGAAAAGGATAATTAGTTTCGCAGTAATCATAAATCATATGGGTGGCACAGTTGGTAGAAAGATTAAAAAGGTTTTAAAGGATTGGGGGATCTGGAATGAGTCTACAATAACCGTTGACAATGCATCATCCACTGATGTAGCTATTGATTTTTTGAAAAAAAATGATAAAAAAAAAATATGGATGGTTTGATGGGGAACACTTCCACATGAAGTGTGTTGCTCATAATTGATTTTTTGAAAAAAAATGATAAAAAATAATATGGATGGTTTGATGGGGAACACTTCCACATGAAGTGTGTTGCTCATATTCTGAATTTAGTTGTAACTGATGGCTTGAAATAACTTTTTTTTTTGCAATCTCTAGCATTAGAAATGTTGTTAGATTTGTAAAATCTTCACCTCATAGGGCTGCCAGGTTTAAGGAATGTATTCAATTTGCTGGAATATCTTGTAAAAAATTGGTATCTCTTTTTGTTTCAACTCGTTGGAACTCGACCTACTTAATGCTTGAGGATGTAGAGAAGTTTCAAGTAGCTTTTAGGAAACTTGAGGTTGAGGAGTCAAGTTATAAGGATTTCCTTGGAGAAGTTGGCCCACCAGCTAGTTATGATTGAGATATAGCTAGTGGATTTGCAAGTTTTTTGAAGTTATTTTATGATACAACTAGAGTGTTTTCCTCCTCACAACATGAGAGTATATGTAACAACCTTTTTTTTTTAAAAAAAAAAAAAATAGCCTAAATCGGATTCATAAATAAAGAAAGAAATACTTTTTGATAAAATATTTAAGTTGTAACACCACGACTACGATCAATGAGATTTACAAATAGCAGAAATAGTTTTTGAAATGAAAGTCCAAAGTATGTAAACAGAAAAATACATCGGGACTATGAGATCTATTAGACATAGCTCATACCCCTGGGGTATTCTCGGCATACACCTGTACAAAAGCACTGCCCCAAGAATTTTAACTTCTCCACGCCACTTCAAAAGAAATGGTACAAGGACCCATCAAAATAAAAGTCAAGCTGACAATATAGGTATAGGTACAATCTTCCAAAACGAAATAAAAACAACCACAAAAGAAAGACATCTAGTCCCTATACAACCATCTAATCTGATCATGCTACAAAAACTGTACAACCCGGGTGATCTCCACGCGCTCTGCAAAAATCCTTCTGACACAGCCATGGTCAGATATGACTAACTACCTTCCCATCTCTAGGGTACTAACCGGTAGGACGATCCTGATTCTTATCTGAGGGCAAAACCCAAATTTCCACAATAATTGTAAAGGTCACCAACCGAAATTAACAAATATCACATAGCATTAAATTTTAAATGCACAAAATAATCTTTCAACTTAGCATACATCTAGAAAGGGTTTGCATATGCCAAACATGCATAATCAAAGTTGAAAAATGAACTTTTGGACAAAACTGCACTGTCGTATTCGAATACAACATCTTTGTATTCGAATATAGTGTTATTTCACAAGTCACAAGCAAAAACAGCACAACTGTATTCGAATACAATCCTGTTGTATTCGAATACAGATGCGAAAACAGTGAAAAATCCTGCACATTTGTATTCGATTACCACATGGCGTAACCGAATACAAATGCTAAGTCAGTGGCAAAAATAGCACAACTGTATTCGACTACAACCTCCTCG
Organism: Cicer chorassanicum; assembly: GCA_037974735.1. Lineage (NCBI taxonomy): Eukaryota > Viridiplantae > Streptophyta > Magnoliopsida > Fabales > Fabaceae > Cicer > Cicer chorassanicum. The sequence goes on along the minus strand of JBBPBP010009778.1, from coordinate 33,469,666 downwards.
TAGCCGAATACAAGTGCGAATTCACAAGTCAGTAGCTACATCAGTATAACTGTATTCGAATACAATCCTGTTGCATTCGAATACAACTGTGAAAATTGCAAATTTTCAGTTTTGAAAACGTTTCGAATCCATTCCACACTTACCACATAAAGTCAATCAATAACACTCATCAAATACGGCACAATCACAAACAAAAATCGAGTATGTATATACAACCATCACAGTATATCAAACATGACTCGCGTGCCAAGCACCCTAATGCAATGCGTATATGCCAATGCACATGATTCTGGAATTCCAAACCAAAACCCTCCTCGAAGGGGCGTAAATCATAATTGTACCGCCTATCACAGACCTTAGTACTAATTACCGAGGTGCAGTCTCTCAAAAGCTAGCACGATTTACTAAAGTGTCACCTATCACAGGCCTTACACTGTTTTCTAGAGTGCAATCGCTCACATGCAATCTCTCACAGATTAGCACGACGCAATAATCCTTGTAAGGATAAGATGAACCAACAATTCACATGGCATCATCCCGTGGCCCATCCGGTCACCACCATCACCATGGCCCATCGCGGTCACCATGTACTATGAAAATGCATGAGCATACTTTGACTATTTTCACCACAACCATTAAGTAAATGCAGCTATTAAAAGATTCTCCATTTTTAATATTCATTTATCACTAATGATTTTTCGAATTCAACACAGAGCATACTCAACCATATATAATTCATAATTCCATAATTCTCACCAAATCATATCAATTCATTTTTCCACAACATCCACACATAAAACACATCTAAAAAATTTTTAATATTAATTATGAACACATTAATCACGTCAAACATGAATCACCACAACCCACACCTCAAACACATTAAATTCCACTTCTACAATTTCACCCATAAACACATTAAATTCATTTTCCACAAATCTACACCTCAAACACACCAAATTTATTCTCCACAAAATCACAAATAAGGTCCTAAATGCAAACTAAAAGTTTGGAAGGAGCCCTTACCTCAACGGTAGCTCTAACAATCGATTACGGCACCATGATTAATTTCAATAAAAACTTTGCTCGCAACGTCTTTTCCAAAGTTGGCTCACTAGCACCGTAGCGTGGAGATGAGCAACTTTCTCTTCTGTCACTTCACGAGAGGAAGCTTAAATCTAGGTGAGAAGTGAGGTTTTGTGTTTGATGGTTTTGGAAACCACTAACAATGTTTCGAAGCAAAGAAAGAAGAAGAAGAAGGCGTACGCGAGGCTGGGAGGGAAAAATGTATATAACCCAAACTCACAAAAATCAACAAACACATACACACTACTCATATCACAAACTATTTGATAAAAATATCTACTCTCGTTGCAACTCAATTGACAGGTATAATTTTTAGCAACCAGAGATATTTTTAGCAAAACCGTCCGGTAATAAATTCTTCGCAACGTAAATAAATTATTTTTCGAAAAATAATTTTAAACGTTCACAAAAAGATATTTTTGGCATTTAACACACAAAATATCAATAAAATCGGCTAAAAAGCCTCATAATTCAACACCAAAACACATCAAAATATAAAAATTACAAATTAAAACTAAGGGTCTTACAATATACAGGCAACTTTTCACCAATTGTTTGCAATCTATTGTGAGCTGCAAAATGCCTTTTTGAATTTGAACACCAAGCTCAAAATTCCAAATTCATCTTAGAGTTCAAAGAGAGAAACACTTGTTCGAATGAGAAATATTTTCTAAGTGATTTTCTTAGAGTGTGATAGTCATTGTTATAATCACCTTGTTATAAACAACTACTCAAGTTCCAAACATTTGTATTCAAACCCGATAGTGGTGTTAATGTGCCTTCAACAATATGGGGTTAGCAGATTGTGTGGAGAAGACTTGGCTGATAGAGTCAAGGTGTGTGCGTTCCTCAAAATTCTGGGGTTGTTAGGCTGTTTGAGAAGACAAGCTTGGAGGGTCAGATGCTTTGTAATTCAAGTTGTTGAATTAAATTAAATCTTTCTTAGTTAAGGGAATGAATGTAGCCAATTTAGTGGTGAATTAGGATAAATTACTTGTGTCACTTTATTCCTGCACTCCTTAGTTTTGTTATTGCTTCTACTCTAAGTAAATCATCAAGTATGAATTAGTTTAATCAAATAATGAAAAAGTTATCAACTTAGTCGAACACAATTCAACCCCCCTTCTCGTGTTTGCACCTTTAAGGATATGTTAGCAAAGTATGATAAGTATTGGGATAGTATTACAAACATTAATAAGATGTTGTATTTTGGGGTAATTTTCGATCCATGCTATACGTTGAATATGTTGAACGGTGCTTTAAGGATATGTATGCAATTAAATCGAATGTGGCTACTGAATTGATCACATTAATTGAAGATGATTTAACTAAAACGTACAATTGGTATAAGCAAGTCCACGACTAAAAAAATAATAATTCACCACAACCAACTCCCATGGCTGTTGACATTGCTTCCCATGATGAAACCTCTATTGTTGTTGCCTGTATTTCACATATGGCAGAGCACAAGCTTTTGAAGACCATTCGAAAGAGAAAGACTCAATTGACCAACAAAATGAGCTTGAGGGATATTTTTCCAGTAAGTGTGTGAAGATAAGTGAAAAGTTTGATATTCTTGCTTGGTGGAAACATAATGCAACTCAGTACCCAATCTTATCTCTTATAGCCAAAGACATTTTGGCCACACCAGTGTCTACAGTTGCTTTAAAAAGTGGGTGGGAGGGTCATTAAGACCTCTAGGAGCTATTCAAAGCCAGAAAAGCTGAAGCATTAATCTGCAATTAGAATTGGTTAAAATCTTCACTCATTCATTTCAAAGAACTAAATCTTAGTGAAGATGTTGATCTTTCTAAGGAAATTATAAAAGGTAAAATTATTTATGTATATTTTAACCGTTTGAACTTTCTAATATATTTATATGTTCCTAATATAGTCTAATGTTTATTATTTTGTTAATTATTTCAGAGTTTCAAGGAATGCTAGTAGGAAATACAACTGCAGGCGGATCATCATCACAACCACTTAGTTGTGGTTGAATAAAATTATTGTATGTCATTTTACTGTTTATGTTACTAATTTGAAATGATTTTGTCAATCTTGTGTTAGTACTAACTAATTCTGTCAAACTTTTCAGATATAGACTTTTTTGAATTTTTTGAAGTCACACAAACTTAACTAAAATACTGACTTTTGACTCTATGACAATATCAACATAAGTTTTTTGGAAATAGTATAAACTGTTGTTCTGCTTTGTAAATTATTATTATTATTATTATTATTATTATTATTATTATTATTATTATTATTATATATGTCCGTTTGGTTTTATCAATTTAAGTTTGATTACTGTAATTGTGTGTGGGCCAAAACTGTTAAATGCCAACAACTGTTAGTAACCACAACTACAAATGTTAGTAATCTAAAATGCCTGTTGTAGATATCTGTTAGCATATATTAGCATTTCTGTTATAAGCAAGTACACAAGTGTAATTTGTTATTGTTATATAATTACCCTTTTAATTTCCAACCGTGCATGATATTCCAATATTGATTTTGTCTACAAGGCATAGAAGAACAAGTTTGTTTTTATTTTTATTTTTTTTATCATATGTATGTACTTTTTTTTCTCAAGTCAATTATGAACTATTAGGATTTTATTTTTAATAAAATCAAAGTACTGAGCATGAATATTGGTTGTCTAGGTTGTTTGTAGATTGCTTGAATATTTTTAATAATTTTATTTTTGTAGATTGCTTGGTTATAAAATCTTTATTTAACATTAGCTAAGTAGCAGAAATTTATATTATTTTAATCAATATGTTTGGGTATGTCAACTTGATTTCTTAGTTTGACTTTATTGTTAGATTCAAAATGGCCGATCTAATCACGTGGATTGCATTATTTTTTATTCAAAATAGGCACTAAGTTAAAGTGGAATTTGGTATTGTCAAGTATGAAGTTATGTTTATTGCAACAAAGGTATTGAATTATTTTTCGTATGGCACAAATCAGTCTTATCAAGTTTGAAATCAACATTGCATATTTTTACGATGATTAGTGAATACTAATTTTTGGTTGATTAATTTTTTAGGTTGGACTGTTTGAAGTTGACAATAGGAACAAATTGAAAACGTATGTTGTTATTTGCATTGTCACAAAGTCAATTGAAACTATCAATATTTTCAACAAGTGTGTATTAATATTAGACTTTATCTATAACTTGAATTTGACTTAGTTGTTGTACTTGAAAAACTAAATTGTTGCACTTGAAAAACAAAGTATTGTGTTAAACTTGTAGTTGTATGTGATACAATTGAAGTTTATTTTTTTTACTAATTGTGAATGTAATTTAAATGGAACAAAGTAGTCAATTTTAAAGGAAAAATGAACACAATTTATGACTTTAAATGGCTCAAAAAGTGGCCTTAGAATTTTCAACAATATACTAGTTTCCTGAGAAATAAAAAAAAAAGTTAATTATTTTGTTAAATATGTTATTGGGTCAAAAATTTTAAATAACCTAAAAAATGATTCAATCCGGTTGTAACCACCTGTTTAACCCGCGACGAAATGTACCTTCAACTTGCAAAACCAGCTTTATACTGTGTAAAATTGAACCTATGTTTATCAACTGCAGTTTGAACCAATTGATATTTTTGAGCTCGAACCAGCTCTACTTAGCCCGTTGTCTAGCCCTACTTAAACTTTGATAAGATCTACAATAATTTGTAAAAGGATTAAACTTGTAGAAGAACTCACTCTTAGATGTTAATCTCTTAAACATAACTAAATTCTTTGGATACTCTAAATGACTTGAGCTAATTATCCTTACACAGCTATATCAATCTAAAATTACATAAACAAACAATCTAAATCAATGATTCAGATCACTTAAAATAAATTTTTAAATACGTAATCTACACCATTCAATCTAGATTATCAACCGAGATTAATTATTGTGTAATATTTGTTACCGCAGTCAATCCGATCCATGGACAGAGTGGTCATTCCCATAAAATGACAGCCGAATCAAGGCCGTTGGATTTGTTGCAAACTCCCTATAGTTACGGCATTAAGATGTAACATTAGCACATGATCTTAGAACGAGAGACTTCTTAGAACACGTATACACAAATACAGAAACAGTGCTCTATCAACAGTGTTCTATTGGTTCTACGATTCATGCTCTTGTTTAATTCGGTGATTCTCTTTCTCTCTACAGGTTCCAATTCCAAAACCCCTTTCTTTTTTCGCATGCCCAAATTCATGTTCATTCTATATTTTTGTGCATACTCTTTTATTTAATTATGTCAAAGTTCACTTAAAGCTTTGTTCTATTTAACCCTTTTTTTTCTTCTTAATTGTATTTTTCAACTTTTGTATGTTTATGCATTGAATGTGTATCTTTTGAGTTCATGTTTAGTTTTTGTTTAGTTTGTTCTTGGCTTGTTGTTATTGCTACTCGATTCCTTTGTATTTAAGGTTATTTATATCTACCAAGCCAACCGCTAAATCTTGTTGCTTTTGATAGAATTATTTATCTTTCTATTATAATACTCTTAATTGTTTATTATCTCGTGGAATCAAACAGTATGTACGGTTAATGTAAAACAGTTTAACACTGACATTTCATGAGAATTCACTACGTTGCCACGTCACCCATAGCTGTATGGTTATTTTGAAATTGACAGTGCTGATATGGAAACATGGTGACCCGTCATTGGATGTCAGTGTCAGTGTATGACCATTAAACTCTTATCTCGTTTCACTTATTTATCTCTCTGCAATAAATAATGAAATGTTTTATTGACTAAAAAATAGTTAATATTGCATTGAACTTTGAAAACGATAAATAAATAGGAACATAATTCTTCTACAAAAGTGACAGTTAAAAAGATTTTGAGGGAATACATATTATTGTTGCTTCCTTTGATTTGGTGCTTATGCTGTTTGAGAACCTAAGTTTAAATGTTACATCTGTTTGAGTTCTTGTGGCTCTATATTGTTCTTCAGTTTCAATTTTATAACATCATTACTAATTTTAGTATGTTATAAGTATAGCTTGGCTTTTTTATTGATGTTTTTTTATTAGTTTTGTCCAGTGGTGACAAAAGATGGGTAGGCGAAAAGGTAAACCACATCGATCGAGCGGGATAATACTAGAAACAAATGCTACTGCCGAAACAGCATTGGATAAACGTAATGTTGTAGAAGGAGGAGAAGAAGAAAATAATGATTTTGGTGATATTGATAAACCTTATTTTGTTGAGGTTGAGAGGTCTGGTTGGTTGTCAGATGAACACCTTGATATTTCTGAAGTTGTTCTAAGGGATTTAAATTTAAGAGAAGGTTTTCATGGTTTTGAACTGTCTGAGGATTTTTATCAGGATCCACAATTCTCGTTAAGATTTCGGTTGTGTAATGTCAGTGATGTTCTTGGTCGAATCAAGCTTGGCCATTGGCCAGTGTTACCGTATACCGATATTCATCTAGAGTTTGTTAAAACAGCTATCGTTGACAATACTGAAACATCCACAGTGTTGTTATCTGGTATTTTCGATGGACCTGATGAAGGTGTTTCTGGTCTTGTTCACTTGGCAAGTTTGAAATTTGTTACATTGAGGGCAGTTCTTGGAATTAGGGTTTCTAAGGACATTCCTTCCCTCAGGGTGAGGGTCGAGGTACTAAAGAGTACCTTCGATGCATGTGAGTCACTTCTCGAGGGTTCTAGACAACTATGGAAAAAGAGTATGATGAATCTTATGTCTTGGTTACGACCAGAAATAATGACTTCAGAATTTAGGTATGGGTTTAGTAGCTATATTGATATGGAAGTTGATTCGCAGACAGAGATGGTAGACGATGGTGGCTATGCAAGTAAATGCTCGAGGTTTGATCCTGCTGGTTTTTATGAAGCCATTAAGCCTTCAAAGTAAGTTAAACTTTCTCTCTGGTCTTGATCACCAATTTAAGTGGAAAAGCAATTGTTATAATCGTCGATGGCAAAATTGTCAAATAGCAGTGCTATAGAGTTGTAACATAGCGGAATTTTAACTAATTGCTATTGTTCTGCGATACACGATTTAGTATAAAGTGTTGTCAAATAGCGGCTATAGCACTGTAGCGTACCATAATTTGAACAAACTGCAATTTTTTTGCGATTTGCGATTGACAATGCTGTTGTCATTGATTATTCAATAATAGAATAACTTTGTTTAAGTCTTAACAATAATCAATTTCCAATTTTTTCGCCTAGCTTGTAACTTATCTTTTGTAAATCATGTCTACAGAGCAGAACCAATGATTGAAGATGACATACCTGAATTACTTCCTGAACTGAGGCCGTATCAACGGCGTGCAGCTTTCTGGATGGTAAAACGAGAAAAAGCAATGGAAGAACGTCAGGGTGACATCGAAAGAAATCAGTTTCATTCTCCATTATGTGTGCCGGTGGATTTTCTAGACACAAGTTCTAAAATGTTTTTCAATCCATTCAGGTATGTTTTTACCAATTCTCAAAATGTAACTTACGTACATTCTTTTTTTATTGCATAATTCATATCTGGGAGCTCTCTCTCTCTCTCTCTCTCCCCCCCCCCCCCCCCCCCCCCCCCCCCCTAGTCCCTACAATTATGATTTCATTTCACTTGTGCTTATTTGAGTTATAATTGCTTCAGTGGAAATATTTCCTTGTGCCCAGAGACTTCATCACCATATGTATTTGGAGGTATTCTTGCTGGTAGGTCTCAAGCTATGTTGCATATTTCTTTTATTAACTCAAACAATCATGTGGATTTTATTAAATTTTTAATTTTAAAAAAATTGTGATATTTTACAGTGGTAAAAAATAATCTGTTTTATTTTATTTTTAAAATAAGCAAATAATCTGTTTTATTAAAAATATATTTTCACTAGTATGGGTCTTCCAATAGCATCCTGAGTAGGTACAGTTTTTAACTATAATTTTTGCTTTCTAAATGTTTATTTATATGCTCTATTGTGTGCAATCTTGAGTCTGTAACTGTAATACCTATGCATTCTGATACTTAAGAGCTAGTAAGTTGAAAGCCTAATGTTTTTTATCGCTATTACTGACAAACTGTGTGGGTGTGTTGTTCTACTTGCGTAGTCTCTCATTGTGCTTCAAAGTAACCATTATGGAAACTTTTAACTCTCTTATGTTTCCTTTCTATATGTGTAATTATGATCGATAGTAAGGAATATTACGTACGTAGTTGTAATGTCTGTGTTCTGAAACTTAAGTAGTAGTAATTTGAAGGAAAATGTTATTTTTTTTAATTGTTATTGCTATATTGACAAGCTGTGTGTTTTTCGTTCTCCATGACTAAATGTTTCAATGCATGGTTATCAAATTGAGATTCAAATCGTGAATCGGCAGATCTATGAATCCTGAATCGAATCTTATTATGAATCGTAAGATACATTGTCAATAAAAGTATATCATTTTTAAGTAAAAAACAAGTGACATAACAAAATTATAAGCTGATATATCATATATGAACATCAAAATAATTCAAGATTCAAGTCATATATCAATTGTCAAAAGAAAAGTGGTTGGTTTTACAAAGTTGACATGAAAAAGTGGTTGGCTACAATATGTTTAGGTAGTGATTCATTTGAATGAATCGAGATTCATTATAATGAATCAGGATTCAAGATGAGATTCATGTCTAGATAGATATGCACAAGAGATTCGCATCGATTGGGTTCGGTTTAGTATTGAATTGAGATACAATTAACATGTTTCGTAAGATTCTAATAAGCATATTTCAATGTAACAGATGAGATGGGCTTAGGAAAAACCGTAGAATTGCTTGCCTGCATCTTTGCACACCGAAGATCAGCATATGGAAATGACATACTAATTGATTCGGTGCCCCAAGTCAACTGCGACAAAAAAGTTGCTTTGAAAAGACTCAAAAGAGAGCGCGTGGAGTGCGCATGTGGAGCTGTGAGCGAAAGTCTCAAATATCAAGGACTATGGGTTCAGTGTGACATTTGTGATGCTTGGCAACATGCAGATTGTGTTGGTTATTCACCTAAAGGAAAGTCACTGAAATCAAAAAAAGGATTGGAAAGCAAGACATATAAAACTACCATAGCTGAGAGGAATGGGGAATATGTATGTCTGATGTGCTCTGAACTATTACAAGCTACTGAATCTCCGATTGCTTCTGGTGCCACTCTCATTGTCTGCCCGGCTCCTATTTTGCCCCAGTGGAATGATGAAATTATACGGTATTGTTTTTTATTAATGAAAATTATGAATGCTGATATCAACCTAGAGCTCATTGTGCACTCTTTTTTATAGAGTTTAAATGACATGCACGATCAGTGTGAACCAGTTTTACATTGACATTCAATGAGAGTTCCCTGTTTTGTTTTGCCACGTCATCCCACTTTTGTTACTGCATTTTGAATTTGAATTTATAAAGTTGCAAAATAGTAAATTTTTATTGGTTGTCAGTGTGAAATAGATTTACACTGATAGTGCATGATCCTTTAACTCATTATATAGTGCTCAGCAAGGTCCTAATTTCTGTCTCATCTTATCCCATATGGAGTTACATGCTTGCAGCTTTCATCTATTTGTGTTAATTGTGAAAAACAAGAAGATTTTTCTGAATGTGGTTAAGTTAGTTTGCACTCAGCAGCATGCTTAATTTATAAACATGGTAATTACAATGATAATAAATGATCAAATGCAATTTACAAGAAAATAAAAAAGCTAACACTATTTCTTATGATACATTGAACTTAATCTTCTTGCTGTACAATGAACCTTAGCTACTTGGAAAGTGGAGTATTAATATGTTTTAGCTTTCCAACACTTATGTTTTAATTTCCAACACTCCCCTTCAAGCTGGTGAATAAATATTTTCCATTCCTAGCTTAGACACAATTCTTTCAAAAACAGGGCAGCTCAATCCTTTGGTGAAGATATCCGCAAGTTGATTTTGTGAAGGAACAAAAGGAGTGCAAATCAAACCGCAATCAAGCTTCTCTTTGCTAAAATGCCTATCAACCTCAATATGTTTCGTTCGATCATGTTGGACATGATTGTGAGCTATATTGATTGCTGACTTATTATCATAATAGAGCTTCATAGGTCCATCCCATTTACTCTTCAAATCTTCTAAGATAATATTCAGCCAAAGTAATTCACAAATGCCTTGTGCCATAGCTCGAAACTCAGCTTCAACACTAGATCGGGCCACAACATTTTGCTATTTACTCCCCCAAGTTACAAGATTTCCTCCAAGGAATGTACAATATTTTGTAGTGGATCTTCAATCAGTAATTGCACCTGCATAATCAACATCAATATAAGCCTCAAGAGTAGCACTCCCATTCCTTTTAAACAAAATCCTTCTTCTTGGAGTTCCTTTAAGATATTGCAAAATCCTATGAGCTGCAAGTAAATGAACTTCCCTTGGGTTGTGCATAAATTGACTAACCCCACTTACAGCAAATGCAATATCTAGCCTTGTGTGAGAAAGGTAAATTAATTTTCCAACTAGCCTTTGGTACATTTCCTTATCCACCACCGCACCTTCTTCCACACTACCCAACTTATGGCTTGGATCTATAGGACTTCCCACAGGTTTACAAGCTAGCTTACCTGTTTCCATGAGCAAATCTATGATATACTCTTGTTGAGATATGAAAATATCCTTTTTTGAGTGAGTCACTTATATTCCTAAAAATACTTTAGCCTCCCAAGTGTTTTCATTTCAAACTCTTTTGCTTAATGTTGAGTCAAGACTTGTTGCTCCTTGCAATCATTTCGAGTCACAATGATGTCATCAACATATACTATACCAACAACACTGTTACTCCCCCTGAAGTAGAGTGTTTAATGAACAATGTATGATCTCTATTACTTGGTTTGAATCCTAAGGCTATCATAACCTTAGTAAACCTTCCAAACCGTGTCTGAGGTAACTGTTTCAACCCATATAATGCCTTTTTCAACCTACAAACAGAATTGACTGCAACATTTTTCCCATATCCTGGCGGAACCTCCACATAAATTTCTTCCTCAAGCTCCCCATGTAAGAATACATTTTTCACATCAAATTGTTGTAATTTCCATCCGTAATTGGCAGCAAGAGATAATATAACTCGGACTGTATTCATCTTTACCACTGGAGCAAAAGTTTATGAATAATCAATGCCATAGGTTTGTGTGAAATCTTTTGCAACCAACCTTGCTTTGTACCTCTCAATCGATCCATCAGCCTTATATTTTACTGTATACACCCATTTAGTTATATTATCTCTTGAGGTTTCTTTCCTTCTGGCAAAACCACCAACTCCCATGTTTTATTCTTCTCCAATGCCTCTATTTTTGTATCCAAAGCATACTACCAATTTTTATCGGATAATGCCTCAAAAAAATTATTGGGAACCTGGATGGTGTTTATGTTTGCACGAAATGTTTTATGGGCTTGAGAGCAATTTTGAAATGAAATATAATTTGAGAGAGGATATAGTGGTCTTTTTGTACATTCTCTAATCCCCTTTCTAATGGCAATTGGGAGGTCAAGGTCATCTTCTGTTATTGGGTTATCTGTTTCATTTTGTGGGGCTGAAATATTATTTTGCAAAACTAAAAAAATCAGAATTTGTTACCTGTTTTGAGGGACTTCGATTGGTCTCTTGGACATGTGTTGATTCAGGAATGGCCTTCAATCTTCTTGTATACACCAAATTCTTTCCAAACTTGTCATTTTCAGCTCTGTTCTTATAAGCATGGTAATTACAATGATTATAAATGATCAAATGCGATTTACAAGGAAGTAATAAAGCTAACACTATTTCCTAAAATACATTGAACTTAATCTTCTTGCTGTACAATGAACCTTAGCTACTTGGAAAGTGGAGTATTAATATGTTTTAACTTTCCAACACTTAGGTTTTAATTTCCAACATTAATGGTCAACTTGGACTAAGGATAGAGTAATTCTCCTATTAGGGCATAAGTTATGCATGAAGATTGTTAAAGGAGCACAGATTGGAAATTCTAGCTGTGTCAGCTCTATTTTGGAATGCTGAAGATCCATCTAAAGTTGAAGCTGTTTTTTAAACCGTGATACATATTAACACAATTGATTGTTGTAGGTGTAGCATATACATTATAAGTTACAAATACTTTTTCTTATAGTACTCTGGTTTTGGGCCTAAGCCCAAGAACTAAGCTGAATAAAAAAGTTAGTTACCAACGTGGCATTAGAGCCCACTCAATTCTGTTAGCGAGTGGAAATATGAGAGCAGCAAGGGGAGTGAGGGATTCATGCATGTTATTAGTGGGTTGTTTGTTAGGAGAATTACCTTCTGTTGTAGGAGCTTTGATCTGGTTTATCCTTTATTGCATCTTAGAGCTCTTAGCTCCATTTCCAGTAAATAATACAAATTGAATGCCATCTTTTGTGCAAACAATAGCTTTTTTCAAGATTAAGTTTCTCTTAGACATGCATAGTGATCACAGTGGGTAATTCATTTTTAGCGATTTAATCGAATTGATCTTATAACTAACTTTTAGTTGTCACTGCAGTCATACTCGTCCAGGAGCCTTGAAAACTTGTATTTATGAAGGTGTGCGGGACACATCTTTCTCCAATACATCTCTGATGGATATCAGTGATCTTGCCAGTGCGGACATCGTACTAACTACCTACGATGTGCTTAAAGATGATTTGTCCCATGATTCTGATAGACATATAGGCGATCGACACCTTTTGAGATTTCAGAAAAGGTTTGCTCTAAACTAAATAGTATCATATTTGCCCCTTTATATCATATCATGTGCAGGCCATTCTACGTATATCATATCATGCGTAGGGTATTCTTCCTATTACCTATCCAATTGAGAATAACATGAATTTATACTATGTTTCACAATAATTTTCATTCATCAGATTCTGTTTTTTTATGTCTTGGAATTGGATATTTTTATTAAATATATTTACAGGAACCACACATGATACATGTGGATATTTCTGATAAGTTTAGTTCTCTATTAGCCCTTTATTTATGATTCAAATTTTTAGTAGCCTTTTTTTTCTTGCAGGTACCCAGTTATTCCAACCTTTCTTACCAGAATATACTGGTGGAGAGTTTGTTTGGATGAGGCTCAAATGGTGGAGAGTACTGTTGCTACTGCAGCTACTGAAATGGCTCTAAGACTCCATTCCAAGCATCGTTGGTGTGTCACAGGGACCCCAATTCAGAGAAAGCTTGATGACTTATATGGACTCCTTAGATTCATTAAAACTAGTCCTTTTAATATTTACAAATGGTGGACTGAAGTTATTCGAGATCCTTATGAGGTATTTTATCAATAATTTAATTTTTGACTAAATTATTGCTAATTGATGTTCGTTATTATTCACTTTTTCTTTAATAAATTGTTGAGACTCTCACATTAAATGCAATATTACTTGTAAATGTGTTTATAAGTGAGAGACATCATTTACCTTACAAGCTAGTTTTGTAGGGTTAAATTAGTCGCAACCTAAAATTTAAGATGATATCAGAGGCTATCCAAAATCCATTGGGGCACCCGCAATCGGGCCACTCAGGTCACGCTCCAGATTTCTAATCGTAGGCTTTAGAAAGGTGTATTGAGAGTCTCACTTTAAATGAGATATAGTATATGAGATATAGTATGAAAATGTATTGATAAGTGGGAGACATCTCTCCTTACAATCCAGTTTTGTAGAGTTGAGTTAAACTCAACCTGAATTATAAGATAAATAAACATGGAATAGTGTACTATGAGTTCAGTTATATTCTCTTATAGTCAATTTATAGCCAAAAACAATATAATCATCTTAGCAGCTAGAACTAATACGACAATCTAAGTCCTTATTTTATTGTCATAAAACATGCTAAAAGTCTTCTGTGCCTAAAGAATGTAGCAGCCTCTCTGCAATATCGTCTAAGTTCAGATTTGTCTGATTTTGTCATGTTGTTGATCTGATTATCACTTCTTTCAACAGAGTTCAATTTTTTTTTTTTATTTTGTGCACATTTCTAATCTTATCCATTATTTGATAATTCTGCAGAAGGGAGATATGGGGGCTATGGAATTTACTCACAGAATTTTCAAACAAATCATGTGGCGTTCTTCTAAACAACACGTTGCAGATGAATTGGAGCTTCCCTCCCAACAAGAGTGCCTCTCTTGGCTTACACTATCACCAGTAGAAGAGCACTTTTATCAGAGGCAACATGAAGCTTGTGTTAGAGATTCCCATGAAGTTATTGAAAGTTTGAGAAACGATATTCTTAATAGAAAAGTCCCAGGTTTTTGCTCAGTGTTGTGTATTTTCATTTTAAAATGTCATTTGAAAGCAATGCATATGACGATAATGATTGAACTTGAGGTATTTCATATGAATTCCAGATTCTGTCTCTTTGAGCGGTTCCTCTGATCCTTTAATCACTCACACGGAGGCAGGGAAGCTATTGAATGCTTTGTTGAAGCTTCGTCAGGCTTGTTGTCATCCCCAGGTTGGAAGTTCCGGGTTGCGTTCCATGCAGCAGTCACCTATGACAATGGAGGAAGTACTAATGGTGTGTTACTCTTAAGGATCTTCAATAAGCTTTTATTTACAATGCGTTTACGGTTTTCATTCCCGTGGAACTTAATGTGTAGGTCCTTATAAGCAAGACCAAGGTAGAAGGCGAGGAAGCTCTCAGGAGGTTAGTTATTGCTCTGAATGCGCTTGCAGCAATAGCTACAATACAAAATGATTTTTCTCAAGCTGCTTCGCTTTACAATGAAGCTCTTACTTTGGCCGAACAGCATTCCGAAGATTTCCGTCTAGATCCTCTGTTAAATATCCACATTCATCATAATCTTGCTGACATATTCCCCCTGGCTGAAAATTTTGCTTTGAACTTGTCATCCAAAGGAAAGCGATTATCCGGAAATTCTGCAGTCAATACAACCAAAAAGCATTTTATTGTAAAAGTTGATCATGATCAAGTGAAGAGGCATAAAATAAGTAACTGTGATGATGACATAAGTTTAACAGTGGCTTCTGCAGAACCATCAAATGTTGCATCTAGCCTTTCAGAAAATGACTTAAATGATAGGGAATTTGATAATTCGACAGCCAGTTCGGTCAAATATCTAATAGCAGAATGTGATGATTCAAAACAGAAATACTTATCTGTGTTCAGTTCAAAACTATCTGCAACTCAGCAGGAGTTTCAAAATTCTTACATGCAGGTAAATATCTATTAGAATATTAGAAAATATCTTATAATATCTATTATATTATATTAGAGTATCTTGAGTTATTTACTAGGATCAATTTATAATCATAGAGATATCTTAGAATATCTCTTATTATTATTATGATTTGTTCCTGATTTAGGATTGAGTCTATGTTTCTCTATAAATAGAGATTAGTATTGAGTCTTTTGTAATCAAGTTAGCATAAAGCTATTATCAATAATATTCAAACCTTTATTATTTTCTCTCCTTTTCTCTAAAATCCCACAACTTCAACATGGTATCTAGAACTTATTTCGATCCTCCTTGAACGATCCTGCTTCTATTCTGCTGCCGAGTTCCCAACAATTTGGGAATATAATCATAGTTTCTCTTTTCCAACGTGATCATTCCCTTTTCAAACAACTGTTGTGACACATTCCGACACCGGTTTCACTTGTTTTCGTTCAGTTCACTATTGCCGCCGTCACTGTTTCCGACAAAAGACCACTCCATCAGCTTCGCCTCTTCTAGATCAGCCCACACCTCAAAGCGCGACGCCGTAGCCATGTTACTGTCACGCCAAGCCAAACAATCACATCTTCCCGAAACTACCCCAATCGTTGCGGAGAACTACCCAGTACCATTATCCCCACAACTCCCAGCAATCTCTAAAGAAATCGACCTAAACAGAGCCGGAATCGCTTTAACAAACTCACAACTCTTCTCTCTCTCAAAAAGCCACATTATATACGAAGACGAATGGCTCCTTGCAGTTAACAAACCCAACAAAATCTACTGCAGCAACGTCCTTACCTCGACCTCTCTTCAATCACAACAAATCTTACCATCAGAGCTTCATCTGACTAATCTTACAAAATCACACAAAGTTGCTTCCAAGCCTGTCAAAGGCCTTCACTGATCACAAAGTTCAGAAAACGTACATTGCTCTCTGCACCAGTTCTATTCTTAATTGGGAAACAACCGTTTGATCCAGTCACGGTAGGTCGAAATTTGGCGTGTGGAGGGTTTACACTTTTTCCGATTCCTGTCGCGTGTTACCGGGTGGATTGGTTGTTCGTTCCATGGAAACTTCGTTTGAGGTGTTATCCGTTAACGGTAAGGGAAGTTTTAGGGATGTTTCTGAGTCGGAGTTTGAAGGGAGTAGTAGTTTGGTAGTCGAAGAAAAACCGGTGAAATTTGACTGTGGTGATGATGCGAATGAGAATCATCATGAGATAGTGGTGAGAGCATATCCTATGAGTGGAAGAACGCATCAAATTTGATTGCATTGTCAATATTTAGGGATTTCAATAATAGGTGATGTGAAATATGAATGGAAAGGTGAGATTCATCATGGTCATGATCTGTTATTACATAATACCTCTTGTTTTGTCGGGATAGATCCGTTAAGATCAAATCCGTCTGCCGTCGCTGCTGGAAAAATTTTCCAGCAAGTTTTCCGACACAACCACTTCCATTGTGTGCGGAATCTCCCAATCTACACAACCCATATTTTTTAGGCCAAAAGTTGCTCCACGCGCGCTCATGTGCCTCCAAGATCCGCCGTTTTCATTCCACGCGCTACCGCCAACAGCCTCGAGCTCAAGCGCGTCTGTCCGCCTTCTAGCACATTGTTTTAGTCAGCTAGATTGGGTTTTCCTTCCTCCAGATCTGTTTTAATTTTTTTTCTTTTGAACCACATGCATACAGCTTGGCAATTTGTCTCAGATACACTGACTCCATCTTTGTCCCAGATGTACTGGCCTTGCCTTTCTCTCCCTGAAGCATGCCTATATCTCCTTGAAGCAAATTCAAGTTTAAATATTTTGAGTCTCCGATATTATTGGTTTGCTTCCAAATGCAGTTTCTAGAAGAATGGACCTTGCTTTGTTCAATTGCTTGCCATGAATTTCTCTCATGCTGATGATTATTTCAGCTATCTAGCTAGGCTGTATTTATAGCAATTCTCTTCGACTTCGCCTGCATCTCTGAGTTGTCTTTCCATATTTTTTTTAATTAATTTGCGGAACAAATCATTGTTCTCTTAACAAGCTAAAGCTTAGTAAATTTTAACTTGAGGGGGAGTGTTAGAATATTAGAAAATATCTTATAATATCTATTATATTATATTAGAGTATTTTGAGGTATTTCCTAGGATCAATTTTTAATCATAGAGATATTTTAGAATATCTCTCATTATTATTATGATTTGTTCCTGATTTAGGATTGAGTTTATGTTTCTCTATAAATAGAGATTAGTATTGAGTCTTTTGTAACCAAGTTAGCATAAAACTATTATCAATAATATTCAAACCCTTATTATTTTCTCTCCTCCTTTTCTCTAAAATCCTACAACTTCAACATGGTATCAGAGCCTATTTCGATTCTCCTTGAACGATCCCGCCTATATTTCGCTACCGAGTTCCCAACAGTTTGGGAATATAATCATAGTTTCTCTTTTCCAACGCGATCATTCATTTTTCAAACCACTGTCGTGACACATTCCGATACTGGTTTCACTTGTTTTCCGTTCAGTTCGATACTGCCGCCGTCACCGCCACTTTTTCCGGCAAAAGACCATTGCCATTGTGTGCGGAATCTCCCAATCTACACAGCCCAGATTTTTTAGGCCAAAAGTATCTCCACGGTGCAGATCCGAGGAGTTTGGGAAACCCTAATTCTATCATTCTCTCTCTCTACCAACAGTCATGGCAGCCTGAAATATGAATTACTGCACCTGTGTATGCTTTTTGTTTAAATGGTAAGAAAAGAAAAGAGAAGGATGTAAGATTTGTCAATTACAGTGGCCAAAAGAATATGATATGCCACTAGTCTTCCTTCATTTTGATTCTATTCATAATGTTATTTAATTGATTTGTGAGATACAAAGTAGGATTATATATATATGTTTTTGATCCTTGCATTGCAGATATACTAATTTTTTACTTTTAGTCTCTGTACTTTTTTTTGTTTAGTCCTTGTAAATATACAAATTTTTTCTTTTGGTCTTTGTTTTTAGTTTGGTCCCTGAAATATCTGGTTATGTTTGAATTGAATACTATAATATATAGAACATTTGATTTTAGTCACTTTATTATGAACAAAATTTGCAGGGACTAAAACAAAACAACAAGAACAAAAAGTAAAAGGTGATAGATATATTTGCAAGGATTAATTAATATTATTACAAGGACTATAAGCAAAAAATGGTATATTTTTAGGGAAAAAAAATCTAAACCTAAAAAGTATTACCAAGCTACATTGACACATTGTATTATCTTGAAAATTTGAAGGGGTGGGTCTATTCAGTTTTTTTTTGTCTTCTTGTTTTGATGATGTTTCCTTTTCAGTAACTTCCCAATCTAGTGGAGTAGTTCTATGTTGGTAGTTATAGTAGTCCCGCCCCAAAAGTGTTCCTCAAATTCCTATTTTCTGTAATTGGCATTTGGACTTTTTGAAGGTTTGTGACGCATATCGTGAAACCAGCACAGATCAAAATACATTTTGGTGGTTAGAAGCACTTAATCACGCTGAGAAGAACAAGGATTTCTCGACTGAGTTGATTAGAAAGATCGAAGAAGCCATCTCAGGAAATTCAAAATCGTCAAGAGTAGCTGCTCGGTTAGTGATGCTTTAACTGTGTAAGCATTTATGAAGTAGTGGGTTTTTGTGATAATCCATTTCTAAGTTGTGTTGATTGCCTATGTTGCATTGCCATAAAATGTTTCTGGACAATGTAATACAGTTAGAACTGATATCAACCATATAAAAGTATCCTGTTAAGCACTAATTGACCATCAACCATGTTTATCGAAGGAGAGGAAAAAATAGAAATATTATGGGCCAAAGGGTAATTTAAGATTTCAAAAATTCTTTTATGAAGATTTTGATGAATGACAATTAGTAAATTTACTATAACATGCATTGTTACTTTCTAATCCAGTTTTCGGAGCATAAGCTCTCTGAAGTATCAAATTCAAACCGGTTTGGATCAGTTAGAAGCCTCTAGGAAAGTGCTATTAGATCGTTTGCTAGAAATTGATCAGACAATGGAAAAACCAAAAGATGAAGATATTGAGCGCGTGGGTAAATGTCGAAATTGTCAACCTCATTGTGATGGCCCCCCATGCATTCTGTGTGAAGTAGATGAATTGTTTCAGGTTCGGAATTGAACTTATCTATCAATTTGATGCACACTATTTTTAAAAAAATGTAATATGGTCTTATGGTTTTTTTTTTATCTTCAGGACTACGAAGCTAGACTATTTGTTCTTAAGAACGAACGTGGAGGGATAATTTCATCTGCCGAGGAGGCAGTAGATTTTCAAAAGAAAAACTTTGCATTGAATCATTTCCTCTCAAAGCTATCACAATCTAATCACAGTTCATCAGCATCTGATATTGATCATAAAGAGTCCAAAAAAAGGAATGTTAGACAGAGAGTTGTGGTTAGTTATTAATTTCATTTAATTGGCTTTTGCATTGGGTCATAAAATACAGATTTATTAAATTCACCATGCCCCTTAGCAATGTTGATTACTTTATAGTCACGAAACTCGCACTGTATGAGAAATTAGATTTGGATTTGAACATAAATGTTGATAGCTTTATTTTCATTAAAGAAAATCTTAGTGCTGAAATATGTAACATTTTTTTTCTATTGATTATGATTATCTAATTAGACTACAAGATCAGCATCTATGCTGGAGGTTCTTCTTGGAGTTATAAAGAACTATTGCAAGACTCAGTTCGGAAGGGACAGTGTGTCAGCAGCCACCAAGCATTTACATATTTTTGAGGTATGGCCTGATGAAATATTATTTTTGCTAATCTAGAGTTGAATTGATAGATATCAATATTGTCAAATAGCGCAATAGTGCTATAGCATAGCGGATATTGATGAATACGTTATGAAAACTGTGGCGCTATCCTAGTCTTGATAATAGGGCAATAGACGTAGCTATTCCAGTTTTTGCTTGCTGATGTAGCGGCAATAGCAGATTTTTATTTTTTATTTTTGTGGTTTTTAAAATAATAAACTGAAGAAGCTGCATGTGTGCCAAATATGACCATTTTTATAATAGAAAAACACTGAAGAGTCATTGTGTTAGGAGCGCAAGAGTTGGATATCAAGGATTTAAAAGAACACTAGTATTTAGAAAAAATATAAGAAATAGTATGAGAAAATCTCTCCAAGAGCAAATACGAGCTCCTCACAACTGGAATACTAGTTAGAACTATCCCATTATCTATATCTGCTGGAATCATTTTATAATTTGTGATCATCCATATTGACAACGCAGATTCACTGGATTCTGATTCTTTGTTCATGACTTTGTAAGGGAATGCGAAAGGAATTTGTCCATGCAAGGTCTTTGGCATTAGCTCAAGCTCAATATCTTCGTGCACATGATGAAATAAAGATGGCGGTTTCTCGTTTACATTTAAGGGCGAATGAAGATGATAAAGCTCTTGATGCTTTAGGTGAAAATGAATTATCTGCAGCTAGCTCAAACTTTTCCCAGGAGAAGTTTATGTCATTGAACTTGTTGGCACAGATAAAAGGAAAACTCCGCTACTTAAAGGTATTGAAAAATAAGCGATAGAAATAGAAATTTGTATAGACAACTCTCACCTAGCTTTGACTTAAATTTTACATTTTTTTATTTCTTTCTCGACATCATCCATTATTTATTATGTTTTTGTTGAGTATTTCAGCTAGATTGGAGGGTTTATTTCTTTTTTTCTTTGGGCGTTAAACCTAAGCTGCATTACTTT
Source organism: Cicer chorassanicum (assembly GCA_037974735.1). NCBI lineage: Eukaryota > Viridiplantae > Streptophyta > Magnoliopsida > Fabales > Fabaceae > Cicer > Cicer chorassanicum. The sequence goes on along the minus strand of JBBPBP010009778.1, from coordinate 33,448,590 downwards.
TCAGGGTTTGGTTCAATCTAAGCAAAAAATGCCATTGGAAAGTTTAGATAATTCTTCACTCACTCAAGCGATAAATGCTACGTCAAACTCTACAGAAGAAAAGGGGGTCCCCATATCTAAAACTTATGAGGAAACATGCCCAGTTTGCCAAGAAAAGCTAGGCCCTCAGAGAATGGTGTTTCAATGTGGGCATCTTACTTGTTGTAAATGTAAGTATTACTACTTCAGTCCATACATATAGGACCTGTTGACTAAATTACGGGAATTAATGAAGTTGTTGTTAGTGTTAAATTTGTTCATAATTGATATTATTTTTACAAGTTTACCCTTCAAGAGATGATTAATTTATTTTACCATCAAAGTATATATTGTTGATTGCAGAAAAACATGTAAAATAATTAGGAGAATGTTGATAAAGATGCAATTGAAAATTCAAAGAGAGTCTTATTAAAAAGTAAACAAGAAAATTTCTTAAGAGGATCCTATTTTTAAGGACGGAGGTAGTATATGATAAAACTTCATATTATCTTTGCTTTAGTTGTGTTAGTGATGTGATAAGAGGTATTCATAAATCTTTAACAGCATAAGCTTCTTGTAGAGTTGGTTTTTGATGTGATTTAAGAGCCTCTAATAGTAAAGAAGAGTTTATTCCTTGGTATGATAGAAACCCAAATCCAGATGAAATAGAAATATTGTACTATTGATCAAAAATAAGAAAATGTATTGCAAGAGGAAGATGATCTCTCCTGTAACCCCAAAGCAATGCTTCTCAGAAGAATTTGGGAATTCCCTCTGCCCAAGTTCTAAGCCGAGAACTAACCACAAAACTAACTGCCTCCTTTTTTTCCCTCTCACACCCCTCATATACCCCATTCACGTGTATTTTCTCCCCCTCTCTAACTAATTTTCCATCTCAAAACTCCCCTCTCCATTTGGACCTTTCTATGGATCCTTTCATGTTTTTCCCCTTAAAATAAAATGTTGAATTTCAGCACATGGTAAATCCGGCCATGTGCATTGTCCACAATTTAAGCTCAAATTAAAGGCTTCTTGTGTGAAGCGGCATGTTGGGGATGTAATCAAGCCACACAAAAGTTTTTGCATCACAAGTGAAGCTTTTAAGAAAATTAGTCCTTGACAATTTGTTCAAAAACCTGAATACTACTTCCATCAGGGTTGCAAGACATATAGCTGCTGCTGTATAATATGGAAAGTCTTTTATGGTTCATTTTTTTTATGCACATCTAAAAGAGCATGGTAATATTGAGTTAATATTGATCAAATGTTTTTCACCACGTCCATGTAAAACACAAAGTAAAGAATATTATAGAAATATGCAATGTATAGTGCATACACATATAGTGGTATTCTCATCTATTTCTGCTCAAAAGATATATGGCTAAGTATTTATTGACTTTTACATAATAAATATTATATGAAACATAATTATGCATCAATTTCTCGCAGGTTTATTTGCTTTGAGTGAGCAAAGACTTCAACATAGCAAGACCCGTAATTGGGTAATGTGCCCTACATGTCGACAGCATACCGATTTTGGAAACATTGCCTATGCTGTTGATGCACAAAAGGAATCTCCCAATTCTTCAATGCTGCATACAATTGACAGCTATGAAAAACATGAAGCATCCATTACTGTGAAAGGCTCATATGGAACCAAGGTGTTTTTCCTCATTACAACTTAAAGTGTATTGATTACCTCTAGATGAATAATAAGCATGTATCTTTTTCATTTAGCATACCACTACCCCTGGGATCTACTTGTGATGTCTTAATTCACACGACTCTGCATGGTGTCTACAAACTATGTGGATATTTGTCTGATATATTTTGTCGTTTAATATATGCCCGAGCCTACTTGCCTTAAACATAATGAACAAATAACACATTGAGTACCAAAAACAGAAAAAGAAGTAACTTTTGTGAGGTAAATTCTTAGAATTTCTATTGGGTGGGTAGGTGAGGAATGCCCCACCACTGATAACCTTTATTCACACCATATCACTATCTAATGTGGGACTTTCAGTACACTCCCTTACGCTTAGGACTAGACATCTGAAACATGAAAATAGGTGCCCAATAACCAGTGGCCTAACAGATCTATGACACTCTTGATGCCATCTTAGAGTGTGGATTGGACCTAACTCAACTGCACAAAACTGACTTGTAAGGTGAGGGATGTCTAACACATACACCACTATTATGGTCAGATTGTTGTCTAATGTGGGATTCTCAATACCCCTTCACATATAGGATTGGGCATTTGGAGTGTGATCCAAGTGGCCCAATAACTGGTGGTCCAATGGATATAGGATAAACTATAATATCATCTTAGAATTTGGGTTGAACTCTAGTCAACCTCACAAAACCGGTTTGTAAGGTGAAGGATACCTACCACTTACATTCACTCTTTGGGCTATATCACTATCCAATGTGGGATTCTTAACACACTCCCTTGAAGCCCACAAACGACTCTAGTATTGGTTTGTACAAGGTGTGATGCCCACCCTTTATAACCACTATTTAGGTTGCATAAAAAAAGATAACCACTATTTAGGTGATATGAGTATCCAATGTGGGACACTAATTACCTGTTCATGCCTAAGACTGAATATCTAGAGCGTTAAGTTTGAATTCAGCTTAAAATTTGGGCGTGAGGTCCTAACTCAACCCCACAAAATCAGCATCGCAGTGCTGAATATTTAGAGCATGATCCAAGTGGCTCGATAACAGGTGACCTAACTAGTATAGCTTTGACTGTGATACTATCTTAGAATTTGGTTGGGTCTTTCTCAGCCACACAAAACCGGCTTGTCTTCCAAATGATGTGAAATGTTCTTTCAAATTTTTTTCAAATTAAGAAAAATTAACGCATCAGAAAGGAGTTATTAATCTTTTAATAAGATATGAACATAATTGTGCATTTTGTGGTATGTTTCCTTTAATTTTAAATCTTTGTTAGTAAAGTAGCTTATATGTTTATAAATTTGACTGATGTATTGTATCGTTCTATTTTATGGAGTTTTATGATCAATCTAATGAATTTGATTTGAATTCGAACTTTTTGTATTGATGTGGTTATTACAAAAAATTTCAATTGCAAGGGTTTATATTTATTTATTTGTTAATATATGGCCAAGGGTTTAGGAAAACAGTCTGTCTTTGAAGTGAAAACAATCAAATTTGAAGACAATGTGCAAAAGATGACTTGGTTATTATTTTTAGATTATTTTTAAAATTAAAATGTCCATTATAAATGTGTATAGCATTGTTAATAATGTATTCTTACTCCGTCTCACATTCCAATTTGTAATTTTCATGTTCCTGCAAATAAGTCAGCATTGGATTATATTTTTATACCATATGTTATGATGCCCCTCTAACTCTTGTATTCCTCATCTATGTATTGATTTGGATGTTTTGCAGATTGAAGCAGTCACAAGAAGAATCTTGTCGATAAAGGCTACAAATCATAAATCAAAAGTTCTTGTATTTTCAAGTTGGAATGATGTACTTGATGTATTGGAACATGCCTTTGCCACCAATAACATCACCTTCATCCGGATGAAGGGAGGCAGGTATAATAATCTATGCTATCGCTATTTCATATTTCAATCGAGTATTTATGCTGGACAAGAAGACATTTGGAGGCGTAAAAAGAGAGACACAATAGGCAGACAAAAATTATGATCCAAACCCTATTTTGGTTCCTAATATTCGATTTCTTTCTTGATGTGTCTGTGACATTTCAACTTTCTCACGTTGGTCCCTCATATTCATAAATTCACATCAGTTTGATCTTCTGTGGCTCTGTTTATATGTTTCCAATCATAAATTCACTTGTTCCATGAAAATTACAGCATATATTACTTAGTCCATGTATTACTTGTTCCATAAACCAAGGATTGGTTTTTTTATCTCTTCAACTATATGCTGTAATTTACACAACCTAAATTGTTTGACTTTTTGAGAAATACCTAATTCCTAATCAAGGCAATTCATCTGCTAGTTCTTCTGATTTCAACATTATAGTGCTTACTTTCCGCTCATGATTATTTTCTTAAGAAACTATGTAGAGTGTAGACCTTTGTGTGGATGATTGATTATCTAATTTATTTATGTCTTAGTTAAACAATCAGCTGCTTTCAGTTTTCAACTTTATTATTCTCAATGTTATTTTTGTTATGAATTTGTGAGTTCAGGAAAGCACACAGTGCCATCAGTCAATTTAGAGGAAAACAGAATGGCACAAAAGGACGTGAAGGGTCTGAACCAAAATCTATTCAGGTGTTATTGCTTTTAATCCAACATGGAGCCAATGGCCTCAATCTTTTGGAAGCACAACATGTGGTCCTTGTTGAGCCATTACTCAATCCAGCTGCTGAAGCACAAGCAATCAGTCGCGTACATCGAATTGGACAGAAGAATAAGACCCTCATCCATCGATTCTTAGTAAGTATCTCTCTCTTTCGCTTTCTCATGCGCTCCAATTTAATTATTCTTGTTGTCTTTGAATGTGATCTTCAATTGAGTTAACTATAGAGCATTTTCTAGTATTGGTGTCGACATGGTGTCGTAGTTCTTTTGCTTAGAATGTTTGGATTTTAATTGCGTCATTGTCTTCTACCTATCGTTTGTTGCTTAATTCATATCAAAAGATGTTCTTCATTACCTTTTTTTCTTTTCCGAGATGACAAATATTAGTATAGTTAATATTTTGATGGGGGTGGAGATTGAACCTTCTTGTTCCTGATTGCTCCACTCCTTAAATCATATCCAAATATCTTCTGAATTACTATATTTATGATATTTGCGCGCGCTTATTTGATTCAATACATGTTTGTCATACAAATGTTCAAGATCATGTATAAACTGTTTCTACAATTGAAGAGTGAATGTGATAAGCTTCTGTACAAGCTTTGTATAAACTATTTCTATAACCTACTATCGGGATCTTATGAAAATAAAGTCAAAATAGTTCACAGGCATATTATAAGCTATTTTTATAAGTTTTTCTTAACACTTATGCAAGTGCTTATGTCACAGGGATTAGTTTATTTACAGGATAAGTTTGTTTAAAACTCTTCCAAATGCCTCCTATATCATTTTTGTAGATGAATTGAAAATTTCAAGATCTATTTGAATGAATGAAAAGCAGTGTTCAATCACGGCTATAGCGTAGCGGAATTTGAACGTATCGCTATTGTTTTGTGATACACTTTCAATTCAAAATGTTGTCAAATAGGGGCTATAGCGGCGCAATAGCACTACTGTGTAGCGAAATTTGAAAAAATCACTATTTTCTGCCATCCCTGATGAAAAGAACATGATTTATGTTCTTGCCTATCTTTGCACTTTCTTGCGTCTGACCTAAGTTTTGTCTCAGAAATTCATACATGAAGAAAAAGTTGTTCTTATATTTTTGTTCTTGCATTTGTTAGGTAAAAGACACAGTTGAAGAGAGCATATACAAATTAAACAGAAGCAGGAGCAACCATTCATTCATTAGTGGAAACACAAAAAATCAAGATCAACCTGTTTTGACACTTAAGGATGTGGAGTCCTTGTTGGCAAGAGCACCACTATCAATGCAAGAAATTGATGAAAGTCCTAATAATACAAATACAAACTTGAGACAATTTCCACCATCAATTGCTGCAGCTATAGCTGCTGAGAGGAGACATAATGAGCAAAGAACATGATTATGTTTTTCTTTTCATTTCAAACTTCTAACCATTTTGTGTCTACTAATATCTGGAATTTCGTTTATTCTTGTACATAATTATATATGAAACTTATTTTCAATCTTGAGCTAAGTTCTGTAAAATAAATGTTAAACCTGTAAGTATGTTTTTATTACTCCCCCTCTCTAGTTGTATGAGAAATATTTTATTTCGAACTGAAATCAGGGTAACATGGTTTTAAGTAACGTCTTGAGTTCGGATAGATCATTTTTAATCGGTGAATGGCATTAACTTATGAAACTTAATAAGTATATATGAAGTTTGTTATTTTAGTTGCTTTAAGTATATGAAAATCTGTCATTAGTCTCTAGCATCTTAACAGAAGGGACTAAAGTGACACGTTAATATTTAGAGACTAATTATTTTCTTATATTTTAGGGTCTGAATTAGAAAGTGACTGTTGACATATAGCAATCAGATCTGATGTGATTGTGTTTATTAATTGATTTTCTATTTAAGTTTATTTGTATTTTGGGAAATAATCAAATCACTCTGATTTGATTTATTTCATAATTTATTTTTACTTTATTCTGTATTCATTAGATAGCTGGCAGCATTGTATATATTGTACTGTTTCAGTTTCAATAACAATAATAAGAAATTTTCCTTCCCTCCTGTTTTAACCTAGTTGCACCCTAAAACACATGGTATTAGAGCTTCGCCTCTGATCCTGTGGCAACTCACCATGTCCTTACAAACTGAAAAAAATTGTTCCTCCACTACTACAATACCAGAAAAAAAATTCTGGTGACCCTAAAATCGTGTCAACCCCTACCACAAATGATCCACTATCCATAAACTCTGGTTTACAGCTTCCAATCCAAAAGCTGAATGGCAGAAACTATGTTAAATGGGCCCAGACTGTGAAGTTAGCTCTTGATGGCAAGGGAAAATTTGGCTACTTAACTGGAGATACTCCTCAACCAGAGAAGACCGATCCAGCCTACCAAAAATGGAAGTCAGAGAACTCCCTAATCATTGGGTGGCTGATTCACTCAATGGAATCTTCCATTGGGAAGCCTACCTATTCATTTCCACTGCAAAAGAGGTGTGGGAAGCTGTACGCGATTGCTATTCCGACTTGGAGAACTCCTCACAAATTTATGAACTTAAGACTCGTTTGTGGCAGTCCAAACAAGGAGATAAAGATGTCACAACATTCTTTAATCTCATGGTTGTCCTTTGGCAGGAGCTTGACCAATGTTATGAGGATGATTGGGAGAATTCCAAAGATGCAAACAGATTTAAGAAAAGAGAAGAGAATGATAGGGTTTATATGTTTCTAGCAGGACTCAATCCAGAACTTGATGAAGTCCGTGGTTGAATTTTGGGCAGAAAACCGTTGCCTTCATTGAGGGAAGTATTTTCTGAAGTAAGAAGGGAGGAATCCAGAAGGAAAGTTATGCTGCAAAACTCTGATAGTACAAGGGTGCAAGAAACTGAGAGTTCGGCTATGGCTGCAAAGGGATACGAAGCAGATGGAGAAAAAAAAAACGACCTTGGTGTGATCATTGTAGACGACCATGGCACACTAAGGAAACTTGTTGGAAACTTAATGGAAAACCACCCAACTGGAAGAAGAAGCCAAATGGAGAGGGTAAGGCCTTCCAAGCTGCAAATGGAGAAAATGTGGAGAATAAAGTTAACTCTGAGGCATCTCCTTTCTCTAAGGAACAACTAGAGCACCTGTATAAGCTCTTTACCTCTATGTCAGTTACTTCTTCATCCTCTCTTGCTGAAAAAGGTATCTCTTTCTCTTTTGCTCTTTTGAGTTCCAAACCAAATTCAAAAACTCCATGGATCATCGATTCTGGAGCCACTGATCATATGACAGATTGCTCAAAATTGTTTTCCACTTATAGTACTTGTGCAGGTCATAAAAAGGTAAAGATAGCTGATGGTACCTTTTCCACCATAGCTGGAGTTTGTTCTATTCCTATTTCTAAAACTCTAACTCTTCACAATGTCCTTCATGTTCCAAATTTGTCATGTAACTTGCTGTCCATAAGCAAATTAACACAAGATCTTAACTGTTTGGCTACTTTTAACCCAGTTAATTGTCAATTTCAGGAGTTGAAATCGGGGAGGATGATTGGCAGTGCTAAAGAGGTCAATGGTCTCTATTTCTTCGATGATAAGGCTGATCTTAAAGAGGAATTTCATAGTAATTGTCTCAACTCAGTTTTGGTTCATAATAATGAAGAAATAATGTTATGGCATTATAGGCTAGGACACCCAATTTTTTTGTATTTGAAGCACTTATTTCCCGAGTATTTTAAGAATAAAAATCCAGATCAGTTTTTTTGTGAAGTTTGCCAATTTGCAAAGCATCATCGTTCTTCCTATTCTCTTCAGGTGCATAAACCATCTAGTCCATTCACATTAATTCATAATGATGTTTGGGGACCTTGTAGGGACCCTACTCCTAATGGAAGAAGATGGTTTATTACCTTCATAGATGATCACACTCGATTAACTTGGGTTTACTTAATGACAACAAAATTTGAAGTTGAAAGTATCTTCAAAAGTTTTTTTCAAATGATTTTGACCCAATTTCAAGTAAAAATCAAAATTCTCCGTAGTGATAATGGAAGGGAATATTTTAATAAACACTTAAATGAGTTTTTCCTACTACAAGGTATCATTCATCAAAGTTCATGTGTGGAAACTCCACAACAAAATGGAGTGGCTGAAGGAAAAAATAAACATCTCCTTGAAGTTGCTAAGGCATTGTTGTTTCAAAATAAGGTTCCAAAGTATCTTTGGGGAGAAGCAATTCTCACTGGAACATATTTAATAAATAGGATGCCTACCAAAATTTTAAATTACAAAACTCCTTTTGATGTTTTCACATGTCTATTTCCTAATAATAAACTTTCATACACTCTACCCCTAAAGATATTTGGATGTACTGTTTTTGTTCATATTCATGATCCGAATCAAGGAAAACTTGAGCCTAGAGCAAGAAAATGTGTTTTTATTGGCTATGCATCCAATCAAAAAGGATACAAATGTTTTGAACCTATTTCCAAAAAGATTTTTGTGACTATGGATGCCACTTTCTTTGGAAAAACTCATTTTTTTGGCAATCATCTTCAAGGGGGGATAATTAAAGAAGATGATGTTCAATATTTAAAAATTGCAAATTTGGATTTTCTAAACAATTTGGAAAAAACAGATTGTGAGAAAAGTAACATAACAGAATCCTATTTGAAAATACTAGAAATTGAGGAAAATAACAAAACAAAATCTTTGGGTGAATCTAGTCAAGAAAGCCATGAACATAATATTCAAGAAAATGTTTTGACAGAACCAGAAGTTGAGAATGAGACAGTTGAGATTGGTAACAAAGGTATCCAACCATTTGACCACGTATACTTAAGAAAAAAAGTGCCTCAGAGAAGAGAACCTCAACACTGCCAAACATCCAAGGATCCAACAGGTACGAGTCTTTCTAATTCTGTTGTACCCTTTCAAAATTCTGAAAATTTTGATCATAATAATCTTGTCTTTGCTGAACCTGTTCCCAATGATTTTGTTCCTTTAGAACCTACCTTTGATGATTCTAGTCTACCCATTGCTGTTAGAAAAGGGATAAGAGCATGTACAAAACATCCTATCAGTAACTTTATATCTTATGACAAATTGTCCCCCACTTTTAGAGCTTTTACTTGTGAACTGACAAAAACAGAGATCCCAAGAGATATACAACAAGCTCTAAGGGTTCCTAAGTGGAAAGAAGCTGTCTTGGAGGAGATGAGTGCTCTTATAAAAAATCAAACTTGGAAAGAGGTGAATCTACCTAAGGGAAAGAGAACTGTGGGGTGCAAATGGGTGTTTACCATAAAACACAAGGCTGATGGATCAGTAGAGAGGTATAAGGCCAGGCTAGTTGCCAAAGGCTTTACACAAACTTATGGTATTGATTACTCAGAAACTTTTGCTCCTGTTGCAAAACTTAACACCATTAGAGTTCTTTTATCTTTAGCGGTTAACTTGGATTGGCCATTACAGCAGCTAGACGTAAAAAAATGCGTTTTTAAATGGAGATTTAGAGGAGGAAGTCTATATGGATTCACCCTCGGGGTTTGAATTTAAATTCAACCAAAAGGTCTGCAAGCTTCAGAAGTCTCTTTATGGCTTGAAACAGTCACCTCGAGCGTGGTTTGAAAGATTCACCCAATTTGTTAAGAAGCAGGGATATTCTCAATGTCAAAGCGATCACACTATGTTTGTGAAACATTCTTCTGAAGGTAAAATGGCTATATTGATCGTTTATGTAGATGATATTGTTATCACTGGGGATGATTCTAATGAAATAAAAAATTTGAAGGCATCTCTTGCTGCTGAGTTTGAAATTAAAGATCTTGGGTCTTTAAAATATTTTTTGGGAATGGAAGTTGCAAGATCAAAGAAAGGGATTGTTGTATCACAGCAGAAATATATTTTAGACCTTCTAAAAGAAATCGGGATGATGGGTTGTAGGCCAGCAGATACTCCAATAGATCCTAATCAGAAAATTGGTAGTGATGGCAACGGTGATCCAGTGGATACATCTCGGTATCAAAGATTAGTAGGAAGACTAATTTATCTATCTCATACTCGTCCAGATATAGCCTTTGCTGTTAGCTTAGTGAGTCAGTTTATGCATTCACCTCATGAAGAACATTTAGAGGCTGTTTACCGTATTCTAAGGTATCTCAAAAGTTCCCCCGAAAGGAAACTGTTTTTCCAAAAAACTGATCAACAAGGCATTGAGGTATTTACTGACGCAGATTGGGCAGGGTCCATCACGGATAGAAAGTCAACATCTGGTTACTGCACATTTGTTTGGGGAAACTTAGTTACTTGGAGAAGCAAGAAACAAAATGTAGTAGCTAGAAGCAGTGCTGAGGCAGAGTATAGGGCAATGGCCCAAGGTGTTTGTGAAATCCTATGGCTTCAAAGAATCTTAGAAGAGCTTAAACTTCCTATAAATCTTCCAATGAAGGTGTATTGCGACAACAAGGCAGCAATTAGTATTTCTCAAAATCCTGTTCAACATGACCGAACCAAACATGTTGAAATTGATAGACATTTTATAAAAGAGAAAGTAGATGCAGGTCTGATTTGCATGCCTTTTGTCCCTACTTCACAACAAGTTGCTGATATCCTTACCAAAGGATTGTTCAGACCCAGTTTTGAATTTCTTGTAAGCAAGTTGGGCATGCTAGACATATATGCACCAACTTGAGGGGGGTGTTGACATATAGCAATCAGATCTGATGTGATTGTGTTTATTAGTTGATTTTCTATTTAAGTTTATTTGTATTTTGGGAAATAATCAAATCACTCTGATTTGATTTATTTCCTAATTTATTTTTACTTTATTCTGCATTCATTAGATAGCTGGCAACATTGTATATATATATATATATATATATATATATATATATATATATATATATATATATATATATATATATATATATATATATATATATATATATATATATATTTGTACTGTTTCAGTTTCAATAACAATAATAAGAAATTTTCCTTCCCTCCTGTTTTAACCTAGCTGCACCTTAAAACACAGTGACTAATACTTTAAAAAGACCAAATCGATTGTTTATTCTTTATTAAAGATTATTACTTGATGGTTAAAGGGTGGCAGCAAAGGTAAATATATCTAATATATGTGAGAGTATAAGCATCCCAATTGTGTTGGTGGCTTTTCTTGGGTTGTGATGGTCTAACTGTCAATCTTTTATTTTCAATAATAATTATTTTTATCTATTTCTTAACCAATCATTCTCTCATTCAAATAATTTTTATTGATCTATTTTAATCGTTAATTTGTTCTCTAAAAACACTAAACGTCAAAGTTACATCTTGTGCTGAACTGATGATGAATTTGGATTAAGCGATGAATTAGATAGTTCAAATCTTAAAATATTTTTATTTTTATTTAATATAAAAAATTAAAGTTGAAATCTAGATCCTTCATCCGACCTCATGTTTGTCAACTGCATAACTGCACCGGCTTGTAACCGCACACAGGTTGGATCCTCTGATGAAGGCCTTATAAACTCCAATGTTTGGGTCTGCCATCTCATATGTCTTCCTACAATCGTAGTGATAAGGGTTCGTTAGATAGACATAATAAGAGATAAAATAAGATATAATTTTCAAATTTTGTTTGATTTCAATGTTTGATAAATTAATATGATGTAATAAGTAATTCATAAACACTATCTTATCATGCCTTTAGTTAATATTCTTATCTTGATTTGAACTAACTTAGAAATCAATATGATAAAATAAGAACTATAATTTACTCAGTTATCGTTATGAAATATGATTTAAAATATATAAAATTAAAATATAAAATATAAATTAAAAAAAATAAATAGAATTTGATATGAATTTAAAAATAAAATATATTAAATTTAAAAAATATGTATGACTAAGGTGGTTTGTAAATTTATATAATCCAATAAATTATTATTCAAA
>JBBPBP010009778.1:33422672-33435346 GCA_037974735.1 Cicer chorassanicum | reverse complement strand
AAGAGTGCAACTGAGGTTACTCCAAAAGTTTCACCGATCCAGTAATATCATATTGAATAATTTTTTTTCTTTCAAAATCAACCATTTGATTAAAAGTTAATTATATGATATAGTTTAAATTAATAAGGCATGAGAGGGAAAGTGAATGGGATGAGAAATTTTCGACTTGTTTGGGAGAAAATATGATTGTTTCAAAAATGTAACTATCATAAATTTTTATTGAAGAAACAAGTAAAAGCACACTAAAACGAATAAGAAAGGGACTTCCATCTTTTTGCCAAGTTAATTTTATAAATCATATCAATCTTAATTTTATGTTTATATTTGAAAAGGAAAAACTCTATGCATGATATATGTGGTAATGATGAAGATTAGGAATGAGTTCGACCACATATATATTCTCTAGATTTCTTTTATGAATTATTATTTTTGTCAATGTTAAATTAATATACATATTAATTAGTATATAAATAGTTAGATAGCTAGTTAAGAATGAATTCATGAATGTCATGGATAGAATAACTAAATCCTTTTTTTTTCACATCCAACTGTTTATTATTGGAAAGTAATGCTTGTAAATTTAAATATTGATTTCAAATGATCTTGAATATATTTTCTTTTGAATCTCATGCAGGTTAACTAGTATAAGAACAGCTACAATTTTTGGGTTCATTAATTGGTTTTGGTTATTTCCTTGGATCTTTAAAAGAATGATTTTGACAATAATGAATAGCTAAGAGTATCTCCAACGGGAGTAAAATTAAGTTCGTCCGCCCGCGTGGAATAAGGTAACTGTGAGTTTTTTTTGGGAGTTCAGCATTGGAGTTGTGCCAAGCTGTAATCACGGTTCTTTCAAGAAGAAACGGTAATTTCATATAACCGCTACCTTTTTTTTTTTATTAATTTATTAATAATAATAAATTTATATTACCTCTTTTTATTATTTTATTAATAATAATAAATTTATGACCGTTACCCTATTATTATTTACTTTTATCATTTTTAATTATTTATGTCATGTATTTTAACATTTAATTTTTATTATTTTATTTTAAATTTAAATTAAAATAATGTATAATATTATTAATTGAAATATTTAAATTAATATTTTAAGTTGTAATAAAATTAAATACAATTAAATTGTAATGTATAAATTAAAGTTGTGAGACCTAATATGATTTTGTTTGTGGTACAGTGGACCCTATTTAATGAACCCATATTGAGTTCACCCTTGGAGTAAAAAATAAATGAGTTATTTGGAGATAATGTGATACAGTGGACCTCGTTTAATGAACTCATATTGAGTTCACTGTTGTGGATGATCTGGTGTTAATTTTTTAACTGCCAGTTTCAAATACTAAGGTCATGATAAATCAGTTGAGACACTTGAAAAAAACCCGGTAAATGGAGGTTTTGGAGTCTACACTTTGTAGTCATTCGAAAGTGGCAACCAATTATCTTTCTAGATGCTAACACCATGACCTTTATTAATTTTCCACAAGCATCCTCATTGTAGTATCCATATGTAGGAGCTTGAAGCTAGTACTTCTTGGAATATAATGAGCTTTTAGGAGCTTGCTTATCACAAAATTAAGTCTAGATAAGATACGCCAACCCTATTTTCCAATGAGAGCAAGGTTAAAAGATTGGAAACAACAAAACCAATTTGCCCCTTATTCTACAGTTGACAACATTTATTCCAATTAATTCATGGAATTATTTTGGAGTCACCTTGCCTTGACCCACACCAAAATTGTTTAATCATGGATTTAATGTGATCACACAACCCCATAGGTCAATGGAAGCAACTCATGATGTGAATTTCTATGCATTGGGCCACATACTTGATTAGAACCTCCCTTTGCAGAGGACAAAAATTGCTCCCTCCAACCTTTAAGGTTCTTCCAGACTCGATTTTGAACAAAATCAAAAATCTACTTCTTTGATCTTCCAAATAAGGAATGTAAACCGAGGTATTTCGAGGAAGTCTCAACAGACTTAAAAGTGATACATCTTAGGAAGTTATTTTATCTCTTTAAAGGCACATTTCGATTGAAAGAGATCTTTGATTTGTCAAGATTAATAACTTGGCAAGAGGCTTTGTGGTAGAGCTGAAGGATAAATGTTTTAGGCCTCAAAATATTTTTTTGTGCTTGTTTGGTTTTGGTAAAATGAATTATCTACTTTATAAAATAAGAACTTAACAATAAAATGGAGTATCATTAATTTTTAAAAGGCCTCAAATAATATTTTGTTTTAGGCCTCAACATACGTTGGGCCGGTACTACGTATTGTTTTTTATTAATCTACCGGACACAAAGGCACTCTTTCGCGATAGTTTTGTTAATAATTTTAAAAATAACATTACATAGAGAAATTGAGCGAAATTCACCTGTTTTCGTGGGCTTCTTTATGTTTGGAATGAGACAGAGGAAAATATGGTTGACTCTGTTGGGGTTTTCCTCATAATTTAGGACATTGAGCACCATTTGAGAGATCTCATGCCATTTGGACATGGCTTTACTGTAGGTTTCATGAATTTGAGCGCAATAAAAACTTTTTCTCTTGTGCCATCACATCCACTCGATTGCGTCTATTCCTTTGTGATGAAAAATATTTGTGTTTTGATCTCCATGTTCCAGCCATAAGGATCGCCATTATTTGGGACCACAAAAATTTCCTCATTTTCAAGTAAGAAATCAAGAGAGGATTACACATCTTTAATTTTTTTTGTCATGCCCTCCTCATTAGAGCAAGATTGAGTTTGGATAATTCATTTTGTGCTTCTTTGATTTTTTCATGAATATTTACAAAAATAGACTCACTTTATCTTTATAACTTTTCTACACATTCCAAGCTTTTTAAATTGATCACAGAGACCTTTGTATTCTAAGCTTGTGTGACCATGCTCTAAAAATCAGAATTACGAATTCATCATTGTTCAAATCGAACAATCTCTTCGATTTCACAATATGTCTCTGTATATTCCTTCTAGCTCATAATCTAAGCAAGATAAGCATATGGTCAAATGCATGGGATACCAAGTTGGAGGCTTTAACATTAGTAAACTTAGTGAGCCAAGAAGGAGTGGTAAGACATCGATCCAGACGAGAGTTGAAATAAAGGTATTTTATGAAAATAATTTGTTTAGACTAATGGCTTCACTAAGTGTATATGAATTAGAATAGGAAGATCAAAGGATACCACCAGAGGGTATCGCTAAAGGATACCACCAGAGGGTATCGCTAGAGGATACCACCAGAGGATATCACCAAAGGATATCATCAAAGGATACCACCAGAGAATACCACCAGAGGATATCACTAGAGGATATCACCAAAGGATAACACTAGAGGATTCCACCAGAGAAAGTCAAAAGGTCAGAGGAAACAAAATCAAATCAGTCAACGAAATCTTAAGAATCAGACAAATGCATGCCTTGGAAAATACATGTATCTGCATCTGATAGCGTGTTTTTGGTAGTTCAACGTGCTTATGGAAGCTCATCGTGTTTTTGGTAAATCAGCATGTCTATTAAGAATTTTGTGCCTGTAAAGATTTAGTGTGTCTCTGGAGTTTCCATCCCTCTGTTGAACAGTGCTTCTGCATGCCTCTATTGAATAGTACTTCTGCATGCATCTGATGAACAGTACTTCTACATGACTTTGATGAACAATACTTTCAACATGCTTATGATGAACAATAATTTTGAGCATGCATCTGAAGTCTATTGTTCTAGCCGGCCTCTAAATCTCATGTTCCGTTAGCTCAAATAATTGTATCATGTGCCAGAACGCTATCTCTGATAAGCAATATGTGAAGTTGCATTAACTCAGATAATGCAACAAAGGTGAAGTTGCCCATGCCACTAATTATAAGTCACGTATTTTTGCCTCTAACAAAATTATTTAAGCAACACAATATTTGACTCCAACAATCAAGTAAATGATTCTGATGAAGAAAAATCAATGACTCTGACGAAAGGACAAATACTCTGAAAGATTGCTCATAATAGATTGGACTTAGTCGTATCCTTACTTCTGAAGGTCGAAAACAAACCCATAATTGTTCCCGCCCAAATGAAATCAAGCATATGAAGAAAGACTTAAGTGAATCAATTTGCAAACGCAATCTGAACAAATACGCACAATATATTGAAGTAGCAATGTTGATCACAAGAAACAAGGGTTTGAATTGTGATTTCACCTTTTTAAAATTTCCTGTTAAAACTTAAAGAATTTAACTCAAGATTAATCATGGTTATGAAAATAGAAAACGGAAAACGTTATTGGTTAGTGAAAAACACACAATTTAACTTATCTATTTAATTTGATATTCAAAAGACTAAAAATAAATAGAGATAAGGGAAGAGATATCACACAGAGATATATCCTGGTTCACCCAACCTAAGTTACGTCAAGTCCTCACAACCGTGAGATTTTTCACTAAGTGTTCAAAATGAAGAACGTTCTTGGTTTTTACACACCAGTCCATATCAACCTTGATCTGTTACGATCTTCATCTTTCAACCTAAAAAGGACTTTTACAATCACCTTTCCGCCTTTAAAGGATTTTTACAAACACACTCAATCTAACATAAAAGATGGACTTGAGTTACAAATAATGTGTATGATAAAAGTGTTTGGGATCTTGAAACTTCTCAACACTTGTTTGAGATAAATGAAAGACAAACTCAGTAGATAATGATCCAAAGATATAGTGAAGAGAGCTGGAGTTTGCTTGAAGAGTTTTTTGACTTGTTACTTGAACAAGTGTTGGTAGATTTGTAAATTGAACTCTTTTCTTCATCTTCCAATTGATCTTCAATTTATAGATGATAAAAGGCTTTGAATATTCAGTTTAAAATGAATATAGCCGTTGGACACACTTCCCAAGTGTCAGATATATTTAAAAGCAATTAAACATGTGTTTATATTGCTGTCCAAAACGTTCTTGACAAACGAAGAACGTTCTTGCTTTAAGGTCTCATGAAAAACGTGAATGAGTTGTCACATGTCAGTTGGAACTGTTTTGAGTTAGAATTATGCAAAGCTTTATGTAGAATACTGTAAGTACAGTGTACTTGTCTCCTTGCTCACAACTCATCAATTTTGGAGATCAATCTTGAGGTTGTTTTCCTCATTTGGGCATTCAGCTCGAGTTCTGGGTTTTACCATTGATTTGAAAAGTCTTGATACTCTTTAATATGTGATTTAGACTGTGGAAAATTATCTGTTTTAATTCTGCCTTTTAAAATTGAATTAAAACCATAATGTTCTTTTGTAAAAACAGGAACATTCTTTGTTTTCTGTTTGTATGAGTGTTGGATTTTGACAACTGTTGTGTGTTAGTCCTTTGTCTCAGAAACATGATGTGCTTTCTGCAAAAAGGTGCAGCAGCAATGTCCTTGCTGTCCTTGCTCATTGCTCATCAATTTGGAGATTGATCTTGATGTTTTGCTTTGCCTTTATTGATCCTCTTTGAACGAATCTATCCAAAACGATCTTGTGTAGATTATTAAATTCCTATGTAATGAATACTGATATTTTGTAGTGTAGATAGATGTACTTTCGTAGCCCATATCGATCTTAAATTACAACAGATTTTGCTCTTTGTAAACCAGAACGTTCTTGGATTAAAGCTATGAAAACGGAGAACGTTCTTCGTTTTTGTTTTGAGTGATTGCTGGATTTTGACAATTCTGATAGCTCTTGGGTGCCAAGCTTTTTTGTTCTGTATATGTGTTAGTGATGCAGTGACTTTACCATTTCTATCTAGTTTGTACTTGCTTACTTTAGCCATCAACTTTGGGGATTAGTCTTGCTTTTTATTCTTGATGCATTGCTTTGCTTTTTGTTGATCTTATGGAAAGAATCTGTCAAAAATGATCTTGATTATATAATTATGTTCCTTTGTAATGAATACTGGTGATTTGCAATGTAGATTGATGTATTTTTGTAGCCCAAATTTGATCTTGAATTAAAGAAGACTTTGTTCTTTGTAAACCAGAATGTTCTTGGATTAATGCTGTCAAAACCAGAACATTCTTCGTTTTTCAAACTAATGTCCAGAATGATCTTATTTTTTCAGACTATTGTAAAGAATGTTCTTCGTTTTTATGTTTAATGACAAGAACATTCTCCGTTTCTGTTTTCTCAAATTTGATATTGCTTCTTTCAAATGATCTTGCTTGTTTGATTATGTAATTTATCTTCCTTAAATAAAACTCAAGTGCACTCATTAAGAGATCAGCATTCATAAAACTTAATCATTTATTCCATAAAGTTTGTTGTCATTAAAACATGCATTAAAAAGGTTTTTGCCTCAACATATATTTCTAGAAGAATCACTCAGATCAGATTCAGAAATAAAGTATTGGCTACCAGTCATATTATCAAAACATATCTTTAATAATTATATTTGGAAGAAATATTTGTTGACCAAGCTGGAATGAATATACGATTCAGAATTCTTGAGGGACAAAAATTGAAACCCTAATTTTTCCTATAAATAGCAGTCAACGCTGAAGAGGAAAGTAAGCACAACAATATACAAAAAACGTTAAGAACTCAAATTTATCTAAGTACTTAGAATTCAAGGTTTCAGTTTCAAAAATGGCACTCGTTCAACTTTATATTATTTAGTATTTAGTGCTTCATTATAAGTATATAATCATTGTATCAAATCTACTTAGTAGAAACAAAACCAAACAAAGTTTCCAATTCATAGTAACCCAGCGAGATGGTGGCTATACTGTTCCTCAAGTAATTTGTGGATATCAAGTTTTGTTGAGAAGACTTGACTTGTAGGGTCAAGTAGATAGTTTGCCTCAAGCAATATGTGGATCTTAGGTTGTGTTGAGAAGACATGACTTGTAGGGTTAAGTGGGTAGTTTGTCTCTAACAATCAGTAGGTTTCAAGTTATATAAAGAAGACTTGACTTGTAGGGTCAATATTTGGTTTGTCTTAAAAAGTCTATAGGTTCAGAATGTTTTGAGAAGACTGACTTGTAGGGTCAGGTGTTGTGTAATTCATGATTTTTTTGGAATTAGTGGATAAATCCTTATGTGTTAGGGGGTTGGGCGTAGCTACCAAGTTAGTGGTGAACCATAATAAAATCATGTGTGTTGTCTTTTCATCTGCATTATTTGTTTTACTACAGCCTCTAATTAGTGAAATTGTTTAAGTCACCAAATTAGAATTATAATTAAGAAAAAAGTTTTAATTTAGACAAACACAATTCAACTCTCCTTTCTCGTGTTTACACACCTTCAATTGACATTAGAGCTCGGTCTTAAGGTTGAGCACTTTACATTGTTTGAGGAATGATCTAAGGATTCAACATGTCTGGATTTGGTGAAGAAGCTGTTGGAGGAAACATCAATAGACCACCTCTGTTTGATGGAGAAAGTTTTGAGTACTAGAAGGACAAGTCGAGGAGTTCCTTTATTTCACAAGATCTTGAACTTTGGGACTTGGTGGTAGATGGTTATACTGCTCCAACAAAAGAAGATGCTATTGAAATTCCAAGAAAGGAGATAAATGCTTATCAGAAGAAGATGTACAAGATGCATCATAAGTCCAGAACATTCCTGATAAATGCAATCACTTTCAAGGAGTTTGACAAGTGCACCAACAAGGAGACAACAAAGAGCTTTTATGATAATCTTATTCTGACTTATGAAGGAAGTAAGCAAGTTCAAGAAACAAAGGTCAACCTCAGAGTCAGAAAATATGAACTATTTCAGACGGAGGAAGACGAAAACATTAAGACTATGTTTTCTAGATATCAAACATTGGTCTTATGGTTAAGAGTACTTGGAAAGAGCTATACAACTGCTGATCATGTCAAGAAGATCCTAAAAAGTGTGCCCAACAAATGTAGACCTAAGATCACTGCTATTCAGGGAACATAGAATCAGAATACTCATAAACTGTAGGAACTAATAAGCTCCCTTAGATCTCATGAGATTGAGATCACAAAAGATGTGCCCAAGAAGAAGCATAAGATTATGGCTCTAAAGTCCAAGCAGAAGAAAGCTTTACAAGAAACAGTTGAATCATATGATAATTCAAAGGAAGAGAAGCTTGCTTTCATATCAAGAAGAATTCAGAGGATGTGGCACAATAAGAGGAAATATTTCATTCATAAAGATTCCAAGTAGTCCAACATAGGAAAGGATGAAAAATACAATAAGAAAAGCATTATTTGCTATGGATTCAATGAACATAGACATGTCAAGTCAAAAGATCCTAATCTAGGGTAAGGAAAATTTTAGATGAAATATTCCAAGTTCATAAAGAAGGTTCTGATGGCTATATGGGATGACTATGTTGAACCCTCTAATGTTAAAGAGGAAGCTGATCTGGCCCTGATGGTGCATACTGACTCTGACTCTTGATCCAAAACTGATTCTGTAGATGAAGAAATTGAGACACTATCTGATTTAACTCGTTCTGAACTAATTAAAATTATAAATGACTTCTTAAATAAGAATCATAATATCACTATGAAGCTTAAAGCTCATAGGAAAATAAATGAAAATATGTATGATAAAAGTGACACTTTAGAAAGTAATATTGCTGAACTTAAGAATGAAAACCTAACTCTAAAAAGTAATCATAGTTCAACACCAATTGGAAATATGCCATGTAATTCTCATAAATATGAAGTAGCATTTCAAAATTTTCTTGCTAATAGTATAGAAATAAATAAGTTTGCTTCTACAATTTATGGTGTTAGTAGAAATGGCAAAAGAGGAATAGGTTTTGAAGAAACAATAACTGAACCAAAGTCCACTCCCTCTAATATTTTATGTACAGTTTTCTCCAAGAAATGTCACTCTAAAATATCTTGTAATATGTTGAACACATGGAAATACAAGAAACCTTTCAGAACTAACAAGTCCAGACCCAACTAGATTTGGGTACCAAAAGACAAAATTGTTTATGTTGCAGATGTTCTAAGCAACCAAGTTGAAATACCAATCATGGTGCCTGGTAAGGGGATGCTTGCAACATACGAACGAAAAATGGTCTATGTTTCAAGACCTAAACTTGACAAATAAAAGCTAAGTAACTTTTGGAGGAAAATAAAAAGGTCAGATAATTTGAAACAAAACTGTTAGAAGAATTTGGAGTATAAAAAGAATCTGAAACTCATAATCTGAAAACCAGCAGATAAGGACCAAAAAGGTTTTTCATAGTGAAACTGTTGATATATAGGCTATATTTTTCCTTAATTTAAATATTATATAATATTATGTTTACTATGATAACAAACAACTTGATTTAAAAAAAAAAAAAAAAAAACCAAAACTAGATAAGGATTCTCAGGTTCTATAAAATTTAGAGGAATTGGGAGAATAACAGAAACTGAACAATTTTCTTTTTTAGAAACAAGCAGAAACCACCAGAAACAAAACTGATGTTTTGCCTATATTATTTCATTCCTTAGTTATCTGATTTATATTATGTTATATGACAAACAACTTGATTATGAAAATAGAAAGCAAGTTGAAGATATTTCAGGTTTACTGGAACTAGAAGAACCAGAAAAACTAGAGGACACAAACAAACTAGGAAATAAAGAAAAATCAAAGGAACTTGATAAAATCTAAGAAGATGAATCCGATCAAGTCAAAACCAGTCAAATTAATTCAAAAGCTAACACTGGATGGAAGTACAAGTCATCCCATCTTGAAATTCTAATTATTGGAAATTACAATGATCCTTTAAAGACCGGATCATCACTAAAAGATACATTTATGTTTGGTCTGCCTTTCTTAATTGAACCTACCTCTATCGATGAAGCACTATCAGATAATGGCTGGACACTTGCAATGCAAAAAGAGCTTAATGAGTTTAAAAGAAATGATGTTTGGGATTTAGTATCCAGACAAGAGGATAAGAGACCCATTGGAACCAAGTGGGTATTCAGGAACAAATCAAATGAAAAAGGAGAAGTTGTCAAGAACAAGGCCAAACTGGTTGCACAAGGTTATAATCAACAAGAAGATATTGATTACACTGAGAGGCAATATGTATCTTACTCTATTTTGCTGCTCATAATAATATCACTTTATTTCAAATGGATGTAACAAGTGTCTTTTTGAATGGTTACATAAATGAGGAAGTCTATGTAAAACAATCTCTTGGTTTTGAAAATGTTGAGTTTCTAGATCATGTCTTTAAGCTTAAATAGTTATTATATGAACTGAAACAAGCCCCTAGAGCATGATATGAAAAACTTAACACTTTTCTCCTAAAAAATGATTTTGAAAGAAGGCGGGTTGACACTACATTGTTTAGAAAAACTATTGAAAATGACATTCTTGTTATTCAGATTTATGTTGATGATATTAGTTTTAGATCTACTAATGGTACTCTTTGTCAAGAATTTGCTAAGTTAATGCAGTATTAATTTCAAATGAGCATGATTGGAGAATTTAAGTTCTTCTTAGGGATACAAATTCAACAAAGTCAGAAAGGCATATCCTTTCATCAAACCAAGTATACAAAAGAGCTTCTCAAGAAGTTTAAGGTGAATGATTGCAAACCTATGACTACATCCGTGCTCCTTACTTGCTCACTTGAAAAAGATGAATCAAGCCATAAGTTTGACCCAAAAACATACAGAGGAATGATAGGGTTACTTTTATATCTTACTACTTCTGTACCTGATATTTTATTTAGTGTGTGCGCGCCAGATTTCAGGTTGATCCAATGGAATCTGACTTCACTATTGTTAAGAGGATCCTTAGATATCTGAAATGTACTTCCAATATTAGCTTGTTCTATAAGAAGTCTACTAAGTACAAATTAAGTTGCTATTGTGATGCTGACTATGCTGGAGAAAAACTTGAAAGAAAAGCACTAGTGGAAATTTCACATTTCTTGGTGAAAACTTAATCACCCGGTCAAGAAAGAGACAAAACACAATTGCAATATCAACATCAAAGGCTGAGTAAATTTCAGCAGTTGGCTACAACTCTTAACTACTATGGATGAAACACCAACTAGAAGATTACAAAATCCTTAAGAGTAACATTCCCATATTTTGTGATAATACTTCTGCTATTTTTCTAACAAAGAACTTAATCTTGCATTCTAGGGATAAACACATAGAAATTAAAGATCACTTCATTAAGGACTTTGTTCATAAAGGAGTACTAAATATCTAATTTATAGACACAAAACACCAATGGGCTGACATATTCACCAAACCATTAGTTGCATAAAGATTTGAATTCATTAAGACTCATATGAACCTTAACTTTATAGCTGACTAATGATGTGCTATGCCTAGACTAGCTTAGCTTCATATTAGTATGTATTTTATATTTTGTCTACTTTCTTCAACAACAAAAAAAAGAATCATGACAAAAAAAAATTCAAGTCTTTTTATCTGATGACAAAAGGCGAATAAAGATATTTGAGAACAATTTCCTGTTTGATATGTTTATGTATGCATGTGAGGAGAAAAGAATTGTAAAACTACATAGACTTAGGGGGAACCTTAAGTTAGGAGGTGTCAAGTATTAAAAGCCAATAAATTGTTATCAAAATTACAGTTTTTTCATCATAAAAAAGGGGGAGATTGTTGGAACCAAGTTGGTTTTTCTCTTTTAATTTTGATGTAAAAAAAAGGCATTTTATATGAACAATTTGTTAGACTAATGGCTTCACTAAGTGTGTAGGAATTAAAACAGAAAAATCGGAGCATACGACTAGAGGGTACCACTAGAAGATATCCCTAGAGGAAGTAAAAACGTCAAAGGAAACAAAATCAAATCACTCAATGAAATCCTAAGAATCAGACAAATGCATGTCTTGGAAAAGTATGCGTATCTTCCTCTGATAGTGTGTTTATGGTAATTCAACGTGCTTCTAGAAGTTCAACGTGTTTTTGAAGCTCAACGTGTTTTTCTCATAACAGATTAGACTAAGCTGTATCCTTACGAGTGAATCAATTTACAAACGCAATCTGAACAAATACGTACATGATCTTTCTTGAAGAATCGCTTATATCATATTTAAAAATAAAGAATTGGCTACCAAAACATGGGTGACTATAGTTACACACGTTGGATTTGCTCAAATCATAAGATTGTTTTTAGTTTTTATTTTATTTAAAGTTGAAATTTAGATTGTTCATCCGACCTCAAGTTTGTCGACTGCATAACTGCACCGACTTGTAACCTCACACAAGTTGGATTCCCTGATGAAGGCCTTGTAAGCTCCAATGTCTGAGTCTACCATTCCATATGTCTTCATATAATCCTAGTGATAAGGGTTTGTTAGATAGACACGATAAGAGGCAAAATAAGATATAATTTATCTGATTTTAATGTTTGATAAATCAATATGATGTAATAAGTTATTCCTAAACACTATCCTATCATGTCTTTAGTTAATATTTTTATCTTGATTTGAACTGACTTAGAAATCAGTAGGATAAAATAAGAACTATAATTTACTCAGTCATCATTATGAAATATAATTTAAAATATACAAAATTAAAATATAATAGAATTTGATATTGAATGGAAAAATAAAATATTAATAGTTAAATTTTAAAAATATGTATGATTTTATGACTATGGGAGTTATCAATTTATATAATCCAATAAATTATTATTCAAATTTAAAAAAATATATGAATATTGACTAAA
>JBBPBP010009778.1:33369203-33398567 GCA_037974735.1 Cicer chorassanicum | reverse complement strand
TGTTAATATAAAATATTTAAATTTTATTTATTTATTTTAATATTTAAATTTATTACATTTTAAATGTTATTTAATATTTTATTTATATATTTTTCTTTTTAAAAATAAATTTATTCTATTTATAAATTAAAATATTTCAAACTTATTTATTTTACCCAACAATCTTTCAAAATTTTAAAAATTTTAATTTTTAAAATATAAATAAAATATATTACAACAATATATAAAAATTATTTTATCCAAATAACAAATGTCACCTAACTGTCACGTCATTAACGAGAGTATCATATAATAAAAAAAAGGTGGGACCAAAAGAATCCTAAGAATTATATAATAGAGGGACAAAAAAACCAATTTTAGAAATGAGAGGACTAAAACTCATTTTTGTCAAAATAGATGGACCAAAACTACATTTAAGTCAAAAGTAAAAGAGAGAGAGGAGAGGCATAATAATAAAAAAAAGGTAGAATAGTTGAATTATAATTGTGCTTGAATCTGTAGACAATTGAAAGTCTAAGACATTTTGGAGGCTTTGTTCTAACTTTAAAAATTGGGTCTCTAATAAAAAAATCACTAAAAACTCAAAAAGAACCATTCTTTATTTAAATTGTAAATAATAATCTGATTCTATTTTTTTTTCAAAAAATCTGGACTTTTTTTCCCTCCAAAATCTAGACTTTTTTTTTGTCGCTGTTCACATTCATCGGCTCGGTCTTCTCCTGTCTTTGTTGTTCTCCTCAATTTTATTTTGTTTTGTTGAGGTATCCTTGTTCCTTCTATGTTTGAGCTCTACTCTTTTGTTGTTGAGATTCAATTTGTTTTCATGACATTGTTATTGAGATTTTCTTTTGTTGTATTTGTTACTCTAGGGTTTTCATGTCAATTACTAGCTTAGTACGATGTTGCAGTTGTGCTGACAATTCTATTTAGTGCATACAGTATGATTTATCATGTGGAAGAATAAGTTGAAATTGTTTTAGAAATTCTATGTACAATTATTTCCTCAGTAGTATGAAGCTTAGTTATGAAATTATTTATGACTAATTGCATGTTTGGGATAACATTTTGATAAATAAACACATAAGATTGTTTTAGTTTAAGAGCAGAGATTATTTATGCATATTATCAAAACATGTTTTAAAGCTTGCTCCCTGTTGTTTTATTTAAAACATGAGAGAATGAAAATCACAAATTTGAGACTGAAAATCAAATCATGAATGCAACAACAATTGGATCCAAATTAGCTCAGATCAACACTGAAAATATAACATTAACATGCTAATGTTATGGATTTAAATTTAAGTGTGTGTTGATGAAAATAGTAGTTGAAGTAAGAAATGCGTTTGAGGAATTGGGAAAGGGTAAAAGAGAATGAAGCCTTGAATGATTTAAAATGAAAATGCATCTATGAGTGTATCAAATGGATTTGGTAGAAGAATAAGAAGAGAGAGACTAAAGAAGACCCTTCGGCATTAGAGATAACATTGAATCATATCACAACTAACCAGAACTTGTTGAGAAGTTCCTCTTGCTCATATACTCAAACAAGTAAATGCACAGGTAATTGCCACAATGTTTAAGTTGAGCTTCTTGAATGAAGAAAACCAACATTAGCAATATTTATTATGAGATTGAGATTGATATAGTATTTGGCATATTGAGGGAATAGTATGGGAATAGACTTTAAATCTTGTGGGTTTCCTATCAAAAACATTACTTACTGAATTCTGCTGGAATATGCATTTCTTTCCTTTTTAATGTTGCAATTTGATAAAGAAGCATTTTAAGTTATTCTAGAACTTGTTTATTTTCCTGCCTAAATATCTTTTATTTCTTGATACCGATTTAATCCTGGCTCTTGAAATTGACCATCTATGAGGTTGTTTAATTGTATGTTATTTGTTTAAATGCATAAGAACTTCCTTTTAGATTATAGTATGGAGTCTATGGATATAAATATCAATGTAAAAGATGAAGTGGTTGATGAAGCTCTTTTTGTAGTATTTGGAAATACCGATACACGTAAGAAAATAATGTCCACTGTTTGGAATTTTTTTACAAAAATTGGTAAAGATGCATATGGGATTGAAAAGGTTGCATCCAATTTATGTAGTAATGAATTTAGTAATGGAAAAAACCCTAATTTCTGGCACAATTATGGGACTTCACATCTAATCCATCATGTTTCTCTTTGTAAGAGTATCTTGTTGAACCTTTTTAATCAAGATGAACCGTCTAACATGATTAGAATCAACCAAAAAACTCATCATGATTTGCTTGCAGAAGCTATTTATTTCACATGATATTCCTTTTAGCTTTGTTGAGTATGAGAAAATTTTGAGTGTGGGTGCATTATTTGAATCCTTATGCTGAAATGGTCTCTAGGAATACTATTATGTTGTATATTGAGAAAATATATATTAAATAGAAGACTAAGCTTAAGGATATCATAGGTAGGATTCCAAATAGAATTTGTCTTACTTCAGATGTTTAGAGAACATCTACTAATGAGGGTTATATTTGTTTAACCACTCATTTTGTTGATGAACATTGGAAGTTAATCAGCCATCATCTCAACTTTTTTCCGAATGAATCCCACCACACAATGGTGTTGTATTGGAAGCCACTTTGTTTGATTGCTTAAAGCAATGGGGAATGGATAAAAAAGTATTTTCTATTACTTTGCATAATGTCTCTTCCAATGATAACATGCAAGACCATTTGAAAACGCATCTATGTGTACAAAGCAATTTGCTATGTGATGGCGATTATTTCCATATTCGACGTTCAGCCTATATACTTAACTTAATAATACAAGAGGGTTTAAAAGTGGCCAATGAAGTACTCGATGATCAAGTATATTAAAGGTTCTGATGGAAGGAAGGTCAAGTTTAAGATTGTGTCAATGATGCAGGAATAAGAATTAGCAGTGGTTTAAGATTAGATGTGTCTACAAGGTGGAATAGAAAATATTTAATGCTTGAAAGTGCCTTAAAATATAGAAAAACATTTGAGTTTTTCCAGGTGCCAGATAGAAATTATAAACATTGTCCATCTAATGAGGAATGGGAAATAGGGGGAAACATATGTAAGTTCTTAGAACCATTTTATGAAATCAAAAAATTGATCTCAGGTTCATCATATCCAACTGTAAACTTGTATTTTATACAAGTGTGGAAAGTACAGTGCATCTTATAAGAAAACCAAGATAAAGTTGATGATGTTATAAAGAAGATGCCTACATATATGAAGAAAAAAAAATTGACAAATATTGGAAATATTATAGTGTAGTACTAGCCTTTATAGTTATTCTTGACCCACGTTTGAAGGTTCCTTTTTTGAAGTATTGTTACACTACCTTTGATGTTTCAACCTGCAACATTAAGCTTAAGAATGTGGAGAACAAATTTAGAGTGCTTTATCAAGAATATCTAAGCATTTTCAATAATCAAAGTGTTGTCCTCCCTCAATCATCCCAAGATTCCATCTCATTGTTGAAGCCATTCAAAGAGGGAAGTAAGATAAGAAATGTAAAATCATAAGTGTGAGGTTTTTTATGCTAAAACAGTAATTAACTTTATTTCATTTCAATCTTTCTTGTTTTAGATTACTGATAATGATGTTGATTTATTATACATTATATGATTTTAAAACTTTTCAGAATCAGCCTACTTCTAACAATAGGAAGAGTGGATTAGATGTATATCTTGAAGAAAAGTCAATTGAAGTTGATGAAGAACACTATGAAGATTTTGAGGTACTTCTTTACTAGAAGGTTAATGAGGAAAAGTATATTGTACTCTCCTTAATGACACAAGATGTGCTAAATATTCCTATCACCATAGTGGCATCAGAGTCTTCTTTTAGTATAAGTGGACATATTCTCACCAAATACAGAAGTTTCACTCTTTCTGATCACATCCAAATATTGATTAGTACTCGAAACTAGTTGCATGGATTTTTTGAAAATTTGAATGGTAATATTTAGTATTCTAATTTTTTTAATCTTGCAAAATTATCTCATTATTGATTATGTAATTGTTTCTATTGGTTTTGTTTTCAAGATAAGCATGGATACAATGCATCTATTTGTGAGGATGAATCTAATACTACTATCATTGACTCATGAGACTTTTGGATGGAAAGGCGCTGCTCTGTTCCAATTGGTTTTACTTGTTAGTTGTGTCTACAAAGCCTATTGGCTCTTGCTCTTTGTAATAGATAGATGGTTCATGATTACTTGTTATATTTGAAACTATTTGTTTGCAGATACCTTTGAATGTTTATTTTGTTTTTATTCATTACTTTGCTAACATAGTATTATGGTATGAGACTCTATGAATCAACTAGTGATGGTGAATTTATTTGCTTGTCAATGTGCAATTTGTAGTAGTTCACTTATAAACAACTTTTATTAGATAAGTAAAATATGTGTTTGTGAAGGTTACATTTAGAATAGTCTTTCACGATGATCAGTGCGCAAATATATTTGAAGCATTTGTTGATATGCATTGACTACAAGTCTACAATAGACTTGGCTTGATTATCAGATGCAAATTGTTATCGAACTATTTTTTAGTGTTCAACATAAGCTCAAGACCTAACGCAATTGTGTTTATATTTAAAACTATTTGTTGTCTATTGATCTGTGGTCTTTCAATTTTTATGATGTAGTTTTATAGATTTTGTTTGTATCATTCCCTTTGTAAACACTAAAATCTACTATTTTGTCTAGTCAAAATTCATAAACTTGTATGGAGTAGTTGTTAACTTTAGACGAGGATACCATGAAAATTGAAGAAAAAAACCAGAAAAAATTTGTTGATTCTTTTTTTGAAAATGGGCCTTTGGGCCCTCTATTCCCATGGAATTTTGTGGGCTTTTTCGCATTGGAGTAATTCTTTTTATGGGCCTTTTTGTCATAAGGTTTTTTTTGGCCCCCTCTAGCATGTGTGTTGGGGCCAACATATAGGAGGCTTGACAAATTGACAACTCTACCTGCAAATGAACCATAATTGGTTCTCTGTCGTAGCATTCTTGCACAATTTTTCCATAACCACGACTCATATTAAAAACAGAATCCACCAAAGAAAAAGGATAAAATGGAGAATGGCGGAATAAGTCATTTAATGAACTAGCATTAATTCTTCATTATGTCATTACACGATTTTCTCGCTAACTATTCACTCATAAAAACATGAAAGAAAAATATTATTGTGTATGAAGATGCCCATCAATGTGCACCATTCTAACACAATCTTTTATTTTACTTGAAATTGGAAATGAAATCGGTACACAACTACCTACATATAAACTTTTAGGTATTCTATATTAATTGTAGCATTTTTTTATTCATCGTAGCTTTTTATTATTCAGTATGTTACACGTAACGGATTGTCTTTTGTTTATGATCTTTGCTGAATATTAGTCCATTTTTTTTGTCATTATTATGCTTATTCTCTCGACAATTGTTAATTAGTATGTGAAATCTTTTAAAACTTCTTTTCTTATGTGAACATCCCAGCAGTCACTAAATAATTATCTTATCAAAAAATAAGTAGAAATATCTCAATTGTAGATATTATTTTGGCCGCTGCGATGAATATGGTAGTTGTGAAACAACTGTCACAATCGATGTCCTGTTTCCCTGTTCTGTTCACACCCACCGCTATAGATTCATGTTCCCCTTGTTGGGGACTTTGATGGAGCGTTAGAGCAACAATTAACTAAACGTTCAAGATCTCTACGAGATCTTGATACCACATTCCAACCAAAAAATGTAAGACATTATATATGAGTCACCTCTTTTATTGATCCAATAATTCTTCCATTCCTGATCGATGTGGAACTAATCATTCACACTTGAATTCTAACAATCTCCCCATTATGTGTGAGTCATCCACTTCAATAGATTTGATCCACACTAGGATCTCATTCCCGCTCCCCCACCAAGCTACACCATGACTCTGATACCATTTGTTGGAGAGTCTGGAAGAGTGTCGGTATACCAGAGATAACGGTCCAGATGGACACTTGATACACTTCAAAAATATAGAACTAGAAAAAGGAAATGGATGATGGTTTAATTGGGCGATTAAAGGATAAACTCAATAAAAATAGTAAGAAACCAGTGTGGGTTAAAGATGATGGCTTAGCCCAAGTTAGTGGAATTAGTAACTACAAGACACTTTAGTTTCATCTTTTGTTAGTTATTGTTTTCAAATTAGTAAATGAACCAATTACACTTGTCAAGCCATGCTTGTTTGTAAGAAATCAAACACACTACTTATTCATGAGTAGTTAGGGAAATAATAATAAGTTATTTCTTAAAATTTCTCATCTTCTTATATTATATAGAGCAATCACTGCTAGAAAGTAGTATCTTACAAACATTTTGATTAAATTCCAAGACCATTATCAAGTGCATCATTTGGTGCTTTCATCTTGTCCATAATGCCTCCCAATTTTGAAACAAAAACAAAAGACATTATTGATGCTTACATGAGCCAAATGAAAGAATTGGTGGCTTCAATATAACCAAAACTCAAGCACAAAAATTTATTTATGAGTCATATGGCAGTTCCAATCAATTTTATCTAATTCCAAAAATTCAACATTACTATTTGATGGATCAAATCCCCTTGATTGGATTTTTCAGATGGAGCAATATTTTGATTTATCTCAAATCACACCAATACAACAACTTACTTATGTTCCTTTTTTCATGCAAGGAAAAGCCTTTGTTTGGTTTAAATGGATGCACTCTAACCACCAATTATCTTTTTGGGATGCATTCACTCACGCACTAGAAATGCGCTTCGGCCCATCTTCCTATAAGAATAACCAAACAGCCCTCTTAAATTTACGTCAAGTTGAAACAGTCGTTGATTACCAAACTCAATTTGAAAGTTTATCCAATTGAGTTGTTGGTTTACCTCCGAATACACTCATCAATTGTTTGCTTTCTGGTCTACGCAATGACATTCAAACTGAATTAACAATTTAGAAACCCTAAAATTTAGCTGATGACATTGGGTTAAATAATTTGGTGGAAACGAAATTGGCAGCATCTAAGTTAATATTTACTAAACTTCCTCGACCTCTAAAGCCTACAACAACTTCTACTCCTTCAATACTAAGACCAGCCTCGCCTGCTCCAATCCTCATATCCAGAAATTATCACCTTTTGTGATGCAAGAACGCCACTTTCGTGGCCTTTGTTTTAATTATGATGAAAAATTTGGACCCGCCCACCGCTGTAAGGAAAAACAATTCATTATTCTTATGACAAATAACTTTGCATATGAAGAAGTACCAAATTAACTTCATGAATCAGAACCAACAGATTATGACTTGTTGAACATAACATTTCCACTGCTTTGGATGACATAGCCACCCATTTCCATCTTTCATATGTTGCATTGGAAGGAACCATATCACCACGTACCCTCCGACTTCAGGGCCATATTCGTAAATTAAAAGTTATTATCCTAATTGATTCTACAAGTCCCCACAAGATTATTCAACTATGGATTGTAGAATTCTAAACTTGTTTATTATGGCTATCACATCGTTTTCAGTATTAGTAGGAAATAGTGAATCTATACAATGCAACGGTGATTGTCCTAATTATCACAATGGAAGGTGAAATGTTCCCAATTCCTTTCTTTGTTCTACAAATACATGGAGCAGATGTTGTATTGGGTGTGCAATGGTTACAAACACTCAATTGTTTTACGTTTGACTATATAGTACCACTAATTCGAATTTCTCACAACAATAAAATTGTCACCAATACAGGTGAAGAGAGAAAAATACAAGAAATGAGAGTTTGAATTGAGTTTTTAAGGTTTTAAAAACTTTGAAAACGAATGTTAAAACAATAAATGTGATAAACAATTAAGATTGTTTTCTGAAAAACTCTTAACTTCATCTTCTTCCTAAAACATGAATTCACCCTGTATTCCATGTTTCCAAACTCAAGCCATTCGATGGCCCACCTCCTTCTCAAATTCCACCTCTATCTGCCACAATTACAAGCACAAATTTGGAGGTCCAACTCCATTGCATTCTTGGGTCACGAACACTCTTTACAAACCAAAGACAACAGTGTCAAATTGTGGTCCATTGGAAGGCTTACCCAAATCTAAAGCTACTTGGAAAGAGATGGATACTTTTGCAGCGACGCATCCCACACACACCCTTGATGACAAGGCTGATCTCCAATAGAGGAGTAATGATACACTTCAAAAAAAAGAACTAGCAAGAGGAAATATATGATTGTTAAATTCGGATAAGAAAGGATAAGCATAATAAAAACAATAAGAAAGCATTGTGGATGAAAGATTATGCCTTAACCCAAGCTAATGGAATTAGTAACTGCAAGACACGTGTTTCATCTTCTGTCAGTTATTATTTTCAAATTACTCTATGTAACTGCATCAATTAAAGGTATCAAGCCATGTTTGTTTGTAAGAAATCAAACCAACTACTTATTCATGAGTAGCTAGGGAAATAATAAAAAGTTATTTCACAAATTTTTCCTGCATTTTTATATTCTATGTAGCAATCACAGCGCAAAAGTGAAAATTTATATTCCAAACATTCTGATTAAATTCTAAAGCCCTTAACAAGTGCATCAATACATCAGGAGCTATCATCGCAAGTAGGGCTGTGCATGGTTAGTTTTTTTAAAAAATCAAACCATATCCATTTTAAATCCATTATATGGATTAAGATTTATAACCAAATTCATTTTTTGGTTTAAAATCGATTTAAAATCGGTTATAAATGTCTTCAAAAAGTTTTGGTTTCACGGGAGATTATGACTCCTGTAGTTGTTCTGTGGTCGGTTATAGGGCTTAACAACTTGTTTTCCCTTGTTGTTCTGATGGTTCACCCAACTAGGTCATCCCTGAACTAAAGTTCCCTCCTCGGTTGGCCCTCTTGTTCTTCATGTCCTCAATTTCTCTACATTTTTCCATTAAGACATGGAAACGTTAAATTCCCAATGGTAGGACGGAGTCTTGATTCTCATACTTCAATCCATTTTTGAAACGGTGACACATAAATTGTTCATCTACCTCTTCATGGAAAAACCTAAAATGCCTTGACAAAGACTCAAACTTAGCAGCATATTCACTCACTGTCATATTTCCCTGGTACAGTTTAAGAAAATCATCGCCAAACTTAGTCTTGGTACTCATCCGAAAGTATTTGTCTAAAAACTTCCTTTTGAACGACTCCCAGTTTACCTCCTCATGAGCCGATCCCATCAAAAGCCTTGTACTTCTCCACCAATATTCAACATCCCTTAATAGCAGATAAGTAGCATAGTTGACCTTCACCCCTGCCTGACAATTAATCATTTTGAAGATCTTTTCCACTTCTTGAATCCACTGATCTTTCCCTCTTCTCCAAATCACGCAGAGTCTTTGCAGCTGTCTGTGCAGCAACAAAAGCAACCATGTTATTCATTGCTTTAGTCATTTGCTCATCCCTATTGACGTTCACTCTTGCAGCATCGTTCCTTTTTAGAGACATGGTTTCCTTCAAAACCAACATCAAGAAGAAATCTTAACACCACTTAGAAGAATCCCAAAAGATAACTTTTGACTACATCAGCACGAAACAACTACACAAGACCTCATAACTCAAACAATCTACACAGTGGCAATGGTGACCGCGATGGACCACGAAGTTAAGTGGTGTCCGTGATGGGTCACGAGATGGTTCCATGCGATAGTTGGTTCATCTTATCCTTACGAGGATTTAACTTAAAGTCTAAGGCCTGTGATAGGCTACACTTTCATAAATTGTGCGGGCCTGTGATAGGTTGCACCTCAGTAATTTGTACTAGGCCTGTGATAGGCAGTACAATTACGATTTATGTAAGACCCTTAGTTTTAATGTGTAATTTTTGTATTTTGGTGTTGAATTTTGAGGTTTTTTAGCCAATTTTAATGGTATTTTGTGTGTTAGATACCAAAAATATCTTTTTGAGACCGTTTAAAATTATTTGGCTAGAAATAATTTATTTACGTTACGAAAAATTTAATACGAGAGTAGATATTTTTATCACCTAGATCTAAGCTTCATCTTGTGAGCTAACTTTCGAAGCGACGTCGCAAACGAAGTTTTTACCGGAATTAATCGCGGTGCCGTAATCGGTTGTTTAAGCTATCGTTAAGGTAAGGGCTTCTTCCAAATTTTTATTTTGCATTTAGGACCTTATGTGTGGTGAATGTGCAATTGATGTATCCATAACTGATGGCATATGCATTATGAATTTTGAGATGTATTTTATGTGTAGATTGGGGGAAAATGAATTTAATGTGTTTATGGGTGAAATTTTGGAAGTTGAATTTAATGTGTTTGAGATGTGGATTATGGTTGAAAATTTTGGAGATTAAATTTGGTGGATTATGGTTTAAAATTTTGGAGATTAAATTTGGTGATTTATGGTTGAAAATTTTGGAGATTAAATTTGATGATTTATGGTTGAAAATTTTGGAGATTAAATTTGGTGGTTTATGTTTGGAAATGTGGAGTTTTGAATTAATGTTGATTATTTGGTTGTAAAAGTTTGGTGTGTGAAAAAGATTTAATTTTGGGAATTCTGTTGTGGTTGGATAAATTTTAGTTGTGAACAAATTGTTATAAATATTTATGTTTATGTAGTTAGCTTCTTGAGTCTCGAAAAGGAATCGAGACCGTTGGCACCGAGTTAGCGGTGGTGAGAACTCTGATATATTAATGTTGTTGTGGTGATTCAAGTTTGGTGTGGTTTATGTGATCATAATTAATATTATGAATTTTTGAGATGTGATTTATGTGTGGATTTTGTGGAAAATTAATTGATGAAATTGGTAGTTTATGTTTGAGAATGTGGAGTTTTATATTTGATGATTTATGGTTGAATATTTTGGAGATTAAATTTGGTGGTTTATGTGTTCAAAATTAAAATTATGAATTTTTGGAGATGTGATTTATGTGTGGATTTTGTGGAAGATGAATTGATGAAATTGGTGGTTTATGTTTGAGATTGTGGAGTTTTAAATTTGGTGATTTATGGTTGAGAATTTTGGAGATTAAATTTGGTCATTTAAGTTTGGGAAATGTTGAGTTTTAAATTTGGTCATTTGCTTTATGTGTGGATTTTGTGGAAAAATGGATTTGATGTGATTTGGTGTGAATTGTGGGAGTATGCTCTGTGTTGAATTTGAAAAATCATTAGTGTTAAATGAGTATTAAAAATGGGGAATCTTTTAATAGTTGCATTTACTTAATGGTTATGGTGAAAAGAGTCAGAGTATACTCATGCATTTTCATAGTACATGGTGACCACGATGGGCCATGGTGATAGTGGTGACCAGATGGGCCACAGGATGATGCCATGTGAATTGTTGGTTCATCTTATCCTTACGAGGGTTATCGTATCGTGCTGATCTGTGAGAGATTGCACACTAGAATGTGTTGATCTGTGAGCGATTGCACTCAAGAAAACAATGTAGGGCTTGTGATAGTCTACACTTTAGTAAATTGTGCTAGCCTGTGAGAGACTGCACCTCGGGAATTAGTATTGGCCTGTGAGAGACCGTACAATTATGATTTACGCCCCTTCGAGGAGGGTTTTGGTATGGAATTCCAGAATCATGTGCATTGGCATATACGCATTGCATTAGGGTGCTTGGCACGCGAGTCATGTTTGATATATCGTAATGGTTGTATATATATACTAGATTGTGGTTTGTGATTGTGTCGTATTTGATGAGTGTTATTGATTGACTTTATGTGGTAAGCGTTGAATGATTTCGAAACGTTTTTAAAATTGAAATTCTGTAATTTAAACAGTTGTATTCGAATACGACTGCTTTATTCGAATACGACTACTGTATTCGAATACGACAGTACAGTTTGTTAAAAACTTCATTTTTCAACTTTGATTATGAATGTGTGGCATATGAAAACCCTTTCTAGATGTATGCTAATTTGAAAGGTTATTTTGTGCATTTAAAATTTAAATTCTATGTGATATTTGTTAATTTCGGTTGGTGACCTTTACAATTATTGTGGAAATCTGCGCTTTGCCCTCAGATGAAAATCAGGATCGTCCTACCGATTAGTTGATCCGCTGTCGCACACAGATCAAATACGATTTAAAATTAGTACATAAAGGGGTAATAACCCGAGTCGTTTCGTAAGGACTCCTGATATAATGATATTAACCGAGTTGAAATTCGAAATTGGGGGTTTGATAATGATTTGGTTTGGACAGATGATCAAAACGATTAATCCACTTATTCGAGTTTCGAATCTATCACAGATTCTATCAATGAGTTTTAATTAATTTCTGATTCGTGATTCTATTCTTATTTGACTACAGAATTGATCAAACAAGCGTACAATCAATCCTACGTTCGGTTTCATTGACTGGATTAAGCATCACAATCAATCGGATATCCAGTGCTCAAGTTATGGCCTACAAAGTGAGCATGGGTTAAAATGCAAATAATAAAATTGTAATTCAATTTCAACCCAAAGTTTAGAAATAAGCTAAAAAATTATTCTAAGCTATAAAGTGATTTTAAAAATACGAAAACAAAAGGATAGAAACATGTGCCCGAGTGCTATGATCATTAGTACCCTGGAGATGGGAACAGAGTTAGACTTACCTGGCCACTACTGTGTTAGAAGGATTTCTGCGGGGGGCGTGGAGATCACCTGGGTTATAGTTTTTTTGTAGCATGATCAGATTAGTTGTGGTTGTATTTATTTCATTCTGGAGGAATGTACCAATACCATATATTGTCAGCTTGACTTTTATTTTGATGGGTCCTTGTACCACTTTTTGATGTGACGTGGGTAAGTTAAAGTTCTTGGGGCAGTGCTTTTATACAGGTGTCTGCCGAGAATACCCATGGGGTATGAGCTACGTTGGATAGGTCTTAGAGCCCCAGTGTATTTTTCTGTTTTAAATACTTTGGATTTTCATTTCAAAACTGTTTCCGCTGTTTGTAATTATTATTGACTTTTGTCGTTCTGATACGACTTAAATATTTTATCCAAAAGTATTTCTCTCTTTATTATGAATTTGAATTTGTTTAAAAAAAAAATCGGGCTGTTACAGTTTACGCCCCTCGCGGTGGGTTTTTGTTTGGAATTGATGTGTAAGGAATATGATAGGCTATACTTGAGTAAATTGTGCGGGTCCGTGATAGGTGGCACCTTGGTAATTTGTACTAGGCATGTGATATGCAGTACAATTACGATTTACGCCTCTCGAAGAGAGTTTTTGGTTTGGAAATCCGGAATCATGCGCATTGGCATATACACATTTCATTGGGTGCTTGGCACGCGAGTTATGTTTGTTATATTGTGATGGTTGTATATACATACTCATTTGTGGTTTGTGATTGTGCCATATTTGATGCGTGTTATTGATTGACTTGGTGTTGAAAGTGTTAAATGATTTCAAAACGTTTTCAAAACAAAAAATCAGCGATTTTCACAGTTGTATTCGAATACAACAAGATTATATTCGACTACAGTTATGCTGATTTAGCTACTGACTTGTGAATTCACACTTGTATTCGGCTATGAGGATGTTGTAGTCGAATACAATTGTGCCATTTTTGCCCTGACTTAACATTTGTATTCGGCTACGCCATGTGGTAATTGAATACAAGGGTGTTGTAGCCATGTGGTAACTGACTTCGTGCTTGTATTCGACTACGAGGGTGTTGTAGCCGAATACAGTTGTGTTGTTTTTGCTACTGACTTGTGAAATGACACTATATTCGAATACAAGGATGCTGTATTCGAATACGACAATGCAACTTTGTTAAAAACTTCATTTTTCTACTTTGATTATGCATGTTTGGCATATGAAAACCCTTTCTAGATGTATGCTAAGTTGAAAGGTTATTTTGTGCATTTAAAATTTAAATGCTATGTGATATTTGTTAATTTTGGTTGGTGACCTTTACAATTATTCTGGAAATCTGGGCTTTTGCCCTTAGATGAGGATTAGGGCCGTCCTACCGGTTAATATCTTTGAGATGGGAGCGTAGTTAGTTTTATCTGATTGTGGCTGTGTCAGAAGGATTTTTGCAGAGCGCGTGGAGATCACCCGGGTTGTAGAGTTTTTGTAGCATGATCATATTAGATAGTTGTATAGGGGCTAGATGTCTGTCTTTTGTGGTTTTATTTATTTCATTTTGGAAGACCGTACCTATACCTTATATTTTGATGGGTCCTTGTACCACTTTTGATGTGACGGGTATTTACCGAGAATACCCCAAGAGTATGAACTATGTCTGATAGGACTCATAGCCCCAGGGTATTTTCTTTGTTTAAATACTTCAGACTTTCATTTAAAAACCGTTTCCGTTGTTTGTAATTTTGTTGACTTTGTCGTTATGTTACGACTTACATATTTTATCCAAAAGTATTTCTTTCCTTATTTATGAATTCGATTTTGTTTAGTTTTAATTTTAAAAAAACGGGCTGTTACAAAGCGACTTTAGCCATACTAGTTCAGTAATGACGACTGCATGACTTCTATATTCTACCTTGGTGCTTGATCAGGACACGACTTGCTGCTTCTTTGAAGACCATGCAACCAATTTATTTCCCAAATAAACACAATAACCCGTAGTGGAACGTCTATCATCAATAGCAGACCTCCAATTTGCATCACACAAAGCAATCAAATGTAGCTGCTGCTGATTTAGAGATGGTGAGACCAAAATATTAAGTTCCTTGAAGATATCTTAGTATACGTTTGACTGTTGTCCAATGAGCTTCTTTTGGGGAATGCATGAATTGACAAACTTATTTAACAGCATAAGCCAGGTCAGGT
This sequence comes from Cicer chorassanicum, assembly GCA_037974735.1. Classification (NCBI taxonomy): domain Eukaryota; kingdom Viridiplantae; phylum Streptophyta; class Magnoliopsida; order Fabales; family Fabaceae; genus Cicer; species Cicer chorassanicum. The sequence goes on along the minus strand of JBBPBP010009778.1, from coordinate 33,383,704 downwards.
CGAGTGATGGTAACATACTGTAGTCCACCAACAATAGATCAATATAATAAAGGATTTGCAGCATCGGGAAAGTCTGCAGACTTTGAGACTAGAAACCATAGGAATAGGCATGGGATTGGCATTTACCATATTTGCTTTGAGTAAAAGGTCTTGAATGTATTTTTGTTTGAGTTAAACTAATACAGCCAAAGGATTATTGTTGAACTTGGATGCCCATAATATAGTTTAAATCTCCCAACTGATGAAAGAGTTGATTGCAGAAAAAGAGCTGCTAGTGATTATAATATCATCCACATAAACTAGAATGAAAATATTATGTGTTTGTTTGACTATAGTAAACCAAAAAGCATCACTCTTAGTTGATTGAAGACCCAGTTTTGTAATGAAAGAATACAATTTTTGAAACCAAGCTCGTGGGGCTTGTTTGAGGCCATTAAGAGCTTTATTAAACTGGAAAACTAGTGTGCCATCACCATGAATGAAACCTGGAGGTTGAGCCCTATAGATAGACTCAGTGAGATCACCATTTAAAAATGCATTATTGACGTCTATTTGTTGGATAGGCCAGTTTTGAGAGAGAGCAATAGTGAGGATGACACGAATGGTTGTAGGCTCGACAACATGGCTGAATTTCTAAGAAAAATCACAACCTTTTTGTTGATGAAAACCCTTAGCAACCAATCTTGCCTTATACCTGGAAATAGTGCCATCTAGATTATATTTAGTTCGAAAGACACATTTACATCCTATGATGTTGCTTTGGGCAAGAGGAGGAACAAGACTCCATGTGTTGTTGTGTAGAAGGGTTGCATACTTTTGATCCATTGCAGTTTTCCAATAAGGTGAGCTGAAAATAGATTTAATAGATTTTAGCTCAAGATGTTGATTGCTGATTGTTGAAGTGAGATAACTCTTTGGTTTAAAGATGCTATATTTGCCTCTAGTTGTCATTTTATGATCATTGACAGTGCAAGGTCTAGTTGGGGCAGTAGGCCCAAGAGTTGATTGAGATGAAACAGATTAAGTTGAGGCTGGACTAGAAGTAGGAGGGGAGTTATGAGCAGGTGAAGCTGGTCAAGGCAAAGTAGAAGCAGATGAGGCCGCAAAATGAGCAAATTGGCTTGGAATCTCAGAGGAAACAGCAGTAGTGGCATCAGTAGTAGAAGTATCATGCAAAATAGAAATTTCATCATGAGTTGTAAGTAATGAAAATCTGTTTTGGCAAGGAACAGAAGCTAAAGTAGGTACAAATTCAGAAGATGAATCAACATAAACAAAACGATTAGGCTTATGATTATTGTAAGACCCATAGTTTTAAATTCTAATTTATACAATTTTAGTTATTTTTTGTGTTGAATTCTAAGGCTTTTTAGCCAATTTTAATGGGATTTTGTGTGTTAAATGCCAGAAATATCTTTTTGAGACCATTTAAAATTATTTGGCGAGAAATAATTTATTTATGTTATGAAGAATTTATTACCGGACGATTTTGCTAAAAATATCACTGGTTGCTGAAAATTTTACGGAGTTGCGACGAGAGTAGATATTTTTATCAAATAGTTTGAGATGTGAGTGAAGTAATATGTGTAAGAGTATTTATATATTTGTGGTTTGGTTTTAATAATATATATATATATATATATATATATATATATATATATATATATATATATATATATATATATATATATAGTATAAGTAAGTTTTTATATATATAGTAGTAGCAAGTGAGAGGCAAGGCGTGGAAAAAACAAACAAAGAGAAAGCTGAAACCCAACCTCGCCAAGCTTTTTTTGTTCTTCCTTATGTTTTCAAAAATAAACAAAACTGCAAAACACAAATCCTCATTTATTTACTAGATTTAAGCTTCCATTCGCGAAATGACAGAAGGAAAAGTTCCTCCTTGCCACGCTACGGTACTAGTGAGCTAACTTTGGAAGCAACGTCGCGAACGAAGTTTTCACCGGAATTAATCGCGGTGCCGTAATCAGTTGTTAGAGCTACCGTTGAGGTAAGGGCTCCTTCTAGACTTTTAGTTTGCATTTAGGACCTTATGTGTGAATTTGTGGAAAATAAATTTGATGTGTTTGAGGTGTAGAATTGTGGAAAATGAATTTAAGGTGTTTGTGGGTAAAAATTTGGAGTTTTAAAATTGATGATTCATGGTTAAAAATTTGGAGATTTAAATTGGTGATTTCTGGTTGAAAATTTGGAGATTTAATTTGGTGGTTTATGTTAGGAAATGTTGAGTTTTGAATTAATGTAGATTATTTGATTGTAAAAGTTTGGTGTGTGAAAAAGATATAATGTTGGGAATTTTGGTGTGGTTGGATAAATTTTAGTTGTGAACAAATTGTTATAAATATTTATGTTTATGTAGTTAGCTCCTTAAGTATCGAAAAGGAATCGAGACCGTTGGCACCGTGTTAGCGGTGGGGAGAACTCTGATATATTAATGTTGTTGTGGTGATTCAAGTTTGGTGTGGTTTATGTGGAAAAATGAATTGATGTGGTTTGTTGTGAATTGCATGATTATGAGTAAATATGTTTGAGTATGCTCTATGTTGAATTTGAAAAATAATTAGTGTTAAATGAGTATTAAAATGAGGAATCTTTTAATAGCTGTATTTACTTAATGGTTGTGGTGAAAAGAGTCAGAGTATGCTCCTGCATTTTCATAGTACATGGTGACCGCGATGGGCCATGGTGATAGTGGTGACCGGATGGGCCACAGGATGATGCCATGTGAATTGTTGGTTCATCTTATCCTTACGAGGGTTATCGTATCGTGGTGATCTGTGAGAGATAACACTCTAGAATGTGTTGATCTGTGAGCGATTGCACTCTAGAAAACAATGTAGGACCGGTGATATGCTAGACTTTAGTAAATCGTGCTAGCCTGTGAGAGACTATACCTTGATAATTAGTATTGGCATGTGAGAGACCGTATAGTTATGATTTCAGCCCTCTTCGAGGAGGGTTTTGATTTATAATTCCGGAATCATGTGCATTGGCATATACGCATTGCATTATGGTGCTTGGCACGCAAGTCATGTTTGATATACTATTATGGTGCTTGAAAGGTTATTTTGTGCATTTAAAATTTAAATGCTATGTGATATTTGTTAATTTCGGTTAGTGACCTTTACAATTATTGTGGAAACCTGGGCTTTGCCCTCAGATGAGAATCAGGATCGTCCTACCAGTTAGTACTCTGGAGATGGGAATGGAGTTAGACTTACCTGACCACTACTATGTCAGAAGGATTTCTGTGGGGCTCGTGGAGATCACCTGGGTTATAGTTTTTTTTGTAGCATGATCAGATTAGATGGCTGCATAGGGGCTCGATGTCTATCTGTTGTGGTTGTATTTATTTCATTCTGGAAGATTGTACCTACACCATATATTGTCAGGTTGACTTTTTTTTTTTTATGGGTCCTTGTACAACTTTTTGATGTGACGTGGGGAATTTAAATTTCTTCGGGCAGTGCTTTTATATGCGTGTTTGTCGAGAATACCCCAGAGGTATGAGCTATATTGGATAGGTCTCATAGCCCCGGTGTATTTTTCTGCTTTAAATACTTTGGATTTTCATTTCAAAACCGTTTCTGCAGTTTTTAAATATTGTTGACTTTGTCGTTGAGTTACGACTTAAATATTTTATCCAAAAGTATTTCTTTCTTTATTTATTTATGAATTCAATTTTAGTTTATTTAAAAAAAAAAGGCTGTTACAATTATGTAATTGAGGATCAACTTGAAAAGGAAACAAATTCTCATCAAAAGTGACATGTTTTGGAATATAAATTCAACCATTTGGAGCTAAACATATATAACCTTTATGAGATGAGCTATAGCCCAAAAAGACACATTGTTGTGATCTAAATATCAATTTATGTTTGTTATAGGTTCTTAAATAGGGATAGCAAACACATCCAAAAACTTTAATGGTATTGTAATCAAGCATTTGATTAAAAAGAACTTGTGAAGAGAGAAATTATTAAGAATTAGAGTTGCTAACATGTTAATGATGTGGACAGAAGTTTTGAAACCTTCACCAAAATAGTGCAGAGACATAGATGCAGTTGCCAATAGTGTAAGGCCAACTTCAATGATATGACGATGCTTTCTTGCAGCAGAACCATTTTGTTCATGTGTATAAGGACAACTTACTCGATGGATGATACCATGATTAGAAAGAAATTTGGAAAAGGCGACATACTCCTTACCACCATCAGTTTGAAGAGACTTAATCTTAAGTCCAAGTTGATTTTCAATCATTGTTTTTAAAAGAACAAAGCATGTAAAGGCTTCAGATTTAGCTTGTAATAAATATATCCATGTAAATTTGGAATAAGCATAAATAAAATGTAAGTAATACTTGCTACCATTAGTGGACGTAATGGGTGCAAGACCCAAATGTTAGAGTAAATAAGTTAAAGAGGAGTTTCATACATAGTTAAGGAATCATTGAAAGGAAGTTTATGTGATTTGCCCAAGCAACATGCCTTAGAAACAGTGGACATTTTATTAATGGAGTGAGAAATATGACAATTATTCAATGCAGTAGATACAACTTTCCTAGATGCATGGCCAAGTCTGGCATGCCAAAAATCATTATCATAGTTAGTATTACAAGGCCTAAGATCTTTAGTACTTAAGTGTGTAGAATTGCAGCAAGTAGAAGTGATGTTTGAGCAGGAGGAAACATCATGATTACAAGGGTTTTGCAACTTAATGAAATGAAAAGCATATATATAATCCATTTCTAAACTTGTCAGCCAAAAGAACTTCATTGTTGACCTGTGATTTGACACAATAGTAATGAGCATGAAACTCAAAATATACTTTGTTATCATTAGCAAGTTATGAAACGCTTAGCAAACATTTTAGAAATACTTGGCACATGTAATAAATTATGAAGAAATAAAGATTTGTTTGAATTGGAAGTAAAAATGGAAGAGTTACCAATATGTGCAATAGAAGTAGAGTTACCATTGGCCATTTTGATCCTTTGATCACCATTGTAAGCATTCTTGGTGATGAGACTTCAAGCATCAGGTGTGATGTGATTTGTGGATCCTAAATTTGGTTACCATGCAGGGTCATAAACTGTTTCAGGAACAACCATCAAGGCTTCCATGGATGAAGAGTCACCTAAAGCTCCTTCATTTTGTGTTGAAGACTTTGTAGGATTAGGATTTGAAGATTCATGAAACGACTCATCAAATCTGTGCCAGCAATTAAGAGCTGTATGACCAAACTTTTCACAAACTTGACACTGAATTCTTCCACCAGATATGCCAAAACCATCTCCTCTTGTAAAGGGCATGACCTCTACCTTTTGAATCTCTGAAATTTGATCTTCCTCTATGGTAATTGTTTCTGCTAAAATTTCCTGATCCACGACCACCTTTAAAAGAGAAATTTTGCATAAAGTTGGCCTGCAATTCTTGACACCTAGTGAATAAATTTTCTTTGGCTATTCTAAGCGTTCTTCCATTTCCATAAGTAAGGCTTCAATATCAACAATGGTATAGGAATTTGTTCTTGAAAGAATTGAAGCAACTACTGAATCATACTCCTCAGGTAGACCATCCAAAATCACTTGAACATGTTCTTGATCATCTATAGGTGATCCTATGTGTAACAGCCCGACTCTTACCGTTATCGGAACTATTAATCACGACCTTCTCGTTCCCCCTTTCCTTTTTATAGGAAATAGCGAGTTTTTGCTTTCCGTAAAAATCGAACCCAGTATCTGAGGGATAAGTATGGGGATGATTGTTCTCAGCCCTTTCATTCAATCCTACAAATGCATGCCCTAGAGGTGTTGTAGTGACTTTGCACAATTCATTTACATTACCTCATTTTCATTTAAGTCATTAACTAGTTCATATTAATACTAGAAGTAGTACGTTTCTGCCATGGGTTTCATACTCTTTAGGCATGAGTTTGGATGAGTTAAAAAGGTGAATAAGTCATGAGTAAGCTTACTGTAACACCCCGATTTTTAACAACGCAAGTGTATGTTTTTTCCAAAATAAATTGATAAAATACCAGTCGTAACACGAACACAAAAGTCAAAATTAAATTACATCATAATTATAACAAATTAAAAAGGTTTTTGAGACGATAATCCAAAATATCCAAATATAAAATACATCAGCTAAAATAATTAGTTTCAAATATATAAGTTCCCTTTACAACAACAACCTTGAAATAAGAAAGGGAAAATAAATAAAACTCTTAAATACAACCCTAAGCTGATCATTAATCAAAGTTGCAAAATGAAGTTTTGGACAAAACTGCACTGTCGTATTCGAATACAGCATCCTTGTATTCGAATACAATGTTATTTCACAAGTCAATAGCAAAATTGAATATCTGTATTCGACTATTCACATGGCATCATCTCGTGGCCCATCACGGTTACCACTATCACCATGGCACCATCGCGGTCACCATGTACCATGAATGCAAGAGCATACTCTGACTCTTCCACCACAATCATTACGTAAATGCAGCTATTAAAATATTCCTCATTTTTAATACTCATTTAACCCTAATGATTTTTCAAATTAAACACAGAGCATACTCAAACATATATAACTCATAGTCTCACAATTCACACCAAATCATATCAATTGATTTTTCCACAAAATTCACACATAAACACATCTCAAAATTCTTAATATTAATTATGAACACATCAATCACCGCAACCATTACGTAAATGCAACTATTAAAAGATTCCCCATTTTTAATACTCATTTAACAATAATGGTTTTTCAAACATTTCACATAGTATACTCAGAACAGATTTTCCTCAATAAAATTCATGACATATAACAACACGTATATTCCCTCCAGAATATATAATCACGTCAAAATTTAATCACCAATTCATAGCTTGTAACAATACGTGTTTTCACTGAAAAATATATATATACACGTCAAAATTTATTATCAGTGATGAATACATAATCATATCAAAGCTTAATCACTACAACGACATTAATATATCAGAGTTCTCCCCACCGCTAACTCGGTGCCAGCGGTCTCGATGCTTTTTTCGAGACTCAAGGAGCTAACTACATAAACATAAATATTTATAACAATTTGTTCACAACTGAAATTTATCCAACCACAACAAAACTCCCAAAATTATATCTTTTTTACACACCAAACTTTTAAAACCAAATAATCCACATTATTTAGTTAAAACTAAATAAAACAAGTATTGTCCAGATCACACATACACACACTTGACTATTAAAGCACTGATATTCTGATTTAATAAAATACTATAAACTTTTTCTTTTTAAACTCAGTCTAAGAGTAATTAAAAGAGTAACATTTTAAACTTTAATCATTTTAATTTCAAACTAACTTTTTAATCAAAACTGTTTAACTTAGTTATAATTTGAACTTTTTCACAATTTTAACAACTCTAAATTTTTTTGTAAAATTTCAATTTCAGTTCAAACTCATTTATTTGAAAATAACTCATTACGTAACTCAAACACATCAAATTTATATTTAATTATCTTCAAATCCAAACATAAATCTCGTATATTAAATCTCCAAAATTTTCTACCATAAATCACCAAATTCAAAACTCCACATTTCCAAACATACACCACCAAATTAAATCTCCAATTTTCAACCATAATTCACCAAATTAAATCTCCAAACTTTCAACCATAAATCACCAAATTAAATCTCCCAATTTTCAACCATAAATCACCAAATTAAATCTCCAAATTTTCAAACATAAATTACCAATTTAAATCTCCAAATTTTCAACTATAAATCACAAATTAAATCCCCAAATTTTCAACCATAAATAACCAAATTAAACCTCCAAATTTTCAAACATAAATCCCATTAAATTCAACTTCCACAATTTCACCCATAAACACAATAAATTCATTTTCCAAAAATCTACACCTCAAACACATCAAATTTATTTTCCACAAATTCACAATAAATGCAGGCTAAAAGTTTGGAAGGAGCCTTTACCTTTACGATAGCTTAAATTACCGATTACAACATCACGATGAATTCCGGTAAAAACTTTGTTCGTGACGTCGCTTCAAAAACTAGCTCACTAGCACCGCAACATGGCAAGAAGCAACTTTCTCTTCTGTCACTTCTCGAAAGGAAGCTTAGATCTAGAAGAAAATGGAGGTTTTTGTTTTTGTTTTTTTGTTTTAAAACCCACACCATCTTTGCAAAATAGAGAAAGAAAGGAAAGAATTTATCCCGCGCGCACAGGGAAAGTGTTTCAGGTTTTCCTCCTGTTTCCCTTTCTTATATATATATATATATATATATATATATATATATATATATTAACATACTAACTTATCAAACAATATATATATAACTAACTTACTAAAATATATATATATATATATATATAATGAACATAAAACAAACTTTAATAAAATATGTTTTTGGTATTTAATTCGCAAAATGAATTTAAATTGGGCTAAATGCCTCAGCAATTCAACACCAAATATACTAAAATTGCATAAATTAGAGTTTGAAATTAAGGATCTTACATTACTACCATCCAAAAAGAAGTTTCGTCCTCGAAACTTAAAGTAAGAGTAATAACTACACTAGGTCTGCATTCAAACCCAACATACATGCTAAAACTTGTTTCGTCATGCCTACGCGAAGAAAGCGTCGTCTATCCCTCTTCATAGGGTGCTTAACAACTTCACGTACTATCATAGCCGGTAAGACTTGCCCGTTCCATTCAGCATGATTTTGTCTACTATCAACAAGAGATTAAGGATGATCAGTTCCTTAATTTGTCAATAAGTAACCAAAAGCCATGATGGTGGCTTAGACTCTCTTAACCGAACTATAATAGCGCTCTTTGCGACTTGCAATGAAGGTTATCTTAATGCACAAGCGGTCAAACAATCTCCTCATGGTCCACTGAGTTTCCCTTATTTTTCTATCGACGAAGTACAATCGCCCGAAACTATGCCACATAGCCTCATATACGTCCACTTGGTAAGAAACATCCCTTAGGTATCAAACCGAAACACTAAGTTTGATACTAACACATTAAGCACAAAACAATCATTACTGCCGAAAACTTCCTAATTTCTCCATTGCCCACAAATCCTCGATTTTCTTTAGTCGCACCACTACACCAAACCACAGTGTTCTTATCAGAATGTTGGTATGATCATGACTTTAATAATCACATTCCAACATTCGAGTGGTGATCAAAGTTTCCTCCAGTATTTTCGCCAACATGCCAGAACCATACCACCTAAAACACATAAACTTCCTTCAGGTTTAGTGCTTCATTTCCAGAGTCACGTCTCCAACAAAAATCCAATTTGAATTTCATTCATTGGTTAAGACGTACATTTGTCTCATACCTAACACCTCAAATTCAAGTTTCACTAGTCAACTTTCTACATACTTCGCAATTCTTGACAAACCCAAAAATAATTTTCCTACATCTACTGCCAACTTTCATTCTGATACTTCTCAATTTCGCCGCGTCCTTTATTTGCAGCTTGATGATTATCTTTTCATTATAATCGATCAAACACATTGTATTCACTCCATCATTTTTCCATTTATGCAAACCTTAAATTTCTACCTCGAACCTTGATACATCTTCATTATTTAGAAACTATTACTTAGCTTACTCTCGTATGTCTTTTTCCAAAAATTGCCCACTACTTTGACAGCCACAATTGGTACACCCATAGTGCGTCATATCCCAAAATATCATCCAACTTAACTTGATTTTGTTTTGTCTTTCCTTTTACTATTAAACTTTTCTTCCTTCAAATAAGCTTTTCATCCCGGTCATTAAGAATTCCTTCAACAATTCAAACAAAATCTTAATTCCTCCTAATTTCACACTTTCTATGAAATATTCTACATATAAAATATATCTCAAAACACTTTTCTCCTCCACCGTCATTCAACCGTCCATGTGGTCAACATCTAGAGTCATCGAAATCTCCAAATACTCATCACACCGTCTAAATTCACCTATTTCATCTTGAGATACAATACAAGGTCTTATTCATCATTGACTCTAACCATCTTAGTAATCTCACTAATGAAAACTCTTCTAATCATAACACAACATTTTTAGTAAATCCTCAAACACTTCCATCCATAACAGGAATTATTTATCACTTGTCTACCTCAACTCCCTCAATTATACAAGTTTAATGTAACATCCTCTAAAACTATTACTTAAAATAATTTGGATCTATAAATATATTTTCCAATATTAAATTAGGTGTGATAATTATTCGCATTGTTTGCCTTATTGTAGTAAAGTTGTTAGTAAGAATTATTTAGTAGATGTATTTTTATTTCTAAGGCAAGAAGAATTTGGGCTAAGGGTTGTGGCTTGGTATCACATGACCCATTTGAATGAGTAGAAAGTTGGGCTGGGAGTTTATGCCTTGTTTTTGATGAAGGTTAACTAATAATTAATGAAGGTTAACTAATAATAATAATAATAAGAATTATAATAATATTTTCTCCCTTCTATTCCTTATTTAGGCCCAACACTATCTACCTAATAATATTCACTTTAAATAGAAAGGAATATTGAAACCCTAGACACAATCACAAACCATATTTCACAAACCCTTTACAAACAAGATTTTGTAAAGAATACCAAAATTCTAGCAACCATCACCATCACCTCCCCTTCTTCGTGCATCAAAGCTTGGGACTTCTTTTTCCTTGTGAACAACTTCGTGGGGCTTAGAGATTTGTACTAGGAAGGAAAGCGGCCAAGGTAATGGTTTTTCCCCACACAAATTATAGTTAGACCGTTGGTTGGATTGCATGAAATTAATAATTGTGATTGCTTCATTTTTGAAAGGAATAATATGTAGACTTATGAATTAAAAAAATGAAACCCCAATCCTTTGTGTTAAGTTTATTATATAATATATGATTTTTAAGAAGTAAAGTATGAATTTTATGTTATATGTAATAAAGTTTTAATTTTTATAATGAATATGAAAGAAGAGTTGAATTTGTATGTTATATGTGACAAAGTTTTATGATGATGTATGAGTTGGAGTTGAATCTTGTTGTTATATATGTTAACGTGTTAATCTTTATGGTGTGTATGATACCAAATCTTGATTTTTTTTGTGTATGTGGTGGAAGTTATGATTTTCATGATTATTTGTATGGATATGTGATCTTAGTGATATGTGAATAAGATGATGATTTTGAAAAGTGATTTGAATGCTTATGACATGATTCTTAGTGGGCTGTGTGGAAATATATCTCTTTGATAATATATCATCATATCATGTCATGGCATATGCATCTTCGTGGAAGTTGCCTTAGTGGCAGGTTTTCCCCATTGGTATGGGTGATTTTTCTGTGTGGAAGTTGCCTTAGTGGCAGGTTTATATCCGAATCATATAGTTTTAGGAGCATGCATCATGTATATATTTTGTTATGCAATTTATTGGTTTGTGTATTTTTTTTCTTTTAAATTGGAAGTTTTTACTCTTATATATTTTGTGTTATTCTTCTATATGTTTAACTTTGGTTTGATGTGGATGATTGATAAAATTAACCCTTACAACAACATTTTAGGTACTAATGAGTTCGAGGAGATTCAAGAGTAGTTGATGAGTATTAATGTGCGGCGAACGAGGGATAAAAATGGGTTTTCAATACAATTTTGTAATGATAGAGTTGCCGCGATATTTCTAAGTTTATTTTTAATTTTTTTCTCACTAACTTTTAAAATGCAATAGGATTCTAGAAATACGAAAGTGGGTTCCCTTTCGTTAGGAATTATTGTTTTTCTTGTTATAGCCTTGAATAAACATTTTCTTAATAAAATTAAATAAATGTGGTTGTTACTAATTATTTGCATTAATAAATGTAAGGTAGTTAGGAAAAAAATTTGTCGTAAATCTTTCTAATCAATATATTTTTAAGTAACGCTTTGAATAAAAAAATCTGGGGCGTTACAATTAGTATCAGAGCAATAATCCTCGGAAATTTTGGGGTGGAACGATTTTGTATGACGCATGCCTTGATTTATGTCTTGATTTATGTGTGATGCTTGACTTTGTTATTTATGCCTTGATTTATGCCTTGATTTATGTGTGATGCTTGACTTTGTTGTATTTTTATTTTAGGATTCATTATTAATTTTGTTATATATTTATTTATATAGGGAAAATTAACATTAGGAATTGATTACTTGATCTCTTTTAATGCTAATAAAAAAAATTCTTTCTCAAAAACAGAAATTTTCTTTCAATTAATTACAATCATGATATGCCTTAAATTCTTGATTTGAAATTTTTACTAATTTACTATTCTTGGTTGAATGATGTTATTAATTATGGCAATTGAATTTATAATGAATATGAATATTCCTTAATTACTTAATTTTCGTTCTATGATCTAAATTTTTGTAATAAAGACAATATTTTAAACCTCTAACCTCTTTAAAATTTTGGAATCCCCATAATATAAGGGAAGTGTAATACCGTAAAAGTTGTATTAGTGAGATTCTAGCTAAGGAAATACTTGGTTATTAAGTGGTCCGTTGACCCACCTCTCTTTCCTGGGAACCTCACCAATACACGGCTTACGGTGTGACCAGAACTTATCGTATAACCGTGAATAATGTATTTCCTTACAACCCTACGATTACAATTAGATTTGGGAGTAATTCTAGGAATGGATTGGTTGTCTAACAACTACGTCCTATTAGACTGTGCTCAACGGAATGTGATATTTCCGGATTCCGATATTTCGAAGTTCCTCTCAACCAACAGACTGAAGTTTTCTTTGAAGAGAGGAGTCCAAAAATATGTGTTTCTCAACTCAAGCAGTATGAATCCAGAGGTTGTTGTCGATGATATCCCAGTGGTGAGGGATTTCTCTGAAGCCTTTCCACCAGACGTACCAGGACTACCCCCAGTTCGCGATGTCGAGTTTTCTATTGATGTTATTCTGGGTACGGGACCCATTTCTATGGCTCCTTATAGAATGGCCCCTTTAGAGCTATCAGAACTAAAGAACCAACTAGAAGACCTTTTGTCTAAACAATTCATTTGGCCTAGTGTGTCACCATGGGGAGCCCCCATATTATTGGTCAAGAAGAAGGATGGAAAGTCGAGACTGTGTGTTGATTACCGACAGCTCAACAAAGTCACAATAAAAAATAGATACCCCTTACCCTGTATTGATGACTTAATAGACCAACTTAGAGGGGCAGAGGTGTTTTCTAAGACCGATCTAAAGTTGGGATACCATCAAATTCGAGTGAAAGAAGATGATATATCCAACACAGCCTTTAGAACGTGATATGGGCCCTATGAGTACTTGGTGATGCCCTTCGAAGTGACCAACGTGCCAAATATCTTCATGGATTATATGAACAGTATCTTCCATTCGTTCTTAGAGAAGTTTGTGGTGATTTTTATTGATGACATCTTGATCTATTCCAAGAGTCGGGAGGAACCAGAGGAACATCTGCGTCAAGTTCTACAAATACTGAAGGAGCAAAAACTATATGCCAATCTAGGAAAATGTGAATTTTGGTTGGAAGAAGTGATGTTCTTGGGACATGTAATTTCTAAGGAAGGGATTGTTGTCGATCCATCCAAGGTAGAAGCCGTGATGGCATGGAAACAACCGCAAACAGTCACATAGATTAGAAGTTTTCTGGGTTTGGCCGGGTACTATAGGAGATTTATTGAGGGATTTGCCAATATTGCTTCTCCATTAACACACCTTACGAGGAAGAACCAGATTTATGCTTGGACTGAGGTGTGTGAGAAAAGTTTCCAAGTGATGAAAGAGAAGCTAACTATGTCCCTAGTGTTAGTGTTGCCACAACCAGAAGAGCCTTACGAGGTTTATTGTGATGCTTCCTACCAGGGTTTGGGTTGTGTTCTGATGCAGAACAAACAAGTAGTGGCCTATGCCTCAAGACAATTAACATTGCATGAAAAGAATTATCCCACTGATGACTTAGAGTTAGCAGCAATTGTTTTCGCATTGAAAATTTGGAGACATTATCTATATGGGTGTAGTTTTGATGTATTCAGTGACCATAAAAGCTTGAAATACTTATTTGATCAAAAGGAACTTAACATTCGGAAGAGGAGATGGATAGAGTTCATTAAAGATTATGAGTTCTCGTTGCATTACCATCCAGGGAAAGCAAACGTGGTGGCTGATGCCCTAAGTAGGAAGCGAGTTCATCTCTCGTTTGTATCAATGAAGGGGTTGGAGTTATTAGAGAAGTTCCGTGACTTGGATCTTTATTTGGATTCTGCATTGGAGAAACTACACTGTGGAATGATTGTCATAGATAGTGAATTGATGAATGAGATTAAAGTTCTCCAAGTTACAGATGTGTTGACTCAAGAGAAAAGGAAGTTGATCGAGGTTGGCAAGGCACCTGAATTCAAGGTGGGCCCCGACGATATTTTGAGATGTAAT
>JBBPBP010009778.1:33303910-33361219 GCA_037974735.1 Cicer chorassanicum | reverse complement strand
AAAGAAATGAAAGAATTTCAGCTTTTTCTCCTGTTTCCCTTTCTTCTAAATATATATATATATATATATATATATATATAGATTAATAAAAACAGAAAGAAAAACGAAAAACACCAATCATAGAACATTGTTGATAAATTTGGCAGAGATCCCAAAAAGATGCACTTTTGAGATTGTGAGTCCAACATGCAAATATTTTCTTTGGTATTCAAAATATAACAAATACAACAAAATTAATGAAAATATAAAATGTTGGGTTTTATTCGTTTCCGCGGTTCATAAGGAGTCTTATTGAAAATATATCTTATATTTATTCTATTATGAATGTAACATGCAATGTTCATTGCTTTAGTCTAAAAGTTTTTGACAACATACGTTTCATGAATCATAGTGCATGCCAGTTCCTGAAGATATCTGTTTTTCCGTTTTACAACACCATTTTATTGAGGTATTCTATGGATGAAAAGTTATGTAGAATATTATTCTCTTCACAAAAGTTTTCAAAATGTTTGTTTTCAAATTCACTTACATTATCACTACGAATTATTGTAATACATAAACCTTTACCCATGTCCATCTAAAATAGTCATCAACAATAATAAGTGCATACTTTTTACCACTAACAAAATAGTCCTTATGGGACCAAATAAATCAATGCAAAAGTTCAAGTGGTTTAGTAGTGGAAACAACATTCTTTAAAGAAAAATATAATTTTGTATGTTTCCCTTTTTGACATGCCTCATAAAGAACAAATAATTCATATTTCAAATTTGGGAAACCTTCGACTAGTCTTTTCAACTTTGAGATTAATCTCAAGTTGGCATGTCCCAACATTTTGTGTCCGATCAATTGTTATTCATGCATTGACCTAAGACACTTTAATTCTTGTTTTTCTAAATATAATAAATTTATTTTGTAAATATTGTTTTTCCTCTAGCTAGTAAATAGTATGAATCCATTTGTTTTACTAATTGTCTTACAAGAATTTTGATTGAAGACAACATCATAACCACGTTTGCAATTAGAGACATGTTTGCTTGCTCTTCGTCTTCGTTAGAAGATTCATCAAGCTTAGGACACTCTGATTAGAAATTGTTTAGCTGTTTGCAATCATAGCAGATCATTTTCCTCTTTTCTGAATATTCTTTTCTTTCTTTGTTATTTGTGGATCATCTTAAATCTTTTCAAGGATATGATTTCTTTTTCTCGTTCCCCATGCGCTGGGTTTTCTTTGAGATTAAAGATAGTTCTTCATCATCTCAGTCTTCACTCTAATCATTTAATTCACTTTCCTATGAGTCCTTATTTGCTTGCATAGCCTTGGAACTTGCTTTTATTGCTTTGGATTTGAGAGCCAAAGACTTTGGCCTATTCTTTGGTTCGTTCAATCTGATGGGATCTAAGTGAAATCATTAGTTCTTCCAAATGAAGTTTGTTAAGGTCTTTAACCTCTTGAATATGTGTAACTTTTGGTCTCCACATGCTAGGTAGACTTTTGAGGATCTTCTTAACCTGATCAACAATAATGTAACTTTTTTGGAGAACTTTTAATACATACACTAATGTTTTGAATCTAGAGAACACTTTTATTATTTTCATCATCCTCTTCCATCAGAAAGAGTTCGTACTTCTCGACAAGCAGATTTGTCTTAGCTTCCTGCACTTGTTTACTTCCTTTATAGTTGGGAACCAAAACGTCGAAAATTCTTTTTGCTATTTCTTTATTACTGCACTTTTCGAACTCTTTGAACGTGATGGCGTTCATCATAAAGGTTATAGTTTTATGATGGATCTTGTATCAACGTTGAGTTATTTTATGGATATTTCAACACCAACAACATTTTTAGGAGCCTCATAGACATCTCTGATTATGTCCTAGAGTTCAAGATCATGTGAGATGTAGAAACCTCTCAACATATACTTCCAAACTTCTAATCTATCGCCATCAAACAAACGAGGCTTGTTAGTCATCATAAAAAGTTAGATCATTACTCCATCATGGTTAAATACCCAGCTTTTAGACCAAGCTTCGATATAAATTGAAGAGAGAAAAACACAAGAAAAGGGGTTTTAATTGTGTTTTAAGGTTTTAAAAACTTTTAAAGCAAATGATCAAATGATAAATGTGAAAAAGAAAAAGCAAGTAGAAAGATCAAGATAGAAAACTCAAGATAGAAAACACAAGCTTATTTATCTTGGTTCACAACCAACACAATGTTAGAATCAAGTTGGTTTAAAGAACTATAACCCTTTCTTGTTTTGATGATAACATTATTTTGTGGGAATAATTTAAAGCACTAAGTTCTATTTTAGTGTGCAATTTTCAGAATAGATTATTCCTTATGAATTCATGTTGCATTTTCTGGTGTTTGATATATTTTAAAGGAACATAAGGACTACGATTTATCTAAGCTAAAGTTCTCAATGTTATGCATTAAGCTAATATTATTAGGCTTAAATGTAATTTTTGTCATTTATCTTTTACATCATATTCGTTTTGATCCTTGATCTCTTTTTGATTATTTTTCGTCCGTTATCTTTTATAAGTGATGAAAATTTTAGTACTTTTCACAAGCACAACAAAAGCTACAGCTGTTTCTAGTTATTAGAACCCCTTCTAAATATTGATGATATGTGCCCACTATATTATCCTTTCAAAAAACATATATTTATCCCAATAATAGACTTGTAATTGAAAACACTATTTTTGTATACTTTATAACATATATAAACTCTATTAATTGAAGAACATTTATCTGAGATGTTTGTAACTTCATTTTATCCTTGTTAAGATGGGTCACTTAACTTTACAATTGATCTAAGATTAGACTCCAATAGTTCGTGACAATAATCTTATAGTTGTTTGAAAGTGTTGTGGTGAAAAATACTAACACTCGCCATATATAAAAGATAGAGGATGCATATTTGTAGGAACTGAAATTATATTTAAGTTGTTTTATTAATCTGAATTTTTCAAAAAATTTAGTCGGAGTTATATATATGAATTTTAAAAATTCGTATTTCATTCGCCTTGAACAGTTTTATATAACTATAAACTTTAAATATATTAATTAAGGAATTAGAGTGTCACAACGTACTCTAACATTAATAAGCATAATTAATTGTTTGTTAGTCAATAATAATTTCCAGACTTCTTCTGCTAAATTAATTGTTTGTTAGTCAATAATAATTTCCATATTTCTTCTGCTGAATGACACATAGACAATTATTACAAAGGCTCTACTATTTATGTTACATAGTGAATAACATAAACTCAAAGGCACTACCATAGACAATTAGTATTTAAATGATATTCACCAATAGTAGAAAAGAATATATATAGTCAATTAGTTATAATCTTTAGATTATTAAAAATATTTAACTTTAATTAAAATTATCTCAAAAGTCACATAAATAATTAGTTATTATCGCTTAATAATTTAAAAGTTTTCAAATATATCGTATCAAAAGAAACTTACAATTGATGCCCTCATAACACCTATTGATAAGAGTTTCTTCATGTTTTTGATTTTCATCCATTGAGAACCTTAGGAGGATTTTGGAAATAGAATCATGGAGTCTTTCTCTAGATATTCATTTATTCTTTTTTACACCATATTTCAATCCGTTAAAATAACTAATGCCCAATGTTGAGTAAGAATTCATGGTGTTCGTCTTGAATATTAGAGACCACAAATTATTTTTATCATTGCAAGAGGTTTTGGTATTCCCTTGCCTTTGATGGAGTAACTAGTAGTAAGGAATTTGGATATTATGCACACACACACAAATGGTGGACCTTCCTTCTTAAAAGAGATTGTTATGTTTTTAAGGTGGATGTTGAGTTTGAAAAACCCCTACTTTTTTGCTCATGTTGTCATGTTATTGATTATTTATAAGATAACAGTCATTTTGTCATTTTATTGGTCAACCTCACTTGAAAGATCCAATTATGTAAAATGACCTTTTTGTGGTAGATGATGTGGCTACTAGAAATATTTGGCTATTTAGAAATCATTTTTGAGAATGAGGTCTATGTTACTTGTAATGCAAATGATTTCACAATCTTAAACTTGTTGTTTTGTAAGATAGATTTTTAACTAATACAGGGAATGGGCATGCGAGCATAAATCATTCCCCGACGAGCTCTAAAAATATAATTTTCAAGGTCTTTAGATCCACCTCATCTCATACGAATAACATTGAACAACAAAGAAAAGATAATCAATATTGAGATATGGGTATTATGGGTTCTTGGAATGATAAAGTGTTAGAGAAGAACATGAGACATCCAAATGTTATTGTCACTGCAGATAATTTAAATCTTAGGTTTTGCTCATGACATGGAGGTGTTGCAGCATTAGTGAAGAACTTTATACAAAAGCTTTTTTTTGTTTTTCGTTTTACTTAATAGCAATTTTTAGCTTAAAAAAAATAAACACTATATAAATATATTTAATTTATGATAAGTTAATATAAATTTATAAATTAAACTGTGCAACACACCTGTATCACCTCTTTTTTCTTTTAACAAAATGTTATATAAAATATAATTTTATAGTGCTTTATGTAATATTAATAATATAAATAGATATCAATTTTTTTCCCCTAATCTAACAATAGATTAAAATAAAAAAAATAACAAAATTCTCCAGTACAGATAAATTATTACACATGACTTATGAACGTCAAAAATATTCATTGTGGTAGTTAAAATTCACAATTTATAATAAATAACGTTTGTTCAATTTAATTTTATAATTAGTATTAATATATGAGAGGTTGTACATTTATGATTTACATCAACCAAGGAGGGTTCTGAAATTATAGAATCATGTGCACTATCATATAAGCATTGCATTAGGGTGCTTTGTCACAAGAGTCGTGTTTGTTGTATGATGATATATTTATATGCATGCTTGTTTATCACTTGATACCATGTCATGTTATGCTTTTGTGCTTTGTATTTTCATATATATATATATGTTGTATTTAGATTGTGACCTTTTGCTATTATTGTGGCTTGAGCTTACACCCCAAGTTCTTAGAGTTTTGAGTTGTGTGGGAATTACAACGGCATAACATATCAATGATTTGGATTGACAATTGGAAGTAGTGAGGCTTAATGCCACTCGTGGATCCTTAGTATCCAGTCATCCTCAGTTAAAGTTCAACATCACCTTAGGGTTTTATTTATTTTCCCTTCCTTATTGCAATGATGTTGTTGCAATGGAAATTATATATAGAAACAGTAGTGACATTTTTTGGTTAATGTGAATTGTTTTGTTTTAAGTAAGTCAGTTGTGTTGTGTTGAAATCATTTTATATAATGCAACAACAATTCTAATCGTCATTTTTGAAAAAGAATTATACAATAAAATATTTTACTCTGATTTAAATTAAGACAATTATGAATATTTTTTTATGCAAAAGTGTTAAGTAGTTTTAGTTTTTTTTTTTAAAATTACACTCTCGCTGTTAAAAGTTCAATTGTTACAATCATTAT
The DNA here is from genome assembly GCA_037974735.1 of Cicer chorassanicum. Taxonomy (NCBI): domain Eukaryota; kingdom Viridiplantae; phylum Streptophyta; class Magnoliopsida; order Fabales; family Fabaceae; genus Cicer; species Cicer chorassanicum. Next base: position 33,355,713 of record JBBPBP010009778.1, on the reverse strand, counting down.
TCTCATTTAACACTGCATCACTCCAAAAACTTATAATTCATATATCTAAATAATAATCCTCACTTGGTATTTTAGTTTCATCAAAATGAGAAGATCTAAATCCAAAGACCTCTCTTATTGCATTTTTAAAGCTTATAGATTGTTTCCATTGACACATTCACCAGTGTTCAATCTAATGTCTTAAATATATTTAATAATGCTTCTTTTACTCAAATTTTATAAAGCTTAAAATCAGACAAAAGACTTAAGATATTATATTTTATAAATATAAATTTAATACTCGCAATAAATGTAGAGTAGGTGGAATAAATTAAGAATGAAAAATTATTTTTTAATAAATACTATTAGAAATTATATCCCAATAAAGTAAATGTATTAAAAGTCAGTCAAAGAATTAAAAGATGTACTTAAATATTATAGAATAATTAAACTTTTCACATTTTTCATGTCTAAAGTTTTCCAATAATGACATTTAAGAGGATTATCTCCCTGTTTATAAATAATACACATTACTTCAACATACCATTCTCCATAAGATATCCACTTTGCTTTACCAAGTTTTGTCACCATGAAAACTCTTTTGAAGATGTTTTTGAAGTTTTTGGTGCTACTTGTTGCTATTAATGGGGCTCTAGTAGGAAATGCAAACGACTTACCTCCTTGTTGCCCTGTTCCAGGAGTATGTGACCCAATTGGCTGTGATAGGCTCCCATGTTGTCGCCCTCCATCCCGTTATACAAAGTCCTAAAACTTTGATTTTCTTCTATTACTTTAAAACCAATCATTTTATATTTAACAAAAGCCCATGTAATATGAAATAATTTGGATTAATAAGATTGGTTAAAAAATTATATTCTCTTCTCATTTATTATTGTTTGCCTTTAATTTTATTAGAGTTTTTGTGTCTAAATATGTGCGTGTGTAGATCAAGTTTTTTGAAGTAACTTTTGTTAGTGTTACTTTAATAACTCATTGAAGATGTAAAATATAACTGTTGAATATTTTTATATTATACATGGATTATTATATATAATTTATATAAATTAATATTTAAAATATTCAAAATTATATGGGAGATGTAATCAAAACGTGGAGAAATTATGCAAGTAGCTATTGCTACTAGTTATTAAGAATATAAAAATGTGAGAATAATATGCTATTTGAATCTAACACAATATAAAAATGTGAGAATAATATGCTATTTGAATCTAACACATGTAGTTGTTCTACATATCATGTAGGCAAACATGATATCTTGATAAAATGACGTATAAACAATTAGTGGTTACTATAATCCAAGAATCTACCAATGAGAGAATTCAACAATGGGATAACTTATTTAACAAATATTTCAATACTAAAAATAATTAAAATAAATCATTAATTTTTAAAAAATAATTAAATACTACTTTTTGAAATAGTAAATTACTACCACAATTTCCACATATTTAATTTTTTTTTTTAAAAATTAAAATTGAAAAACTTTCATTGATTTATATCATAGATGTAATTCATTAGATCTTTGTAGTCAAGCCATATGAACAAGTTCTAGACTAGTAAGACTTAACACACAATTGAATTTGTGTAGTCAATCTTTATGAATTCAGAAAACTTTACGTGTGTTATAGGTCTACCAATCACATTACACCACAAATCTTGTTGTTACACTATTTTGCACAAAATAGGTTGTTCGCTCGCTCAATATTCATGAGGGCTCTAGAGACTTGTCATGATCCCATGCAAGCGGCCACACTTGACACTAATATAGGAGATTTCCTCAAATATATGCCGCAAATCATACACCACCCATAAGAGATATGAAAATTGTTCGTTAAAAGTCTTATAGTTTAACCTCTCACAAATACAACGTAACACACCGATTTCTAAAAGCACGAGTGTATTATTTTTAAAAAAATATTCAACCCAATAAAAATAATGCATCCCAAAACAAAAATGAGAAGGAACATAAATAGATATAACATACATGCCAGTATGCAAAATTATTTTGAGACAATAACCCCAAAATATACAAAATCAGAAAATACACTGGGTCTATGAGACCTAACTGATCATCGATCATACTCTTCGGTATTCTCGACAGACACCTACGTAGAAATGTTGCTCCAAGAAAGATATCCCCCATGGTGACGTAAAAAAATTGGAACATGGACCCAACAACAAAATAAGTACAACCACCAAAAGAGAGGTACTACTACCCTATACAAAATCTTAATCAAATCAAAAGACTAACAACTATGGTGTTTTTGGTGACCTCCATATACAACACATATCCCATCTAACGCGGTATCCATCCTCAAAGTAACCTCCCTTTCATCTTAATTTAGTCATAAAATTATCAGTCTCCTCAGATGTCTGATCCTCCCACAAGATATGTGGCTTTAGCGGGGCTAGGATTTTAAAACAAATCTCTACCTTCGAGATAGACGGTAAAGGATCGTACACCGGGAAATGGAGATCTAACACAACCCAAGATGACACCAACCAAAGTATCGATGGTCCGTCAACGATACCCTAGTCCCCGACCAACCTAAATGGTCCTAGTATGTCTTCAACCTCCAACATCGGCCCTTTGCCCTTCTTTGCAGCTCTAAGTTCAATTAAAGTGCCCATTACTCCGTAGGTGGGAGTTACTACTCCTACTATGGCCTTCATCTCACTCCAACTATAGCATCCCCTACATCCAACCTTGCACCACCATCCTCAATTACCAAACATGAAGGTATGAGGTAGTCTATTCTCTCGTGTGTGACCCACACGTGAAATACTGCATCGGCCCAGCTACTAGTCGTCACTATGCTCCTCGTAAAAGTAGCCCGTCTAAGATTGGTTATTTTCCCAAGAAGGAGACAACTATCAATTAGGGAATTACAACAATGTTTTCGTCGTTAGAGAAACTATCAGTAGTACGAAATCTGACATCGTCTAAAGGCATAGCCAAATGTCCACAATAATTGTAAAGGGTCACCAATCAAAAACAAAATATATCATTTAACAAGTATAACATGTTATCACATGATGAAGCAAAACATGTATGCACATATTATCTAAAATGAAATTCATAACATATAGTAAACACATATTATTAGTTATGAATACATAATGACATTACCAACATTTATCACAGATTCAAACATTTGTCACAAAAATAGATTGCTATATGCAAACTAAAAATTTGAAAGGAGCAAACTAGAAATAGGTTCCTATATGCAAACTAGAAATAGATTCCTATAATGACATTACCAACATTTATCACATATTCAAACATCTGTCACAGAAATAGGTTCCTATATGCAAATTTAAATGCCTGGTACCTTAAATCAAGAATATTTTTAAGTTAAACCAACACTAAAAACTTTAAGATGCAATCCTTATTCAACTATTTCCGTCAAATATATTTTGTGGTTTTTGCCCACTATATTCACTAAAAAGTTTTTTTCTAAAATTCATTCAAGGCTTTAGCCTTTACGCAAAGTCTCTCAAATCCTTTTTATTTTTGATAAAGAAACACACTTTTCATTTTTTTCAAACTATTTTTTTCTTCAAACTTATTCCACATAACCTCAAAAGTCTTCAACTTTAACTAATAACACCATCACTTGTAAAAATCTCCAAAGTTCCAACTTCAATATTTTTGTATTTTTACAAAAACCCTAAAATGTTAAACAATAAAATCTAGGTCCAAACAATGTGCCCCTTACTCTTGCAGTAGGAGTTGCCACTCCTACTATGGCCTCCGTCTCACTTCTTGTTGTAGCATCCCGTACATCCAACCACAGACTACCAACCCTAAGTACCAAACCTAAAGGTTCCAGGTAGTCTATCATCTCGTGTGTGAGACCCACGTGAAATACGGCATTGGCCTTGCTACTAGTCGTCACCACTCTCCCTGTATAAGTAGCCTTTCTTGAGATCGAGTGGTATGCCCAAGAAGTCGACAAATATCAATTAGGCAAGTCATGCAATGTTTGCAACGTCAGAGTAATTGTTTGTAGAAGGTAATCCAACATCGTATGAGGGCATAGCCCAATTTCCACATTAATTGTAAAGATCACCAACCAAAAATAACACATATCATTTAATAAGTATAACATGGTATCAAATGATGAAGCATAACATGTATGCACATATATGATTATAACCAATATGACTCGCATTACAAAGCACTCTAACTTGATGACTATATATTAGTGCACATGATTTTGGAATTTCAAACCCTCCTCGAGGGACGTAAATCATAAATGTACAGCCTCTCACAAAAAAGTACTATTTACCAAGGTGTAGTCTCTCATAGACTAGCACAATTTACTATGGTGCAATCTCTTGCAGAGTAGCACGACTCAATAATCCTCAAAAGGATAAGGTGGACCATCTAATCACGTGATACTACCACGAGACCAATCACGGTTACCCCTAACTATGAAATACATGAGCATAATCTTAATCTTCCACAACAATTATTATGTAAATGCGACAATTAAAAGACTATCCTTTTAATACTCATCATACACTAATAATTTTCAACACTTTTTCTCACATAGCATACTTATAACATATTATCAACAATGAAATTCATAAAATATAGTAAACACATATTATCAATTATGTATTGACCACATTTATCACAGATTAAAACATCAATCAAATAAATAGGTTTCTATATACAAACTAAAAATTTGGAAGAAGCTCTTTACCTTGCAAACGTCTAGAAACATAAGCGTCAGTTCCTCTGAAATGTCTTGTAGAATAAATCAATAATTGTTTTAAGTTAAACAAACACTCAAAACAATTAAATGCAACTATTAAAAGAAACAACTTTAATATCCATTAGACACTAATAATTTTCAACACCTTTTCACAAAGCATACTCATGACATATTATCACATATTATTATTTATGGATACATAATGAAATTAACATCATTTATCACATATTTAAACAATAATCACACAAATTTTTTCCTAAATGCAAAACTAAAGATTTAGAAGGAGCCTTTACCTTGCAAACGTCTAAAAACACAAGCATTATTTCCTCTAAAACGCCTTTACCTTGCAAATGCTCAAAATTAAAATAAAATATTGATTTTTTTTAGCTGCTTTTACTATTTGCACCAGAATTTGTGCCTAATTTTCTATTTGTATCTCTGTTTACAACCTTTTTTCAGTTTTTTTTAGGCTAAATAGCACCCGTGGTCCCTTATCATAATTGCAGTTAACGTTTTAGTCCTTTATCTTTTTTTTTTAGCCAATTTGGTCCTTTATTTTAATTTTAAGTGACAATTTGATCTTTTATGTTTTAAAATGTCAACAACGTTATCCTTTTTTTATTTTACAAAAATTCATCAAAATTTTCAAATAAAACCCATAAAATTAATTATATTCTTCAATATAATACAAATTTCATCAAATTCGTAATTCAAATCTTCAAATAAACTCATATTTTCATTATTTAATTGATGTTGTTAAAGATGAAAAGTATTAGACTGCCTTTGCCTTTATTGGTACAAGTAGGTTTGCCAAGATTGCATCTTATTCTGATTTAATTCTCTTTTTAGTGCATCTGTTGAAGTCTGCCTCTAATGAATAGACTTTGGGAAAGTCTGCATTTGATGAAGCCAAACAGACATTGGGAAAGTCTGTCTCTGGTGAAGCTATCAAGCTTCTAGTCAAAGTTGCCTCTGAACAATTGCCTCTGATAATTTGCCTCTAGAGATTAAGCAAGCATCTAACTTTCTTGCCTCTCATAAGAAGCCTATGGTAAAACTCAACATTATGGAAAAGTCAACGCCGTTGGAAAAAGTAAACAGTTAGAAAAGTCAATGCCTCTCGTAAAAAGTCCACGCTCTTACAAAGTTAGTGTCTCTGATAGTCTACCTCTAGTCATTACTTCCACTTCTTGTTGATGCCTTTAGTCTAGTAAACTTGCTTCTGGTCCAATAATTCTGCCTCTACTTACCCCTTACCTCTAGTCAATTAATATTGCTTCTAATCATCGCCTCTGGTCAAGAAATCATGCCTCTGATTGCCTTTGCCTCTAGTGTTCCTGCCTCTAATCCAATAATCGTGCCTATGACTGCTCTTGCCTCTGATTGCTCTTGCCTCTGGTCTAGTAATCGTGTCTCTGGTGTTCTTGCCTCTTGTCTAGTAATCATCTCTTGTCTTTGGTCAAGAAAACATGATTCCAGTATTCCTGCCTCTGGTGTTCATACTTCTGGGTTCAGTACATTATATTTCATCTAAAACTGAATTCCAAAAACACTTAGAAAAATTATAAGTTTTAGTTTTTGGCCTCTCCAACATGTGGGTTGTGACCAATAACTAGTGGACTTGTAAAATTAACTCCTATAATTGTAGCACAATTGTTGGTTAATTTTTATTCAAGAGCATAAGGCATGGATTAATTATGACAATTTGGATTATTTAATCTAACATTTATTGGTATGCAATTTGCAAGTAACACCAAAAGAGGATTAGGAGGTTAGAACGTCTATTAGAGTTAGTTTATGTTAACTACCAATTATTTAGCTTATTTACAAGTTAATTAGATTAGTTAAAAGTTGGTTGTAATGGTCATTTATGATACACTTCATGCATGATGTTAGAACATGAGTATTCATATTTTGTTGTCTTGAACTACCTTTATTGCTATAAGCTTTTATGTTCACTTACATAACTTATATGGATTCAAAAAATGAATATGCTTGAGTTTATTTTATATATTTTTTCTTTCTGTAAATCGAAATAGATGATGATTGTCCTGCTTGACCCACTTTATATAATTCTAATATTTGATCGATATACCTAACCACAAAACTAAAGTAATGGATTGAATTTCTAATCGGTTTAGGCAACTCTGCATGAACATTAACAATTTTTCCATGTGTTGTGGTGTTTCTTAAAGGAAAAACTAAAGTTGTACTTTTCACTCGAGAGTAAGTGTTTCCAACAGCTAATATGATGTAACTGAATATGCTACTGTTTATGTTCCTTTTGTTTGTGTTGTTAGTGTTATTGATTGCTTTCTTCAATTATATGAGTATCTTGATTTCTAGACTTTGATGTTTTTGAGTTGGTCTTTCCATGAATTAATCTAGTTGTTGTACTGAATATGTGATATTTGGCCTTTTTGTTGTCAAATAGAGGAGTCTTCCAATAACCTTTTTGTACTCTATTACATTCATGTTGGGTAATCATTATCTTACTGAAACCTTAAGTTGTAGTTCATTGATAAGTATTGTAAATAGTTTCTCATGCCTCTGCCTACTATCCCGCTTAAGACCATATAAGGACTTTATTAGTTTACAAGCCTGTTTCGGGAATTTAGTGACCATAGCTGGTGGAAGTTCCATGTAGACATCTTCATGTAAGTCGCCATGAAGAAAAACACTATCTATGTCCAACTGGTGTAAATGTCAACTGTTGATCGATGCTAATGTTAACAGAATTCTCACAGTTGTCATCTTAGTCATGGGATTGAAGGTATCATAGTAGTCTAAGCATTTCCTTTGACTGTATCCTTTTGCAACCAATCTAGCTTTGAATTTATCTATAGCTCCATCTTGTTTTCTCTTAATCTTGAAAACCCATAGCTTTGTTCCAATTCTCATGTTGATTGATCTCTTCGTAAGTTTTAGGCTAAATTTCTATTGAAATTGACATGCTAAAACTTTTCTATATAGGATAAAAGTTAGAATAAGATAAATAATTTGAAATAGGATAAGCAGTAGTTATTTGTGTGTCCTTATTGCTTTGTGCACTACAGACACAATCATTTAAATGTATTAGTCTATGTGTGGGACAACCAAATCTTACAGGACTGGTCTTATGACTATTAATAGTATGAAACACTTGTGGATGTAAATCTTTTTGGGGTGATTCTTATTGGTTTGAGTCAGGATTAACCTCTTGGTTCATGGAAGATGTGATGCCAAAATGTTCATCATCATTAGATCGATTCTCTTAATCTTGAAAACCCATTTTCTATCGATTGGGTCAACGTTATGATAAGTCAACACTCTTATTATAGTCAATGCTTTGAAGATGACAAAGTTTTTGCACATCCTTTGCTAAATACTATAAAGGTCTATGCAACATAATCTAGTCACAATATCATCTGCTCTTTCTATCTCCATATCAAGATTTACAAAATCAATTTCAGGGACATTTTTGACAAGGTTTAATGCCGAATCATTATCAGAAGTTTTGATACAAAAATTCATGATACATGCTCATTTCTTGCAATTAAGACAACAACTAGAAACCCTAAAAATCTCTATAGAAAAAAATGCAACACTCATTAAAAAGTACAAGCAACATCGTACCACCATAAACACTATACAACCGTCTCTACACTCTTGGTCTTTACCTTTTATCTCGTCTAATTGCTGAGAAATATTTTTCTAGGAATACAACATTGTAAACACCCTTTTGTGGATGCTGAATTTAGTTGGCTATTGTATTACTTCTAGTGTTATCACTAATATTAAATAAAGTGGATTTTTCTCCACCTTTTCTTCAATGCTTTTTTTTTAAAAAAAAATTGAACTTATATGGAAGTTGTCATGTGGTGTTTTGTCATATTCATTCTAGAACGCTCTTTGTTTCCTCAAACTTCAACTATAATTAGGTTGACAATGTTTATTTTCAATTGTCGACATATTGTGGTGATAAAGTTATAACATCCACCCAATTTTCCTATTGCATTACACTCCCCGTCTTATTATTTATCTTTGTTATTTTGGATTGATGATCTTTTGTTCAGATTTGTCCTGTTTACTTCTATCTACATGTGGTTTCTTTGCTAGTTTACTCAATGTAAGTTACTATTTATCTTCATAGCATTATGATCTTCTTATGTTTTGTTTTATTTATTTTAAAGTTCATGGAAATTATTTGATACATTAACCAAGACATACTATATAGTTCTTACATTTTAATGCAATCATGTATGATTTTACTTTCATTTGATTTCCAATTGTGTGATACATTTTACTTTATTGTGGAATTTCACGAACATTAATTTAGTCCCCCTAATTCTGCTCCATTATATTTATATTTGTTCAATACCATGAAAAGAAAAATGAAAATTGAAGACATGTAACCCTTATAGTTAGTAGTATAATTCAGAGTAGAGAGAAAACGTTAATGTCTTGTATTGTGATGTATTGTTCCTATTGTGAAAACTAAACTTATTCATTATTTCATTGATTGAATTTTGTTACATTCACAATGGGATTACAATCTATATACAAACACACTACAATAAGATGTAGTTAGTTATAGAACTAACTGTTAGGATAACTAACTTGTGACTAAGACCGTAACTAATATAACTGACATAGGCCTAGTATTCTCTAAGCTAACTAACTATGGTTTAGGGTTAGTATCCTTTACACCCCCTTTGTAAACTCTTGAGAAAATAATCATGAACTTTGAGTTTGAGTCGACACTTAGTATAAATAGGAGCTAGAGTTGGTTTAATAAAGATGTAAGAAGTTTGGTCAGCAGAAGAGATGTGATGAACCATTAGTTCATTACGTTGAATTTTCTCATGAATAAAGTAAAGATCAAGCTCAAAAGGCTTAGTTCTCGAATGAAGAATGGGGTTTGATGCAAGCATAAAAACACATTAGTTTATCACAATAGACAGTTTGAAGAGCTTTATTCATAATATATAATTATTGAAGAAGCGACTTTAGCCATATTAGTTAAGTAGTGACAACTGCAAGACTCCTATATTCTACCTCGGTGCTTAATCAGGATACGACTTGCTGCTTCTTTAATGACCATGAAACCAATTTATTTCCCAAATAAACACAATAACCCGTAGTGGAACGTCTATCATCAACATCAGATCCCCAATCCTTTTTTTTTTTTTTTTTTTCAAATTTTGAGTCTCTTATTTTATTTTTTTAATGGAATTTTCTAATTGAAATAATAAGAAATTTACTCTTGACCTTGACAGTGATATATGTTGTATATGTAAATCCTAGATATAAAAATAGGCAAAATTTGTCCAGGAAAATAAAAATCGGTAAAAAAATATCCTAAGTATAAATCCTATGTTGAGGAAATATAAAATAAGGACCAATGAGATAGCAATCAAATGCAGTTGTGGGGATGTAGAGATGGTGAGACCAAAAGATGAAGTTCCTTGAAGATATCTTAGTATACGTTTGACTGTTGTCCAATGAGCTTCTTTTGGGGAATGCATGAATTGACAAACTTATTTAACAGCATAAGCCAGGTCAGGTCAAGTGATGGTAACATACTGTAGTCCACCAACAATAGATCTATATAATGAAGGATTTGCAGCATTGAGAATGTCTAAAGACTTTGAGACTAGAAACCATAGGAGTAGGCATGGGATTGGCATTTTCCATATTTGCTTTGAGTAAAAAGTCTTGAATGTATTTGGTTTGAGTTCAACTAATGCTGCCAAAGGGTTAATGATGCACTTGGATTCCCATAAAATAGTTTCAATCTCCCAATTGTTTGAGGGGAAAGCTGGAATTGAGTGAATTGGTGAAAAAGTTGCCAGTGATTATCATATCATCCACATAAACTAGAATGAAAAGATTATGTGTTTGTTTGACTATAGTAAACAAAGAAACGTCACTCTTAGTTGATTGAAAACCTAGTTTTGTAAAGAAATAATACAGTTCTTGAAACCAAGCTTGTGGGGCTTGTTTGAGGCCATAAAGAGCCTTATTAACCTTGCAAACTAGTGTGCCATCACCATGAATGAAACCTGGAGGTTGAGCCATATAGATAGACTCAGTGAGATCACCATTTAAAAATGCCATATTGACGTCTATTTGTTGGATGGGCCAGTTTTGAGAGAGAGCAATAGTGAGGATGACATGAATGGTTGTAGGCTTGACAACATGGCTGAATGTCTCAGAAAAATCAAGGCCTTCTTGTTGATGAAAACCCTTAGCAACCAATCTTGCCTTATACTTGGAAATAGTGCCATCTGGATTATATTTAGTTTGAAAGACCCATTTACATCCTATGATGTTGCTTTGGGCAGGAGGAGGAACAAGACTCCGTGTGTTGTTGTGTACAAGGGCTGCGTACTCTTGATCCATTGCAGTTTTCCAATGAGGTGAGCTGAAAGCAGATTTAATATATTTTAGCTCAAAATATGGATTGCTGGTTAATGAAGTGAGATAACTCTTTGGTTTGAAGATGCTACATTTTCCTCTACTTGTCATATTATGATCATTGACAGTGCGAGGTCTGGTTGGGGCAATAGGGCCAAGAGTTGATATAGATGAAGCAAATGAAGTTGAGGCTAGACCGGAAGTAGGAGGGGAGCTATGAGCAGTTGAAGCTGGTCGAGGCAAAGCAGAAGCAGATGAGGCAGCAAAATGAGCAGATTGGCTTTGAATCTCATAGGAAACAACAGTAGTGGCATCAGTAGTAGAAGTATCATGCAAAATAGAAATTTCATCATGAGGTGTAAGTAATGAAAATCTGTTTTGGAAAGGAACAAAAGCAAAAGTAGGTACAAATTCAGAAGATGAATCAACATAAACAACATGATTAGGCTTATAATTATGTAATTGAGGATCAACTTGAAAAGGAAACTGTAAGACCATAAATTTCAAACTCTAATGTATGCAATTTTAGTATATTCTTGGTGTTGAATTACTGAGGCATTTAGCCCAATTTTAATTCATTTTGTGAATTAAATACCAAAAGCATATTTTATTAGAGTTTGTTATATGGTTATTATATATATATATATATATATATATATATATTTTTAGACCTGGTTGAAATTATTCATCGTAAAATAATTTATTTACGTTACGAATAATTTATTACCGGACTGTTTTAGTAAAAAATATCTCTGATTGCTGAAAAATTTACCTGTCAATTGAGTTGCGACAAGGGGAAATATTTTTATCAAAATAGTTGGAGATGTGTGTAATGTGATGTGTTTACGTGTATGCTGATTATTGTTGGTTTGGGTTAAATATATATATATATATATATATATATATATATATATATATATATATATATATATATATATATATATATATATATATATATATATATATATATATATATATATATATATATATATATATATATTGATTAAGTAAGTTATTATATATATATGTGAAGGCAAGGAATAAGAGAAGCAAGAAAGTTGAAACATTTTCGCCTTGCGTACTTCTTTTCCTTCTCCCTCTGCTTTGCGAAGACCATTGTGTCGGTGGTTTTCAAAACCGCCAAACACAAACCTCCACTTTTCTTCGACTTCGAAGCTCTATCTCGCAAAGTGATAGAAGGGAAAGTTACTCACCTCCACGCTACGGAGCTGGTAAGACAACTTTGGAAGCGTCGTGCGAAGCGAAGTTTTACCGGAATTTAATCGCGGTGCCGTAATCGGCTGTTAAAGCTACAACGAAGGTAAAGGCTCCTTCCAAATTTTTAGTTTGCATATAGAACTCTATGTGTGTATTTGTGGAGTTTGATTTTGATGGGGTTTATGTGTGAATTTGGGGAAAAGGAATTTAATGGATTTTATGTGAGTTGTGGAAAAGAAATTTAGTGGTTTATGTTTAACAATTTGGAGTTTTGATTTGGTGTGTTATGGTTGAAAATTTTTGAAAATGAATTTGATGGGTTTAAAGTGTAATATTGTGGGAAATAAATTTAATGCATTTTTATGAGTGAAATGGTGAAATTGAATTTAATGAGTTTTGAGGTGTGGGTGGTAGTGATTTTTGCTTGGTGTGATTGATGTGTTCATGGGTAATATTATGAATGTTGAAATTTGCTTTATGTTTAAAGATGTGGGGTTTTGAATAAATGCAATTTATGTGTGGTTTTTGTGTGAACTAAATTTGTGAGATTGGTCATTTGAATTCAATGTGAATGGTGAATTAAATTCCATGTGATTTGAGGATTGTATGTATGAGTATGCTCTGTATTGAATTTGAAAATCATTACTGTTAAATGAGCATTAAAAATGGGGAATCTTTTAATTGCTGCGTTTACTTAATGATTGTGGTGTTACGAGTCAGAGTATGCTCATGCATTTCATAATACATGGTGACCGCGATGGTGCCATGGTGATAGTGGTAACCGTGATGGGCCACAAGATGATGCCATGTGAATAGTTGGTTCATCTTATTCTTGCGAGGATTTTTGCATCGTGCTGATCTGAGAGATTGCACTCTTGTAAGTCGTGCTGATCTGTGAGCGATTGCACACATAGAAAATCGTCTTGGTCTATGAGAGGTTGTATGATAGTAAATCGTGCTGATCTGTGAGAGATTGCACTCTTGTAAGTCGTGTGATCTGTGAGCGATTGCACGCATAGAAAATCATGCTGCTCTGTGAGAGATTGCACTCTTGTAACTCGTGCTGATATGTGAGCGATTGCACACATAGAAAATCGTGCTGATATGTGAGAGATTGTACTCTTGTAAGTCGTGCAGATCTGTGAGCGATTGCACGCATAGAAAATTATGCTGATTTGTGAAAGATTGCACCCTAGTTGTGCTGATCTGTGAGCGATTGCACTCTAGAAAAACAGTGTAAAGCCTGTGAGAGGCTACCCTTTAGTAGATCATGCTGGTCTGTGGGCGACTGCACCTTGGTAATTAGTCTATCGGCCCTTGAGAGGCGGTACAATTATGATCTACGCACCTTCGAGGAGCGTTATGGTGATATTCCCGAATCATGTGCATTGGCATATAGGCATTGCATTAGGGTGCTTGGCACGCGAGTCATGTTTGATGTGTTATGATGATTGTACATACATACTTGATTTTGGTGTGTGATTGGGTTGTATTTGATGATGGTGATTAATTGATTGAGTGTTGAAAGTGTTAGATTGATTTTGAAATGTTTCAAAACTGAAAATCTGTCATTTTTACACTTGTATTCGATTACACAGAGGTTGTAGTCGAATACAGTTTAATGGTTTTTGCCTCTAACTTGCATTTTTGAAAGTGTAGCCGACTACACAGAGGCTGTAGTCGAATACAGTTGAATGAAATGCTATATTCGAATACAGGCAAACTCTATTCGAACACAACAGTGCAATATTGTTAAAAACTTCATTTTTCAACCTTGTTTATGCATGTTTAGCATATGCAAACCCTTTATAGATGAATGCTAAGTTGAAAGGTGATTTTGTGCATTTAAAATTTAAATGTTATGTGGTATTTGTTAATTTCGGTTGGTGACCCTTTACAACTTTTGTGGAAATCTAGGATTTGCCCTCAGATGAGTATCAGGGTCGATCTAAGTCGTGGCGCAGCGATGGGCTGTTTTTGTAACTGAAAGCAGTAGGGCTTGATGCCGCTCGTGGATTTTAAGTACCCAGTCACCCTCAGTTAGATTAATGATCAGCTTAGGGTTTTAATTAAGAATTTTATTTATTTTCCCTTTCTTATTTCAATGTTGTTATTGTAAAAAGAGAACTTATGTATTTGAAACAAATAATTTTATCCGAGGTCTTGTATATTTGCATACTTTGGATTTTCGTTCCAAAAACTATTTCCGTTGTTTGTAATTAATTATGATTTTGTCGTTTGTGTTACGACTTAAAATATTTTATCCGAATGTATTTATTCATTTATTTACTTATTTATTTATGGATTGGAATTTGTTTTAAAAAAAAAATGCATTCGCGCTGTTAAAACTCGGGGTGTTACAATAACAAATTCACATCAAAAGTGACATGTCTTGGAATATAAATTCTACCATTTGGTGCTAAACATATATAACCTTTATGAGATGAGCTATAGCCCAAAAAGACACATTGCTGTGATCTAAATCGCAACTTATGTTTGTTATAGGGTCTTAAAATAGGGATAACAAGCACATCCAAAAACTTTAAAGGTATTGTAATCAATCATGCATTTGATTAAAATGAACCTGTGAAGATAGAAATTAGGCTTAATTGCAGTTTTAGTCCTCCTATTTATACTGATTCACGAAATTGGTCCCCCTATTTTAAAAGTCGACAGTTTTGGTCCTTCCTTTAGATTTTTTAACTAAAAAATGACGATTTGATATATTTTAAATGATGTGACATACAATTCTATAATATAAAACCATCTAGATCCATTAATTATTCATATGTCATTAATTAAATTAAAAATACGAAAAAATTTCGAAGTTGAAAGTTAAGTTTTTACGATGTTTTATTCAAATTTCATGGGTGTTAATCACTCTACATCATCGTATCATATGTCATGTTATTTAAAACATTTCACGTCATCATTTTTCAGCTAAAAAATCAGAAGGAGGGACCAAAACTGTCGACTTTTAAAATAGGGGGACCAATTTCGTGAATCAGTATAAATAGGGGGACTAAAAGTGCAATTAAGCCTAGAAATTATTAAGAATTAGAGTTGGTAACCTGTTAATGATGTGGACAACTGTTTTGAAACCTTCACCCCAATAGTGCAGAGGCATAGATGCATTTGCCAATAGGGTAAGGCCAACTTCAGTGATATGACGATGCTTTCTTTCAGCAGAACCATTTTGTTCATGTGTATAAGGACAATTTACTCAATGGATGATACCATGATTAGAAAGAAATTTGGAAAAGGCGACATACTCCTTACCACCATCAGTTTGAAGAGACTTAATCTTAAGTCCAAGTTGATTTTCAATCATTGTTTTAAAATGAACAAAGCATGTAAAGGCTTGAGATTTAGCTTGTAATAAATATATCCATGTAAATTTGGAATAAGCATCAATAAAATATAAGTAATACATGCTACCATTAGTGGACGTAATGGGTGCAGGACCCCAAATGTTAGAGTAAATAAGTTGATGAGGAGTATCATACATAGTTAAGGAATCATATAAAGGAAGTTTATGTGATTTGCCCAAGCAACATGCCTTATAAACAGTGGACATTTTATTAATGGAGTGAGAAAAATGACAATTATTCAATGCAGTAGATACAACTTTACTGGATGCATGGCCAAGTCTGGCATGCCAAAAATCATTATCAGACTAAGTATTACAAGGCCTAAGATCTTTATTACTTAAGTCTGTAGAATTGCAGGAAGTAGAAGTGATGTTTGAGCCGGAGGAAACATCATGATTACAAGGATTTTGCAACTTATTGAAATCAAAAGCAAATATATAAACCATTTCTAAGCTTGTCAGCCAGAAGAACTTCAGTGTTGACCTGTGATTTGACACAACAGTAATTAGCATGAAACTCAAAATATACATTGTTATCATTAGCAAGTTTTGAAACGCTTAACAATTTTATAAAAAATACTTGGCACATGTAATAAGTTATGAAGAAATAAAGATTTGTTTGAATTGGAAGTAAAAATGGAAGAGTTACCAATATGTGTAATAGAAGTAGAGTTACCATTTGCAATTTTGATCCTTTGATCACCATTGTAAGCATTCTTGGTGATGAGATTAGAAGCATCAGGCGTGATGTGATTTGTGGATCCTAAATCTGGATACGATGTAGGGTCATAAACTGTTTCAGGAACAACCATCAAGGCTTCCAGCTTCATTTTGTATTGAAGACTTTGTAGGATTAGGATTTGAAGATTCTTGAAACTGCCCATCAAATCTGTGCCAGCAATTAAGAGCTATACGACCAAACCTTTCACAAACTTGACACTGAATTCTTCCACTAGATATGCCAAAACCACCTCCTCTTGTAAAGGGCATGACCTCTACCTCTTGAACCTCTGAAAATTTGATCTTCCTCTATGGTAATTGTTTCCTCTAAATTTCCTGATCCACGACCACCTTTAAAAGATAAATTTTGCACAAAGTTGGCCTGTAGTTCTTGAACCCTTAATGAATCAATTTTCATTGGCTTTTCTAAGCGTTCTTCCATTAAACTCTACACATAGTGCAGTTTGGAATTCTTTATATGTGTTAGTTTGCCGTTGGCTTGATTGGTTTACATTTGATTTTTTTTCTTCATAAAGTAATCTATTATCTATTTTATTAAATTTAAGTTGTTATTAATGTTACACCATTGGCGAGCATAATCATCCAACAATGGTGAAATATGTCTTTATGAAATAGATTATATGTCTTTGTTAACGTTGGTGTCATTAACAAAGACATATTAACAAAGACATGTTACTGCCATTTTTTTATGTTTTGGTTGATAATGTTGTCATTTATTTATGTTTCAAAATCAAACTCATAATCAATGCATACTTAAGTATGATTTTTTGCAATTATAGCATGTTGCAACACTCTGATTTTTAACAGCGCGAGTGTATATATATATATATATTTTTTTTTAATAAACTAAAATCAAATCCATAAATGAAGAAAATACTTTTGGATAAAATATTTGAGTCGTAACACCAGGTCATCATTAACTACAAACAGTGGAAATGGTTTTGAACAAAAATCCAAAGTATCCAAGTAAAATATACACCGAATAAAATAATTTGTTTTGAATACATAAATTCCCTTTTTACAACAACAACTTTGAAATGAGAAAGGGAAAATAAATAAAATTCTGAATTAAAACCCTAAGCTGATCATTAATCTAACTGAGGGTGACTGGTATTGAGAATACACGAGCGGCATCAAGCCCCACTGCTTTCGGTTACAAAACCAACCCATCGTTGTGCCTCGCCTTAGATCGACCCTGGTTCTCATCTGAGGGCAAAACCCAGATTTCCACAAAATTGTAAAGGGTCACCAACCGAAATTAACAAATACCATATAGCATTTAAATTTTAAATGCACAAAATCACCATTCAACTTAGCATACATCTAGAAAGGGTTTGCATATGCTAAACATGCATAAACAAGGTTGAAAAATGAAGTTTTGGACAAATTTGCACTGTTGTATTTGAATACAGCATATCTGTATTCAAATACATATGCGAAAACAGTACAAAAGCAGCAAAACAACACAAACAACACAATTGTATTCAACTACAACCTCCATGTAGTCGAATACAGATGCGAAAATAGTGAAAAATCCTGCAGATTTTGTATTCGAATACAACTCCCTTGTATTCGAATACAATTGCGAAGTCAATGTCAAAACTTTGTGATTTGTATTCGACTACACCCTACTCGTAGTCGACTACACTTTCGAAAACGCAAGCCAGAGGCAAAAACAACTCAACTGTATTCGACTACAACCCTGTTGTATTCGAATACAACTCTAAAAATGAAAGATTTTCAATTTTGAAACACACCATAGTCATTCAAACACTTTCAACACCAAATCAATCAATCACCAATGCTAAATACGGCACAATTCACACACCACAATCAAGTACACATATACAACCATCACAGTATACCAAACAAGACTCGCGTGCCAAGCACCCTAATGCATTGCCTATATATCAATGCATATGACATCGTTTCATGGCCCATCCGGTCACCACCATCACCATGGCCCATCCAGTCACCATGTACTATGAAATGCATTATCTCGTGGCCCATCCGGTCACCACTATCACCACGGCCCATCTAGTCATCATGTACTATGAAATTTATTATCTCGTGGCCTATCCGGTCACCACTATCACCATGGCCCATCCGGTCACCATGTACTACGAAATGCATTATCTCGTGGCCCATCCGGTCACCACTATCACCATGGCCCATCCGGTCACCATGTACTATGAAATGCATTATCTCTGGCCCATCTGGCTACCATGTACTATGAAATGCATTATCTCCTGGCCCATCCGGTCACCACTATCACCATGGCCCATCCGGTCACAATGTATTATGAAATGCATGAGCATACTCTGACTCGTAACACCACAATCATTAAGTAAATGCAGCGATTAAAAGATTCCTCATTTTTAATGCTCATTTAACACTAATGATTTTATGATTTTCAAAATTTAACACAGAGCATACTCATACATACAATCCTCAAATTACAAGAAATTGAATTCACAATTCACATCGAATTAAAATCATCATATACACCAATCTCATCAATTCATTTCACACCAAATCAAAATCCACACATAAATTGCATTTATTTAAAACCCCACATCTTTAAACATAAAGCAAATTTCAACATTCATAATATTACCCATGAACACATCAATCACACCAAGCAAAAATCACCACCACCCACACCTCAAAACTTATTAAATTCAACTTCACCATTTCACCCATAAAATGCATTAAATTCATTTCCCACAACATTACACCTTAAACCCATCAAATTCATTTTCCAAAATTTTCATCCATAACACACCAAATTAAAACTCCAAATTGTTAAACATAAACCACCAAATTTCTTTTCCACAACTCACATAAAACCCATTAAATTCCTTTTCCCCAAATTCACACATAAACCCCATCGAAATCAAACTCCACAAATACACACATAGAGTCCTATATGCAAGCTAAAAATTTGGAAGGAGCCCTTACCTTCGTTGTAGCTTTAACGGCCGATTACGGTACTGCGATTAAATTCCGGTAAAACTTCGCTTCGCACGACGCTTCCAAAGTTGGCTCACTAGCACCGTAGAGTGGAGGTGAGTAACTTTCCCTTCTGTCACTTCGCGAGATGAAGCTCTGATGTCGAAGAAAAGTAGAGGTTTGTGTTTGGCGGTTTTGAAACCACCAATACGGTTTCGCAAAGAAAAAGAAAAAAGAAGAAAACGCACGGCTAAGGAAAATGTTTCTGTTTGCTTTTCCTTTTTCTTTTATTTCCTTCACTTATATATATATATATATATATATATATATATATATATATATATACATAAATTATAACTCACCAAATAATACATCTATACATCTCAAACCAATAAATTTCTAAAACTCTCACACACATCACTTTTCTCACATCTCAACTATTTTGATAAAAATATCTTCTCTCGTCGCAACTCAATTGACAGGAAAAATTTTCAGTAACCAAAGATATTTTAAACAAAACAGTCCGGTAATAAATTCCCCGCAACAAAAATAAATTATTCTTCGATGAATAATTTTAACCGGATCTAAAAATATATAAATAATAAAAATATAACAAACTCTAATAAAATATACTTTTGGTATTTAATTCACAAAATGAATTAAAATTGTGTTAAATGCCTCAGCAATTTAACACCAAATATACTAAAATTGCATAAATTAGAGTTTAAAATTTAGGGTCTTACACATGTCCTACTACAATTGCCATTTTTTACTATGATTTTTTTACCATAGTTTTATCGTCTAATTTTATTTCTTACCATTTCTCCTTTCTCATTCAACTCTTTTATGAAAACCCGCTTGATTCTAACTGGCTTCTTTTCTTTAGGTTTGGGTACAAGATTTCATACATAATTTCTCTTGAATTGGTTTAATTGTTCTTGAGTGGCTACAATCCATCAATCATCAAGTAGAGCTTCATCTATTGTTACAGATTCAATTTCAGATATAAGTCCAAACATTGACGTTTTTTTAAAAGTTAACCTGGTCTTCAGAGGGTCATTTATATGTCGTATAATCAGAGAGTCTGGATGTGGTGATTTGTACTTCGATCCAAGCTTAGATTCCTGATGACTTTGAATAGTAGATGGTTCGTCATTACTTGTCCTTCTATCGTCGTATTCATTTTTTGATTCTTCAGAGGGAGTCTTTGTCGATTTCTCTGATCTTTTTGGTTCCTCTAATATTTGTCAATCTGTATAATATTTATCTAGCTTTGACTTTTTATGGTCAAGCTTTTTGTCATCAAACTTGTCATGGATTATTTTTCAACAATCAGAGTTTCTTTACTGTATACTTTATAGGCTTTAGACCTTTCAGAGTATCCCAAAAAGATGCGCTTTTGAGATTGAGTCAAACATGCAAATATTTTATTTGGTATTCAAAATATAACAAATACAACAAAATTAATGAAAATATAAAATGTTGGGTTTTATTCCTTTCCATAGTTCATAAAGAGTCTTATTGAAAATATATCTTAGATTAATTCTATTATGAATGTAACATGCAATGTTCATTGCTTTAGTCCAAAACTGTTTGACAACATATGTTTCGTGAATCATGGTGCGTGCCATTTCCTAAAGAGATCTGTTTTTCGTTTTAACAACACCATTTTGTTGAGGTATTCTAGGGATGAAAAGTTATGTAGAATACTATTCTCTTCACAAAAGTTTTCAAAATGTTTGTTTTCAAATTCATTGCCATTTTCACTACGAATTATTGTAATACATAAACCTTTACCCATGTCCATCTAGAATAGTCATCAACAATAATAAGTGCATACGTTTTACCATTGACAAAGCAGTCCTTACAGCACCAAATAAATCAATGTGCAAAAGTTCAAGTGGTTTAGAAGTGGAAACAACATTCTTTAAGGCAAAATATGATTTTGTGTGTTTCCCTTTCTGACATGCCTCATAAAGAACATATAATTCATATTTCAAATTTGGTAAACCTTCGACTAGTCTTTTCAACTTTGAGATTAATCTCAAGTTGGCATATAAACTTTGAGATTAATCTCAAGTATTTTCAACAAAGACTTAAGACACTTTAATTCTTGTTTTTCTAAATATAATAAAGGTTTAAATATGTTTTTGGTCCCTGTAAATATAACATTTTTTTATTTGGGTCCTCGTAATATTTTTTATTTAGTTTACATCCCTGTAATATCAAAAAAAGTTTATTTTTGGTCCTTAACGTTAAGTGTACATTACAAAAACGTTAACTGACAAAGAGAAACAGTTTTTGGTCCCTGTAAATATAACACTTTTCAGTTTTAGTCCCTGAAATTTTTATTTTTTTTTAATTTCATCCCTGCAATATTCAAAAATCTCCTTAAATATAAAATAACATATAAATTGTTCTTTATTAATAATAAACTTATGCCAAGTAATGTTTAAAATATTTTCACTTCAATAATTTAAAATTTATTAATCTTCTATATTATTTATTTATTATTATTAAATTGATTTTCATTTTCTGTTTTAAAAAAATCACTAAAATCTTTTGTTTTATTTATTTATTATCATTAAATTAATTATATTAGTGTAAAATAACTTTAGATTTAAGCTTTATAATTGTAACTAAAATCTCCTTTTACGCTTTAGATTTTGTTCATTATAACTTAAAATAAATAAAATATATATTATGTGATAGATTATTTTAATCATTATTTTATACTAATATAGTTGTAGTTAGTATTATATTAATTTCATTCTAATTATAATATTATATAATATAATTAAAATAAACATATAATATTGTTTAATTATAATATTATAACAATAAATTTATTTTGTAAATATTGTTTTTCCTCTAGCTAGTAAATAGTATGGATCCATTTGTTTGACTAATTGACTTACAAGAATTTGTATTGAAGACAACATCATAACCACCGACACTTAATTGACTTATACTCAATAGGTAATGCATTAGCCCTTTTACATGTAAAACATTTTTAATAGAGGGAATATAACCATTACCAACTGTTCCACAACCTATTATCTTACCTTTATGGTTTTCTCCAAACCATCACTCCTCGAGGATTAGGTCTTGGAACTTAGACTTTTCTTCCGTCATGTGTCATGGACATCCACTGTTTAGGTACCATGACTAGTGTTTCAACTTTGTTGCTAAGGATATTTGCAATATAGATTATTTTGTTTTTAGGTACCCACATTTGATTGGGTCCTTGTTTGTTAGTTATGAAAGATGTTTCTTCCCATGTTTTCAATATTAGCATGTAGTTTTAGATATAATAAATTTAGGAGTTTCCTCTAGTTTCTCAAAACCAATACCTCTTTTATTGTTTTTCTAACACCATAGATCGTATAGGCTTGTTTAATTATGTTTATGCCGCTTGCAAGAAACTCTTGAAAGACATTTTCATACTTAACAAAATTAAAAATATTTTCCCCAAAGGTCTTTGAAACATTATCCTTCAAAGTCAGAGTTTTCCTTTTTATGTTTTGAAAATCTTATTCAAGGGAATAGTACTTTTTCTACAAAGATGATGAGCTTTTCTTAGATTTTTAGTTTTGAATAAATGTTGTGATATTTTCTTGAGAAACTCATTTAACATAACTATAAGTTCATTTCAAGCTAGATCACATAATACCTCAATTTCCTCATCAACGGATTCATTGTCAGCGTTAGAGTTAGAGTAAGAGCGAATGTTTGCCATCAAAGACATGTTTGCTTGCTCTTCATCTTCGTTAGAAGATTCATCAAAGTATGTAGACATCATACCCTTTTTCTTTCCACTAAACTTTCTCCGTTGAGAGTTTCCCTTCTCAAGCTTAAGACGCTCTGATTAGAAATGGTCTAGCTCTTTTCAAGGATACGATTTCTTTTTCTCGTTCCCCATGTGCTCGGTTTTCTTTGAGATGAAAGATAATTCTTCATCATCTCAATCTTCACTCTAGTCATTTAATTCACTTTCCTATGAGTCCTCATTTGCTTGCATAGCCTTGGAACTTGCTTTTATTGCTTTTGGATTTGAGAGCCAAAGACTTTGGCTTATTCTTTGGTTCATCTTCAATTAGTTCAATCTGATGGGATATGAGTGAACTCATTAGTTTTTCCATATGATGTTTGTTAAGGTCTTTAACCTGTTGAATAGGTGTCACTTTTGGTCTCCACATGCTAGGTAGACTTTTGAGGATCTTCTTGACATGACCAACAATAGGGTAACTTTTTTGGAGAAATTGTAATACAGACATTAAGGTTTCGAATCTAGAGAACACTTTTATTATTTTCTTCATCCTCTTCCATCAGAAAGAGTTCACACTTCTCGACAAGCAGATTTGTCTTAGCTTCCTGCACTTGCTTACTTCCTTTATAGTTGGGAACCAACGCCTCGAGAATTCCTTTTGCTATTTCTTTGTTACTGCATTTTTCGAACTCTTTGAATGTGATGGCGTTCATCATAAAGGTTATAGTTTTATGATGCATCGTGTATATTTTTTTTTTTTTATCAATGTTGAGTTATTTTATGGATATTTTAACACCAACAACCTTTTTAGGAGCCTCATAGGAATCTCTGATGATGTCCAAGAGTTCAAGATCAGGTGAGATGTAGAAACCTCTCAACATATCCTTCTAGTTTTCTAATGTGTCCCCATCAAAGAAAGGAGGCTTATTAGTCATCAAAAAAAATTACATCTTTACTCAATCACGGTTAAATACGCAGCCTTTAGATCGAGCTTCGATATCAATTGAACAGAGAAAAACACAAGAAAAAGGGTTTTTAATTGTGTTTTAAGGTTTTAAAAACTTTTAAAGCAAATGATAAAATAATAAATGTGAAAAAGCAAAAGCAAGTAGAAAGCTAAAGATAGAAAACACAAGCTTATTTATCCTGGTTTACAACCAACACGATGTTAGAATCAAGTCAGTTTAAAGAACTATGACCCTTACTTGTTTTGATAATAACATTATTTTGTGCGAATAATTTAAAGCACTAATGTTCTATTTTAGTGTTCAATTTTCAAAATAAGTTATTCCTTATGAGTTCATGCTGCATTCTCTGGTGTTTGATATATTCTACAGGAACACCAAGACTCCGATTTATCTAAGCTAATGTTCTCAATGTTAGGCATTAAGCTAGTTTTATTAGGATTCAATGTAGTTTTATAAGTGATGAAAATTTTAGTACTTTTCACAATCACAACAAAAGTTAAAGCTGGTTATTAGAGTCCATTCTAACAATTGATGATATGTGCCCACTAAATTATCCTTTCAAAAAAACATATATTTATTCCAATAATAGACTTGTACTTGAAAACACTATTTTTGTATACTTTATAACATATATAAACTCTTTGAATTGAAGAACATTTATACGAGTTTTTTGTAACTTCATTTAATCCTTGTTAAGATTGCTCACTTAACATTATAATTGATCCAAAATTAGACTTCAATAGTTTGTGACAATAATCTTATAGTTATTTGAAAGTGTTATGGTGAAAAAGACTAACACTCGCCATTTATAAAAAATAGAGGATCAAAATAAATTAAAAAATAAATAAAGAATCAAAATGAATATTTGTTGAAACTGAAATTATATTTAAGTCGTTTTATTATTATGAAATTTTCAAATATTTTAGTGGGAGTTATATATATGAATTTTGAAAATTCGAATTTCATTCACCTTGAACCGTTTTATATAACTATAAACATTAAATATATTAATTAAGGGAGTAGGGTGTCACAACGTATTCTAATAAGTGTAATTAATTGTTTGTTAGTCAATAATAATTTCCATATTTCTTCTGCTGAATGACACATAGACAGTTATTACAAATGTTCAATTATTACAAAGGCTCTACTATTTATGTTACATAGTCAATAACATAAACTCAAAGGCACTACCATAAGTCATTTTATTATTACAATGGCACTACTATTTATATAATAATATCTTTTAAAATTAGTATTCAAATGATATTCACCAATAATAGAAAATAATTTATACTATTAGTTAGTTATGATCTTTAGATTTTTAAAAATATTTAACTTTAATTAAAATTATCTCAAAAGTCACATAAATAATTAGTTATTATTGCTTAACAATTTAAAAGTTTTCAAATACATCATATCAAAAGAAACTTACAATTGATGCCCTCATAACACCTATTGATAAAAGTTTCTTCAAGTTTTTATTTTCATCCATTGAGAACCTTAGGAGGATATTGGCAATAGAATCATGGAGTCTTTCTCTAGATATTCATTTATTCTCTTGTACACCATATTTCAATCCGTTAAAATAACTAATGCCCAATGTTGAGTTAGAATTCATGGAGTTCATCTTGAATATTAGAGACCACAAATTATTTTTATCATTGCAAGTGGTTTTGGTATCCCCTTGCCTTTGATGGAGTAACTGGTAGTAAGAAATTTGAATATTATACACACACAAAAATTGTGGACTTTCATTCTATGTTACTCGTAGTGCAAATGTTTTTCACAATCTTAAACTTGTTGTTTTGTAAGATAGATTTTGTACTAATACAGGGAATGGTCATGCAAGCATAAATCATTCCCCGACGAGCTCTAAAAATATAATTTTCAAGGTCTTTAGATCCACCTCATCTCAATTGAATAACATAGAACAATAAAGAAAAGATAATCAATGTCGAGATATGTGTATTATGGGTTCTTGGAATGATAAAGTGTTAGAGGAGAACATGAGACATCCAAATGTTATTGTCACTTCAGATAATTTAAATCTTAGGCTTTGCTCATGACATGGAGGTGTTGCAGCATTTTCTAAAAGATAAAGATGTTGGACAATATAATTTATAGTGTTTTATGTAATATTAATAATATAAATAGATATAAGTTTTTTCCCCTAATTTAACAATAGATTAAAATAAAATAAAATAACAAAATTCTCCCAGTATAGATAAATTATTACGCATGACTTACGAACGTCATAAATATTTATTGTGGTATTCTATATAACTTATTTAAATGTTTAGTATTTAAAAAGTATTTTAAAATAATCTTTTCATATTGGTAGTTAAAATTCACAATTTATAATAAAAATAATGTATGTTCAATTTAATTTTATAAATAGTATTAATATGTGAGAGGTTGTACATTTATGATTTACGTCAATCGAGGGGTTCTGAAATTCTAGAATCATGTGCACTAGCATATAAGCATTGCATTAGGGTGCTTTGTCACAAGAGTCATGTTTGTTATATGATGATATATTTATATGCATGCTTGTTTATCACTAGATATAGAATACCACAATAAATGTTTATGACGTTCGTATTAATATGTGAGAGGTTGTATTTTCATATATATATATATATATATATATATATATATATATATATATATATATATATATATGTTGTTATTAGATTGTGACCATTTACTATTATTGTGGTTTGAGCTTACACCCCAAGTTCTTAGACTTTTGAGTTGTGTGGGAATTACAACGACATCGAAGACATGGCATAAGAATTATTTGGATTGGCAATTGGAAGTAGTGAGGCTTAATGTCGCTCGTGGATCCTCAGTTCCCAATCATCCTCACTTAGAGTTCAAGATCAGCTTAGGGTTTTATTTATTTTCCCTTCCTTATTGCAATTATGTTGTTGCAATGGAAATTATATATATGAAACAGTTGTCACATTTTTTGGCTTATGCGAATTGTTTGGTTGTAAGTAAGTCAGTTGTGTTGAAATCATTTTATATAATGCAACAATGATTATAATCGTCACTTTTGAAAAAGAATTTTACAATAAAATATTTTACTCTGATTTAAATTAAAAGACGATTATGAATATATTTTTTATGCAAAAGTGTTTTTTTACACTCTCCCTTTTAAAAATTGAAGTGTTAAAATCATTATTCTCATTTAACACTGCATCACTCCAAAGACTTATAATTCACATATTTAAATAATGATCCTCACTTGGTATTTTAGTTTCATCAGAATGAGAAGATCTAAATCCAAATACCTTTCTTATTGCATTTTTAAAGCTTATAGATTGTTTCCATTGACACATTCACCGGTGTTCAATTTAATTTTATAGTGTCTTAAATATATTTAATAATGCTTCTTTTACTCAAATTTTATAATGTTTAAAATCAAACAAAAGACTTAAGATATTATATTTTATAAATATAAATTTAATACTCGCAATAAATGTAGAGTAGGTGAAATCAATTAAGAATGAAAAATTATTTTTTAATAAATACTATTAGAAATTATATCCCAATAAAGTTAAGGTATTAAAAGTCAGTCAAAGAATTAAAAGATGTACTTAAATATTACAGAATAATTAAGCTTTTCACGTTATTCATGTCTAAAGTTTTCCAATAACGACATTTTAGAGGATTATCTCCTTGTCTATAAATAATACACATTATTTCAACATACCATTCTTCATAAGATATTCACTTTGCTTTTCTTTGAAACCAAGTTTTGTCATCATGGAAACTCTTTTGAAGATGTTTTTGAAGTTTTTGGTGTTACTTGTTGCTATTACTGGTGTTCTAGTAGGAAATGCAAACGAATTACCACCTTGTTGTCCTGTTCCAGGAGTATGTGACCCAATTGGCTGTGATAGGCTCCCATGTTGTCGCCCTCCATCCCGTTATATAAAGTCCTAAAACTTTTATTTTCTTTTATTACTTTAAAACCAATCATTTTATATTTAAGAAAAGCACGTGTAATATGAAATAATTTGGATTAGTAAGATTGGTTAAAAATTATATTTTCTTATCATTTATTATTCTTTGACTTTAATTTTATTAGATTTTTTGTGTCTAAATATGTGTGTATATCAAGTTTTTTGAAGTAACTTTTGTTTGTGTTACTTTAATAATTCATTGAAGATGTCAAATTTAACTGTAGAATATTTTTATATTATACATGGATTATTATATATAATTTATATAAATTAATATTTAAAAAATTCAGAAAATATGTGAGAGATGTAATCAAAACGTTGTGAAATTATGCAAGTAGCTGTTGCTACTAGTTATTAACAATATAAAAATGTGAGAATAATATGCTATTTGAATCTAACACATGTAGTTGTTCTACATGTCATGTAGGCAAACATGATATCTTGATAAAATGACGTATAAACAATTAGTGGTTACTATAATCCAAGAACCTACCAATGGGAGAATTCAACAACGGGATAACTTATTTGACAAATATTTCAATAATAAAAATAATTAAAATAAATAGTTAATTTTCAAAAAATAATTAAATACTACTTTTTGAAATAGTAAATTATTACAACAATTCCCACATATTTAATTTTTTTAAAAAAAGATTAAAATTGAAAAACATTCATTGATTAATATCATAGATGTAACCCATTAGATCTTTGTAGTCAAACTATATTAACAAGTTCTAGACAAGTAAGATTTAACACACAAGTGTTACAGGTCTACCAATCACATTACATCCCCAGAATCTTGCTATTACACTATTTTGCGCAAAATAGGTCGTGCGCTCGCTCGATATTCATGAGGGCTCTAGAGATTTGTCATGATCTCATGCAAGCGGCCACACTTGACACCAATATAGGAGATTTCTTCAAATATATGTTGCAAATCATACGCCACCCATAAGAGATATGAAAATCATTCGTTAAAAGTTTTATAGCTTAACCTCTCACAAATACAACGTAACACACCGATTTTAAAAAGCAAGAGTGTATTTAAAAACCAACTCAATAAAAATAATGCAAAATTATTTTGAGACAATAACCCCAAAATATACAAAACCAGAAAATACACTAGGGCTATAAGACCTAACAGATCATTGATCATACTCTTTGGTATTCTCGATAGACACCTACGTAGAAATGTTGCTCCAAGAAAGATATCCCCCATGGTGACGTCAAAAAATTGGAACATGGACCCAACAACAAAATAAGTACAACCACCAAAAGAGATGAACTACCAAAAGAGTACAACCATCCCAGAATAAAATAAGTACAACCACCAAAAAAGAGGAACTACTGCCCTATACAAAATCTTAATCTTATCAAAAGAGTAACAATTATAGTATTTTTGGTGACCTCCATATACAACACATATCCCATCTAACGCGGTATCCGTCCTCAATGTAACTTCCCTTTCATCTTTAGTCATAAAAGGACTAGTCTCCTCAGATGTCTGATCCTCCCACGAGATATGTGGCTTTAGCAGAGCCAGGATTTTAAAACAAATCTCCCCGTTCGAGATAGACGTTAAAGGATCGTACACCGGAAAATGGAGATCTATCACAGCCTAGGATAACACCAACCAAAGTATCGATGGTCCGTCAACAAAACCCTAGTCCCCAACCAACCTAGATTATTATGTCTTCAACCTCCGACATTAGCCCTTTGCCCTTCTTTGCAGCTCCAAGCCCAAATAAAGTACCCCTTACTTCGTAGGTGGGAGTTACTACTCCTACTATGGCCTCCATCTCACTCCAGCTATAGCAACCCCTACATCCAACCTTGCACCACCATCCTCAATTACCAAACATGAAGGTATAAGGTAGTCTATCCTCTCGTGTATGAGCCACACGTGAAATACTGCATCGACCCAGCTACTGGTCGTCACTATGCTCCTCGTATAAGTAGCCCGATTCAGATTGGTTGTTTTCCCAAGCAGCCGACAACTATCAATTAGGGAATTACAACAATGTTTCCGTCGTTAGAGAAACTATCAGCAGTACGTAATCTAACATTGTCTGAAGGCATAGCCAAATATCCACAATAATTGTAAAAGGTCACCAACCAAAAATAAAAAATATCATTTAACAAGTATAACATGGTATCACATGACGAAGCAAAACTTGTATGCACATTTATCATGATAACAAACATTACTCTTGTGACAAAACACTCTAGTTCAATGCATATATAATGATGAATGTTGTGAATTCAAACTGATATATACAATGCACATGATTTCGGATTTTATTGTGATTGACTGATATACATATATAATAATGAATGTTGTGAATTAAAACTGAAACTTATTGAGTTGTGATGATCGAGTAAGTATGAGATAGGTGTTGTAGATTTTGGAGTGAGGATTTTTTTGTCATCATATAAAGAGGTCTCACAAACCTAGTTATTCAGGGAAGTACAACTGAATGAGCCTGATCGTGGAGGGCTACAGTCGAACTGTAAGGTAAGACTGATAGACCTTGGGGTACCTCTAGTGGGAAATTCCTAAGTGGATTAGTGGGTTATTCCCTAATGCTGGGAGCTACCGTGCAACACAAGAGTACCCCGACCGTCGCGTATATGTGTCTCTAGTTGATTTGAGGGGATCTATGAGGACTTGGCCATTCATGCATTGTTTGTCCACTCTTTTAGTGGCATAGTATCAGGCCTCCTAACCAAGTACTTTATAGTAGAATGGTACCAAATGATGAAGAAGTATAGAGTATACGACATGCATAGCATTTCATCCTTGTGATTGCTCTATTGTGATTGATTTAGCTTAACGTTTGATATTATGATCGTGAGTATTTCTCTTGTTTGTATTGATTTGACTAATGGCATGTTCTCCTTGTTTATCTTATACTGTTACATAATTTTAAAACTCACCCCTCGTTGTTTGTGTTTGGCGTTTGCGATGAACGCAGACGAGCTGCAAGCTGCAGGTGAAGACTAATACTCTCGAAGTGTAGAAAACTATCTTATCTTAAAGCCTTTTATCATCTACCTTTTCGTTAACGTCATTTTTGAACATATTTTATTTTTGGGAATTCCCGCTCTAATAGTGACATCGGGTTGGGACTACATTTACAATTATCATTAAACTTATGTATGTGTGCTTCAAAAAGAATTTTGTTA
The DNA here is from genome assembly GCA_037974735.1 of Cicer chorassanicum. Classification (NCBI taxonomy): domain Eukaryota; kingdom Viridiplantae; phylum Streptophyta; class Magnoliopsida; order Fabales; family Fabaceae; genus Cicer; species Cicer chorassanicum. Next base: position 33,324,415 of record JBBPBP010009778.1, on the reverse strand, counting down.
ATTACTGTTATTATTTCGAGTGTTTAGTTTGATTGAAATTTTGGATTAATGTGACTTGTTCATGATTACGTGATACTTTTTGCCTTAAAGAAAATATTTGAAATTTTATATATTTATTTATTTTTTAAGAATTTCATGATTTTAAAATTAAAATTTAAAATAAAAAGTTTATATTAATTTGGGGTTTAGGGTGTCACATTAGTGGTATCAGAGTTGGTCTGTCCAATCAGACCATAAATGTGTTATGTGTTCGCTATTTTTCCTTGTGTGCTCCTTTATGTGTGTTAACTGTTATGGTTATTATTGTGTTAGTGGTGTCGGACTAAGTTAGTTTCTCACTTCTCTAAGTGTCTCACTATATTCGATTGGCTTATCTGGTTGATGTAGGTAGTGATGGCTAGTGGAAGGAATGACACTGCAATTGTTGAGGCTCTAGAATCCATGGCAGGAGTTACAGTGCAGGCTCTCTAGGCTTTGGCTGAATCTCAAGCTACTGCACAAGCCTCTACGCAAGCTGCTGCTTAAGCTGCACAAATTGTTGCTCAAGTTGTTGCTCAAGCTACTACCTACAGTGGTGGCCAAGACAATGTGCAAATAAATGAGTTCATGGTGATGGATCGATTCCACAAGGCTAACCCTCTATCGTTTGAAGGTCACTATAATCCTAATGGAGCTTAGAAGTGGTTGCAAGAGGTTGAGAAAATTTTCATAGGAGTGGCATGTCCCGAAGGTCAAAAAGTGCATTTGGGAACCTTTATGTTGACAGAAGAAGCTTAACATTGGTGGGATAATGCGCGTCAACATTTAGATAATGTAGGGACTGCAATAACATGGGCTGTATTCAAAAACATGTTCCTAGTCAAGTATTTCCCTAAAGACATCCGCAATATGAAGAAAATGGAATTTGTCACATTGGAACCATGGAATATGTCTGTAGCGGAGTATGCCGCTAAGTTTGTGGAGTTATCCAGGTACTATCCACTCTATGTTGGAGAGGCGGGAGAAAAGTCTAAGTGCATCAAGTTTGAAATGGGACTTAGGCCAGAGATCTAGAAGTTGGTTGGAATGCAAGAGATTCGTGACTTTCCTACACTGGAACCATGAAGGACAAGAGGCCTATGCATCATAATAGAGGAAAACCTTACTCTTTTCCTCTTAGTAAATCTGGAAGTCGTCTGAATTATGAACAATACAGTTTTTCAACTGTTAAAGGAAATAGTAGTGGTAACGGAAAAGGAAATGGAAACAGTTATATTTATGGGGGTGGTGGAGGAAACCCTAATGGACGAGGAGATAGTAACGGGGATAGCAACAACAGAATTCAAGTCTCGAGCAACAACAGTGGTAATAATGGTGATCCGACTACTCTTATCTGATGTCAAAAGTGTGGTAAGCAGGGTCATATGGCATTTGAGTGCAGGGATGCTGCAATTACTTGTTTTAATTGTCAACAATAGGGCCACATCAGCACCACATGCCCCTACCCAAGGAAGACTCCACAACCTGGAAACCAGAGTTCCCAAGCCAACCGAACTAAATCCAATGGAAGAGTTTTTGCCCTCAATGGTGCAGGAGCGTCTGAGAAAGACAACTTGATCCAAGGTGCGTGTCTCATAAGTGACACTCCTTTATTTGTGCTATTTGATTGTGGTGCCACTCATTCCTTTGTGTCTCTTGATTGTGTTAGACATTTAGGACTACCAGTGTCTCGTTTGCAGTATGATTCAATTGTGAATACCCCCAACTAGTAATTATGTTGATACCTCTAGTGTTTGTCTTGACATTTCTATCCATGTGTGTGGAAGGGATTACCGAGTTGACTTAGTATGTTTACCTTTGCATCTGATCGATGTGATTCTTGGTATGGATTGGCTATTTGCCGACCGTGTTCGTGTAGATTTTTTTAGTCAGACCAATGAATACGTGGAGCTAGAAGAGAGAGAGAGAGGCCTAGCAATATATCCGCCAACCAAGTGAAGGCACTCTTGAGAGAAGATGCCCAGTTATACATGATCCTAGGCTCATTGGAATTTGAAGAAAAAGTGGTAATACGAGACATTCCTATTGTGTGTAAATTTCCTGAAGTATTCCCTGAAGATGTCAATAGTTTACCACTAGAGCGCGAGATTGAGTTTAGCATTGACGTTGTACCAGGTACTGGACCCATATCAATGGCACCGTATAGGATGTCTCCCTTAGAGAGTTGTATAAACAATTTATAAGACCTAGTGTGCCACCATGGGATGCACCTGTGTTGTTTGTTAAGAAGAATGATGGTTCTATGAGGTTGTGTGTGGATTATCGCCAGCTTAATAAAGTGACAATCAAGAATAAGTATCTGCTACCTAGGATAGATTACCTTATGGACCAATTGAGAGGATCATGTGTTTTTAGTAAGATCGACTTGAGATCAGGGTTACCATCATATCCGAGTGAAGTCTACTGATATCCCTAAAACCGCCTTTAGGACCCATTATGGCTATTATGAGTATTTGGTTATGCCTTTTGGTGTGACTAATGCACATGCAGTGTTGATGGATTATATGAATCGGATCTTTCATCCTTACCTAGACTCATTTGTGGTTGTATTTATAGATGATATCTTAGTGTACTCTGTAACACCTCGATTTTTAATAGCGCGAGTGTATTTTTTTTTTTAAATAACTAAAATCAAAACCGTAAATAAAGAAATACCTTTGGATAAAATATTTGAGTCGTAACACCACGACAAAGGTCAACAATTATTACAAACAGCGGAAATGATTTTGAACAAAAATCCAAAATACCCAAGTAAAATATACACCGACTAAAATAATTTGTTTCAAATACATAAGTTCCCTTTTTACAACAACCTTGAAATAAAAAAAGGAAAATAAATAAAATTCTTAATTAAAACCCTAAGCTAATCATTAATCTAATTAAGGGTGACTGGGTACTAATAATCCACGAGTGGCATCAAGCCCTAATGCTTTCGGTCACAAAACCAACCCATCGTTGTGCCACGCCTTAGACAACCCTAGTTCTCATCTGAGGGCAAAGACTAGATTTCCACAAAAATTGTAATGGGTCACCAACCGAAATTAACAAATATCACATAGCATATCAATTTTAAATGCACAAAATAACCTTTCAACTTAGCATACATCTAGAAAGGGTTTTCATATGTCAATCATGCATAAAAAAGTTGAAAAAATGAAGTTTTGGACCAAAGTGCACTATCGTATTCGAATACAGACCTGCTGTATTCGAATACATATGCGAAAAACAGCAAAAACAGCATAAACAGCACTATTGTATTCGAATACAGCCTCCTTGTATTTGAATACAAATGCGAAAACAGTGAAAACTCCTGCACTTTTTGTATTCGAATACAACCACCTTGTATTCGAATACAATTGCAAAGTTAGAGGCAAAACTTTGAAATATGTATTCGACTACAACCTCCTCGTAGTTGAATACAAGTGTGAATACGCAAGTCAGAGGAAAAAATAACGTATCTGTATTCGACTACAACCCTGTTGTATTCGAATACAGCTTGAAAAATAACAGATTTTCAGTTTTGAAAACACTTCAAAATCATTATAACACCTTCAACACCAAATCAATCAATTACCAACATCAAATACAACACAATCACACACAACATTCAAGTATGTATACACCACCATCATAATATATCAAACATGACTCGCGTTCCAAACACCATACGCGTATATGTCAGTGCATATGATTCTTGAATTTCACCAAAAACCTCCTCGAAGGGGCGTAAATCATAATTGTACCGCCTATCACAGGCCGAAGTACTAATTACCAAGTTGCAATCGCTCACAAACCAACACAATTTACTAAAGTGCAATCTCTCACAGATCAGCACGACGTGATAATCCCCGAAAGGATAAGATGAACCAACAACTTACATGGCATCATCGCGTAGCCCATCTGGTCACCACTATCACCATGGCCCATCCGGTCACCATTATAACCATAGCTCATCCAGTCACCATTATCACCATGACCCATCCGGTCACCATTATAACCATGGCCCATCCGGTCACCATAATCACCATGGCCCATTTGGTCACCACTATCACCATGGCCAATCCGGTCACCACTATCACCATGGCCCATCCGGTCACCACTATCACCAGGGCCTATCCGGTCACCACTATCACCATGGCCCATCCGGTCACCACTATCACCATGGTCCATCCGGTCACCACTATCACAATGGCCCATCGAGTCACCACTATCACCATGGCCCATCCGGTCACCACTATCACCATGTCCCATCCGATCACCAATATCACCATGGCTCATCCAGTCACCACTATCACCATGGCCCATCCGGTCACCAAACATCAAGCACATCTCAACATTCATAATATTACCCATGAACACATCAATCACACCAAGCAAAAATCACCATCACCCGCACCTCAATCACAACAAACTCCAATTCACAATCAACTCCAAATTTAACAAAAAATCACTCATTTTCAAAACTCCTCATATGTCAACCATAACACACCCATTAATTTCCATAATTGCAAACATAAATTTACACCAAATTAATTTCCACAAATCATCCCTCAAACTCATCAAATTAATTTCCTCAACTCCTCATAAAACACCTTAAGTTCATTTTCTACAAATCCACACATCAAACACACCAAATTCACACCCCACAATTTCACATATAAGGCCCTAAATGCACACTAAAAGTTTGGAAGGAGCCCTTACCTCAACGGTAGCTTTAACAACCGATTACGGCACCGCGATTAATTCCGGTAAAAACTTTTCTTGCGACGTCACTTCCAAAGTTAGCTCACTAGCACCGCAACTTGGCAAGGAGCAATTTTCCCTTCTGTCACTTCGCGAGATGAATCTCAGAAGTCGAAGAAAAGTGGAGGTTTACGTTTGGTGGTTTTTAAAACCACCCACACGTTTTTGAAACAGAGAGAGAAAGAAGAAGAAAAAGAATAGCTCACGAGGCAGGGAAAGGAAAATGTTTTTCTTCTCTGATCCATGCTTTCTCACACATATATATATATATATATACATATATATTAAACCAACCCACAAATAATTACAACTCTTACACACATTACTCACATCTCAAATTATTTTGATAAAAATATCTATTCCCGTTGCAGCTCAATTGACAGGTAAAATTTTCAGCAACCAAAGATACTTTTCACAAAATTTTCCAGTAATAATTCTTCACAACATAAATAAATTATTCTTCGACGAATAATTTTAACCGGATCTAAAAAATATATACCTAATGAACATATAACAAACTCTAATAAAATATGCTTTTGGTATTTAATTCACAAAATGAATTAAAATTGGGCTAAATGCCTCAGCAATTCAACACTTAATATACTAAAATTGGATAAATTAGAGTTTGAAATTAAGGGTCTTACATACTCGAAGACTAAGGAGGAGCATGGTGAACATTTAAGGATAGTCTTGCAAACCCTTATGGAGAAACAATTATTTGCCAAGTTGTCTAAGTGTTAATTTTGGTTTGAGGAAGTAAGTTTCCTAAAACATGTAATTTCATGAGGTGGAATGGTTGTTGGTCCTGCCAAGGTGGAGACCGTAGTAGAAACGAAAGCACCTAAGTCAGTGACTGAGATTAGAAGTTTCATACGATTGGCAGGTTATTATCGTAGGTTCATAGAAGGATTCTCCAAGTTAGCCTTACCATTAACTAAGCTGACCCGTAAAGGGGAATTGTTCGTGTGGGATACCTATTTTGAGAATAGTTTTCAAGAGCTTAAGAAACAATTAACCTCTACACCAATCTTAGTGTTACCTAACCCGAGTGTACCCTTTGTAGTATATTGTGACATGTGTGGTTCACAATTAGGTGGAGTACTTATGCAGGATGGGAAAGTTGTAGCATATGCTTCTAGGCAACTGAAGATTCATGAGAGGAACTACCCTACCCACGACTTGAAACTAGCAGCAGATGTTTTTGTACTTAAGATGTGGAGACATTATTTATATGGATCTAGATTTGAGGTTTTTAGCTACCATAAGAGCCTTAAGTACCTTTTTGACTAAAAGGAGTTGAACATGAGACAACATAGGTGGATGGAATTTCTTAAAGATTTTGATTTTGAGTTTAACTATCACCCTGGAAAGGCCAATGTAGTGGCCGATGCCTTGAGTAGGAAGACTTTGAGTGTGTATGCTTTAATGGTTAAGCATAGTGAGTTATTGGAACAATTTAGAAACTTTAGTTTAGTTTGTGAAGTGACACCAGAAAGCATTAAATTGGGAATGTTAAAGGTAATTAGTGGACTATTAGAAGAGAATAAAAAGAGCAAAAAGTTGGATTTATACCTTTTGTATAAGTTAGAGTTAATTGACGAAAGGAGAGAACCTGATTTTGTGTACCCGATGTAGATGAGTTAAGGAATTTGATCTTAGAGGAAGGACATAGGAGTTGTCTAAGTATTCACCCTAGAGCCACAAAGATGTATAAAGACCTCAAGCAGATATTTTGGTGGCCTAGAATGAAAAAAGATGTTGTTGAGTTTGTGTACGCTTGTTTGACATGTCAAGAGTCTAAGGTAGAACACCAGAAACCTTCAGGCTTGATGCAACCTTTGATTATTCCCGAATGGAAATGGGATAGCATCTCTATGGACTTTGTTGTAGGCTTACCTCGAACTCCAAAAAGGTATGATAGTATTTGGGTTATTGTGGATAGATTAACTAAATCTACTCACTTTATTCCGATAAACATAACTTATTCTATGGAAAGGTTAGCTGAAATATACATAAAGGAAATTGTGAAGTTGTATGGAATCCCATCAAGTATAGTGTCAGATAGAGACCCTAGGTTTACCTCTAAGTTTTGGGCAGGGTTACAGAGCGCTCTAGGTATGAACCTTAGGATAAGTTCAGCCTACCACCCACAAACAGATGGTCAAACTGAACGAACCAATCAATCCCTGGAAGACTTGTTGAGAGCTTGTGTGTTGGAACAAAATGGAAGTTGGGATAGCTTTCTTCCACTTATAGAGTTAACCTATAACAATTGTTTCCACTCTAGTATTGGAATGGCCCTTTTTGAGGCGTTGTATGGAAGGAGGTGTAGGACCCCTCTGTGTTGGTTTGAGACGGGTGATAACCTTGTGTTAGGACCTGAGATTGTTCAACAGCATACTGATAAAGTCAAAATGATTCAGGAAAAGATAAGAGCGTCTCAGAGTAGGCAAAAGAGTTACCATGATAAAAAAAAAAAAGGGAAAAATCTCGAATTTCAAGAAGGTGATCATGTATTTCTTAGAGTTACTCCAACAACTGGGGTAAGTCGGGCGTTAAAAATGTGAAAGCTTACACCTCGGTTTATAGGGCCTTACCAAATCCTTAAACGTGTTGGTAACGTAGCATATCAGATCGCGTTGCCTCCATCTCTTTCTAATCTTCATAATGTCTTTCACGTGTCTCAGCTTTGCAAGTACATTTTTTATCCTTCACATGTGATTGAGTCAAATAAGGTCCAAATAAAAGAGAATCTAAATTTTGAGACCTTACCGCTACAGATTGAGGACCGAAAGATCAAAGAATTAAGGGGTAAGACGATTTCATTGGTTAAGGTTGTCTGGGGAGGCGCTACTGGTGAAAGTGCTATGTGAGAAGTTGAAAGTCAGATGCGCAATTCTTATCCAGAGTTGTTTGCGTAAGGTAAATTTTGAGGACGAAATTTTTTTTTCAAGGGGAGAAATGTAACACCCTAATTCGTTATTATTATATTTTAATGATATAATGGTATATTATTATTGTCTTATGTGTTTGCCTTAGTGATTAATTTAAATTATTAATACTAATAATATGGAAATTGTTTTAAGGAAAAAAAAAATATATATATATATATATGTAGTTATATATAAAAAATAAAAATAAAAAATAAGTAATAAACCTATGTATTAGTACACTAGTCTATTAACATTAGCGTTATAAGAGCGAGCTAATAATTATTATTATTAATAATAATAATAATAATAGTAATAATAATAATAATAATAGTAATAATAGTAATAACAATTATTATTATTATTATTATTAGTATTATTATAATATGAATAATGCGAAACCTAGCTGTCCCTATTTATATATCCATGTGTGCGTGATGATTTGTGATAATAGAAGACCAGAAGAAAAGATAAGGGGTTAGCTCTGCCGATAGCCGCTTCCTAATTGCAATCAGGTACGATGGTGTAAATTTCATCAATTTGATTTTGACAAATACATGAATTCTAATAGATAATTAGAATAAGTCATACAATTGAAATTGACACATAAGAATAGCAATCAGTAACTTACAATTGAACCTGATTATCATGATTAGTAATCTGGGTTATTCTTTTTAGCATTCTGGTGGAAAAATGATAATTAGTTTAGGATAGTGAATTTGATAATTATTTTAGAATAGTGAATTTGATGGTTGTTGCTTGGATAGTGAATTTGCTGGTTGTTGCTTGGATAGTGAATTTGCTGGTTGTTGCTAGAACACGAATGGGAACTCATCGTAGGCATCGAGCCGGAAAAAAATTGATTAACAACATTCTCCTAAGGTAGTAAGTGTAGAATAATATGTACTATCAACAGAGCTGGAAATTGGAAAAATTTATATTTACATACTTATGTCAGATGTGTAGGGAATATTTTAGTAATGCATGAATATTTAAGCTAACCATTTAGAACAATATCAATGATAGGATGTAGGGGAGAGAGATGTTTATTATAATCTAATACTGAAAGTTTTGTTCTGATTTTTTTTTTATGATAGTTAGATAATGCACGATAAGAAAATGCTAACCAAAATGATTCAAATTGGGATAGAACAACCATGACATATGACATAGTGCCGACTAAGGACATTGGGCTGGATAAATGAGTAGTCTAGCTAAGAGATAATGATTTTGTTGGAGATAATTGCATACTTAAGGGACCTTACTGGTTTACTATAAACACAGAAAAATACATAAAAGAAGGACTATGCTATTTAAGAGTTGTTGTCATACAAATTTCTAGAAGATAAGTTCGGAGATAAACTATTAGCGGTATTGAGATGCAGTTGGTTCTAAAAGGTTTAGTTTATTTCATAAAACTCAGTGTAGTCAATAATAAGCCGTAACTAATAATAAAATTCAGTGTGATATATATAAAAATCTATTTTAAAAAATCAAAGATATATATATATATATAGACACAATATTTAGTTCTTCTATCATGCTTAGTTTAAATAAAATATGATTATAGTAATATGTGTGTTTATTGGTATTAAATATATTTTTGAATTATATTACAATAGCAGATAAATTATCTATGTATTATTAATAAATGTATACAAGCAAGAAACAAATAAAACAACAAAAGCATACTCAAATAGGAACGCCAAACAAGACAATTTCGATATAACGTTAAATAAAAAAATATACAAAAAATGTTAAAACTTAAAAAATACACCATTTGGTATAGAATGACTAATGAATCTCTCTTAAACAAAAAGTGTTAAATAGTGATAAATTGTGTAAGATTGAATGGTGAAAATAAAATAAAATTCTGATTTTTTTTAGCTGCTTTTGCTATTTGCACCATAATTTGTGCCCAATTTTCTATTTGTATATCTGTTTATAACCTTTTTTTCAGTTATTTTTTCTATTTGGATTACTCATTATTATTTTAAAGTTACTTTGGCTTTTGAATTTCCAGATTTGAGGGATCAATGAAGAGATAATACCAAAAACAATTTTGCTCTACCAAATTTGGATCAAAATCTCTTTGATGCAGAAAATGACGATGCTCTCTACGAATTTCTGAAAAATTTCCAGCTACACAAGCAACTAAATATTCAATCTGATTGCATGGAAAATCAAAGTAAATCGAGGAATTATGCACAAAATTTCTTTTGCAACAATAAACACCAAAATACACAGACAATCCAACAAAATTTGAGAGATTTGTGTGCGGATTTGAGTGAGATAACTTAATGCAATTATGAAATTCTTAGACAACACAATAGATCTAAGAACTTAAGGGGAAAAAAAAATCATGGTTCAATATGACATTTAAAAGAATACGTGAAAATGGAGAAACAAGTAAAATTCCAAATTCAATTCACGACTCAGCAAGCAATATATGATATTTAACAAATCTAATAGTTTAGATCAAACATAGGTCAATTAAATTCTAATAAGAATTTGATGAAAGACAAAAATTTCAAGAAAATGCAAGAAAGTGTGAGAAAATACAAGAAAATTTTTTCACTTTTTTTTTTTTATTAATTTTTTTTTTTTATTAATTTTGAATCAAGAACACTTTACACTGCGTAGAGACTCATGATACCACTTGATGTGTACAATTAAGAAAATCTAAGAAAATTCAAAATTCTACAATTAAGAAGAGAAAGAAGACATACAAAAAAAAATCACTTTTTGTCCCAACATTATATCACATTTTGATTTAGTCCTTATAAGATTTTTTTTTTTTGGATTTAGTCCTCGTAAAATCAAAGACAATCAATTTTGGTCCTTAAAATAACCACTGATAAACTGTCATGACACGTGGGCTTATAAATACACACCAACATATCATCTTTTATCATATATTAAAAATTAAAATGTTTTATATTATTAACTAATAAATTTATTATTGATCATTTAATAATTAGTGTTATTTTATAAAGAAAATATGAATAAAAATTAAAAGAAGGATTTAGGAGTTCTTGGAAAACTCTTCGTTCTTTTAACGTTGATTTGACTTTATGGACCAAAATTGATCATCTCTGATTTTACATAGACTAAATCCAAACAAAAAAACTTACAAAGACTAAAATTAAAAAGTGATATATTTACAAGGACCAAATACATATTTAAACCAATAAAATCGGATGAGAATTGGTAAGAACGACAACCACATTTAAGATGAAAGATAAGATCTAGTGATGAATTGCCACAAGAGTAAGGATGTTCTTGATAAAGATCTTCAAATTGTCCAAGCAAGAACCTTGAGAGGTAATATTAGCTCTCCATTTTCAATCGATGGTTGAAATTCTAGTCTGATTAAAACTTTTCAAATGAACTACAATAAAAGTATTTATACCTAAGCATAACTATAATCAAGGTTGGGTTAAGCCCAACTATGAAAAGCTCATGACAACAAACTAGTAAACATAGAGTAAAATACAACTCCAAAAAGAAAGCTAAACAACTATAAGTATTTCATTTATTAGAAACAAATCACAAACAAACAAACTAATATTAAAAATCTAATTATTCTATAAGTATCCTAAAGTCATTTGACTTGTAACTTCCCTTGTTTTTCTTTCTTATTTTCTATGTTAGGTCTTCATCAAGAAGTAGAAACCAAGGTTGCTTAGCACTTATCCATGAAAAAGCTCCACCGACCATCATAAAATGTATCCTGATGTTGATTTGCGAGAATCAACACAACCAACAAAGTTAGAATCAGAATAGTCAACTAAGTCAAGATTGTCTTTTGCCTATAAATAAGCATATAATATTTGGTTACTTGAAGGTACATTATCATTTTCTTTGCAGCTTTCTAGTGATCAGTACCTATATTACTCTGATATCTTCCAAAGATTTCAATAGCAAATGCAATGTCGGGCCTTGTGCATACTTGAGCATACATAAGGCTTCCAACAACAGAAGAATAAGGAATATTCTTCCTTTGTTTCCCGCTCAAAGTCATTGGTTCAAATCAAACTTATCCCCCTTCACAGTGGGAGCAACATTTGGTGAACAATCTTTCACCAAAAAACTCTCTACAGTCCTATTGATATATGTTTCCTGTGATAGACCTAACATAATTTGAGGTCTATCTCTATAAATCTTAATGGCAATGACATAAGATGTTTCGCTCATATCCTTTATATCAAAGTTTTTAGAGAAAAATTTGTTCACCTCATAAAGTAAACCTTTATCATTTGAAGCAAGCAAAATATCATCCACATATAGAGCTAGAAAACAAATGTTACTCCCATTAACATTCCGCTATATGCATTGATCCATGGGATTTTCGTCAAATCCAAATGAAGATAATATTCCATGGAATTTAAAATACCTTTGACGGGGGGTTTGTTTTGAACCATATATGAATTTGTTAAATTTGCAAACCAAATGCTCACCATCACTAGAAGACAACCCTTCAGGTTGTTTCATATAAACTTCCTTCACCAAATCACCATTAAGAAATATTGTTTTCACATTCATGGGAGACTAATGCTAAGATGACACATAAAGAATCTTTCTTATATACTGGAGATAAGGTTTTGTGTAATTGATTCCTTCTTTCTAAGTAAACCCCTTAGCATATATTATGGCCTTGTATCTCTCGATTTTACCTAATGACTCTTAGTCTTTGTGACACCCTAAACCCCAAAATAACATATATTATTATTTTTATTAGATTTTTAAACAAATTTCGCAGCGGGTAAATAAAACCGTTTACAAGAAAATAAAAATTTTGTAGCTAAATTAGGATATCACGTTTCTCAAATTATAGATGCAACAATTCAAACTTTATTTCTCAATTAAAACAGTTTAATCTCAATGAACTTGATTTGATTATAAATTCTTAATTTAATTCCAACAACTTACCGGTACTAAGATTTTTATATAAAAGTCATTTGTAATTACATAAGTAAAATATAGATTACAACTATTAATTCCCAATATCACCTATCAGAGCGGGGTTTCTCCCAAACATGAACTTCAAGAATTATTAACCCGTAATAACTGCGATTTCGCAAACGCAGGGTCAAGCCAGTCAAACACAAACAACGAAGGAGGTGAGATTTCAAATCACGGTGATAGTATAATATAAGTAAGAAGAACACACAGTTAATCATAAAAAAAACCGTATCATTACACAAACATTCTCCAAGGAAAACATCAAATTATATAGTCAAAATCAAGGAAACTATAACATCAAATCATCTAAGAAATTATCATCGCACACGATACATATTAATCACAACAAACAATCACAAGAAAATGCAATGTGGTACCATTCTAACTCTGAAGTACTTGGTTAGGAGGCTTGATACTATGCCACCATCTAGGTGGACAGACAATTCAAATTGGTCATGTCCTCATAGATCCCCTCAACTCAACCCGAGACACATATACGCGACAATCGAGGTAAACGTGTGTTGCATGGTAGCTCCAGACATTTGGAGTGCTACCTCCAAGTCGCCTAGGAATTCCCCACCCGAATACCTCTAAGATCTAACAATCTTGCCTTAAGGCTCAACCACAGACCGCCACAATAATTTCCACTTCACAAATTCTCAATATTTGTTTTCTCCAGTTGTTGGCCTATGATACTCCATTTAAATTGTCATCTCAAACACAAATTGGAATCACCATTATTTCATCAACTATGGGGTTACTTCAATATTCTCATCACAAATCTATATCATCACGCATCATCATAATCACATAAACTCATCACAATTATTAATCTACATCATCATCATCACATAAAATCGTCACAATGCATTCATCTTTTTTTATCACATCACATAAACTCATCTAATCACACATATACATCAAACTAATTGGACACTCAATATCGCAATAATATCAAATACCACACATTTAAAGAAATTAAATCAATCAACACCTTACAAATATTTCTATTCTATATTCTAATCTCACAATTTCCATATTTGCATATTAATTAATTTATCACTCAAAGGTCATTGCCGTACGTGGGAAATACGGTTTTTCCGTTAATCTCACAATATATTACACTCATGAATTTAAACGCTCTCTCACCCCTTACCTTATTTCGACGCTTTCACACAAATATGATTCCATGAGCAAACAACCTTTGTCCTTTTACTCTTTGTCCTTCAATTGATCTAACTCAACAGTTTATGGGTAACCGTCAAAAATAAATTATGAGAATACACTCTAAAAACTAAATTTTGAAATTTGGTTGAGGAAACTTACCATAAATCAGAAAACCAATAAGTGGATAATATAGCCACTACTCGCACGGTCGTTTTGGCGTTGGTTTCACTCAAATCAGACTTACGGTGAAGAAGAACGGCGCAAAATAACGAATTTCATAAACGGAAAAGTCGGTATTTTAGAGAGAAATTGGGATGGTTAAAAATCTAAGAAAGTGTGTTTAATTGACTAGCTAAATGAATGAAACAACATACTGAAATTTGGATGAAAACAGAAGAAAAAAATTCTGAACAGTGATCGATGATCGGTATCAATTTTTTTTCTTCCTATTATGTGAAGGTGCGGCTCCTCTCTTTCAATTCTGTCTACTGTAGCGCTTTCATAGTATGTTAGGGTATATTTGATTTTTATTTTTTTAACATATTAGTTATTTTTGTCCTAACTCATTGGACTCTATGTCATTTTATTTTTTCACAAGACTCAACTAATTACATACTTATTTTAATTTATTTATTTGCCACTAAAATAATATCTATCAAAATATCAAATTAAAAGATTATTATATTATAAGAATAGTTAAAATGACAATAAAAAAATATAACATCAGTATTTTATATAAGCCACTAAATCAATTAAATATGTATAAAATAGACACAACTTTACAAGCACACATATAAAGAAATTAAGCGCAATATTATTAATATTGCGCTTACCAATATTTTATAAAATAAAGTAAATAATAAATACATTAATAATTAAGATTCTCATATTCAAGTAAATCACTATAATTATACTTTTTTTTCAAATACTCATATTAAAATACTACCATCATTAGAGAATATTTGAAATTATAAAATAAATAAATATAACATCAACACTTTATATTAGTTACTAAATCATAATAAATATATATAAATCACAATGTTATAACAAGCATATAAAAATAAAGGAAATTAAACACAATAGCATTACTATCTCAATATAACGATTCACAAAATAAATAGAAATAGTTATAAATAATCGAAATATAACTATGTGAACACTTAACATTAGTCTAACATCTAAGAAGATATCACATTAATTACGAACGCACATGTACACGTGTACAGGTAAACTCTCATAAAATTTTATTTTTTTAAATGTGTACCATAAAATACTATTATTTTTAGAAAAATATAAAAAAAATTATAATGTTTATTATTTATATCACTCATTTAGTCAAATACGTACATATTAACACATCATAGAAAACACACATATAAAGAAAATCAATCATAAAATTAATCAACATATATCTAAAATAATTTTAACACCAAATTATTTATCTAATTAATAAAATAGTTTATTAAAAAAATTGGAGTGTTAGAGTCTTAAATACCTATTTATAAACAATGGTCTTTGTCACATTAGGTAACTCAACAAGATCCCAAACACTGCTGTTTTTCATGGAATTCATCTAATCAATCATGACATAATACCACAAGATCCCCTATGTACTTGATGCCAAAACTGTTGTGGAGAATATCTTTTTATGTGTTGGAAGGCACTCTAATCATTTCCTGCTAGAATCACATCATCCACATATATTGCTAGAGTAGTGAATGATTAGTCGTTCTGCTTGATGAATAATGAGTGATATGAGATTGCTTTAACAAATCCAACTTTGGTAAGTGTTGTAAGTAGTTTTTCATGCCTCTGCCTACAATCCTGCTTAAGACTTTATTAGTTTACAAGCCTGTTTTCGGAATTTAGTGACCATAGCTGGTGGATGTTCCATGTAGACGTCTTCATGTAAGTCTCCATGAAGAAAAACATTATCTATGTACAACTGGAGTAAATGTCAATTGTTGATAGATACTAATGTTAATAGAACTCACACAGTTGTCATCTTAGTCATGGGATTTAAGGTATCATAGTAGTCTAAGCATTTCCTTTGGTTGTATCCTTTTGCAACCAATCTAACTTTGAATGTATCTATAGATCCATCTTGTTTTCTCTTAATCTTAAAAACCCATTTTCTTTCTATTGGAGTTATGCCAGGAGGAAGCTTGACTAGGTCTCAAGTTTGTTCCTTTGGAGAGCCTACAGTTCTTTTGTAATAGCTTTGTTCCAAATCTCGTGTTGAATGGCCTCCTCATAAGTTTTAGGCTCAATTTCCATTGAAACTAACATGCTAAAACTTTTCTACATAGGAGAAAAGTTAGAATAAGATAAATAATTTGAAATAGGATAATGAGTAGTCATTTGTGTGTCCTTACTGCTTTGTGCACTACAGACACAGTCATTTAAATGTATTAGTCTATGTGTGGGACAACCAAATCTTACAGGACTAGTATTATGACTATTAATAGGTTGAATGACTTGTGGATCTAAATCTTTTTGGGATGATTCTTGTTGGTTTGAGTCAGGCTTAACCTCTTGGTTCATGGAAGATGAGATTCCAAAATGTTCATCATCATTAAATCAGTTCTCATAACCTTTGTTGACAATTTTGTTAACCACAATGTAATCCCAGTTATTGGAAAGAGGCTAGGAAGCAGCAATTACTCAAAATGCATATCTCTGGACATAAAGATTACTTTGGTGTTAACATCATATAATATAAATCCCTTTGTACCTACTTTGTATCCAAGAAAACAATCTTTCTAAACCTCATGTCAAATTTTGTACGATGGGGTTTAATAGTGTCAACATAACAAAGACATCCAAAAATCTTAAGGTTACTTAAATAAGCTAAGTTAGAACCAAAATGGTTTGAAGAACTATGACCCTTACATGTTTTGATGAAACAAGATTATTTTGTGGGTTTGATTATTTTGTGGGTTACTTAAATAAGATGGTTTTGATGAAACAAGATTATTTCACGCTGCATCCTGTGATGTTTGAGCTAAGTTAAAGGAACGCCAAGACTCCGCTTTTGACTTTTGTGTTTTAAGTCTGATGAACGTAACTCTGGTGATTCTATTATTGCAAGCAATGTTCTAATTAGTTTGGCTATGATAATTACAACAAGCATCTGACTATCTATCTCTGATAAGGGTGACAAGCAAGTGATCGTCTGCCTTTGATAAATTGTTCTGAACGTATGATCATCTGACTTTGATAATAGTCAACGTTATGATAAGTCAACGCTTTGATAAGTCGACACTCTATTTATAGTCAACGCTTTGAAGAAGACAAAGCTTTTGCGTGTCCTTTGCTAAATATTATGAAGGTCTATGCGACATAATCTGATCACAATATCCTCTACTATTTCTATCTCCATATCAAGATTTACAGAATCAATTTCAAGGATATTTTTGACTAGGTTTAATGACAAATCATTCTCAAAAGCTTTGATACAAAAATTCATGATACATGTTCATTTCTTGCAATTAGGACAACGACAAGAAACTCTAAAAATCTCTATAGAAGAAAGTGCAACTCTCATTGAAAAATACTAGCAATAGGTTGAATGACTTGTGGATGTAGTTAGTTGTAAAACTAATTGTTAAGATAACCAACTTGCGACTAAGTCAGTAATTAACATAATTGACATAGGTTTATGCTTAGTATCTTTTACACTCCTTTGCAAACTCATGAGAGAATAATCATGAACTTTGAGTTTGAGTCGACACTTAGTGAAAATAGGAGCTGGAGTTGGTTTAATCAAGATGTCAGCAATTTGATCAGCAGAAGAGATGTGATAAACCACTAGTTCAATGCATTGAATTTTCTCACGAATAAAGTAAAAATCAAGCTCAAAATGTTTAGTTCTCGAATGAAGAATGGGGTTTGATGCAAGCATAACATCACTTAAGTTATTACAATAGACAGTTTGAGGAGCTTTATTTATAATATGTAATTCTTGAATAAGAAACTTTAGCCATTTTTTTTTTTTGAATGGCAACCTGCTCTATATATTTTATAGAACTTATGTAAATATAATTAATAAAGTGTGATATACATGAAGCTTACTATGCATGAAAATGTGGACTTGATAAATTGAACCATAAGTGTAAATATAAGTGTAAATTTAATGGACCACAAAATTTCTTTGTTAGCTTCCATGTAGACACCATTACATTTTTCAATGTTATAAACCAATTTAACTCATTTTTTTCATAGACTAGTAAGTAGTGATTCACCAAACCAATATCTACGGGAAAAGTAAAAAGAAGAGATAAAAAAAGAAAATGTTAGAATAGAAATAGGAATCTCTAATATTCTATAATCTATTTGTTCGGAGTTTGAGTTGATGTTTTTTCACATTTCCATACTTTCTTCCAATAATCTAAGTCATTGTGAGAATCTTTTCTATATTTGAAGATAAGATTCTAAAACAGTTATTACATTAGTACTTCTCTATAAAATTAAAGAGATGAAACAAAGACAAAAACAAGTAACTCTAGTCAATAAACAACTTAACACAACAAATTAAAAATGTGTGTTTGCTTAGTGTCTATGACTATGAAGCACATACCGAGACATATATCATACACGACATTGACATTAATACATCAATTTTAAAAATAAATTTATTGAATATAATCAATGGATCAGTGTCTGACAACACATGTCAAATATCAAGACACTCCTTCAACCAAAAATGTCGAGTGTAGAAGTCTATTTTTTTTAATGACAATATATATATATATATATATATATATATAAACATTCAAAATATATATGATTTGTTTCCTTTTAATGCTAAGATATTCTTAATGGTTAGCAAGCTAGTAATTAGTGTCAATTGCATGTGAAGTTCATTAATTGATGCTAACTTGCTTTAAAACTCCAATTTTTTTTTCCAAAGAGAAATAGTAATATTTTATTTTATGAATTTATTTTGCAAAACTTGTATTGTAGTGTAGATCGATATATCATGCATGCGAATTCAAGTACGTAGCATTTCTAGTATTATGAGCTGGAAAAAAGTGAACAGTTATTGTGGGCACTATACAACTATTTGAGGTTTGTTACTTTGTGTTCCCCTTTCTTACTTTCTTCATATTATGCTTTATAAACTGTGTTTGTTACTTAAGCTTTATTATATTGATAACCAAGATAAAGAATATATTGATACTCTTGAAATTTTATATTAAAAATATTATTGAATTTATTGAAAAAAAATATATAAAATGAATACATTATGCTCTGTTTTTAGTCTAAGTTTCACATTTATTGCAACATATTTTGGTTTTATAAAAATCATTAGTATATATATAAAGTTAAAATTAATTTTTTTATTCTACAATAAATAGACTCAACATTGAGTAAGTTATTCATAACCTCACTACTATATTTTTTATACTAGACCTTGTTACTAATTTAGTTTTTAAAATTTGCGGTAAGCAATTTAATAATCTATTACTAATAATTAATAATTAATAGTATTTTCATCTGTTTTATATAATAATGTTCCTTTATTTCTCTAAAATAGGTATGTGTCAATATTAAGAGAGAAAAACAGGGCTGCTGGGTTATGTAATACTATTATACTAGTACTTAGTAGTATGTAAACATCAATTAACTTTGACAATAAAAGGAACTTTATGAATGTGAGTATGTTTTTGGTAGTACTCTCTTAACTTTGTCAAAGTGGACTGATCTACTTTTTTTTATATCACATGTATATTATTTTCTGGTAACAAAAAGTACACATTATACATTAATTTATTAAATCTTATTAACTCCCCCAAATGCTAAGTATAGTAAATTATAGGCTAAATACCATCCGTGGTCCGTTAACTTAATTTTGGATAACGATTTTGTCTTTTATCTTTTTTTTTCCAATTTAGTCCTTTATATTTTTAAATAATTTCAGCGTTACCCTTTAAGTGGGGTTCCGTTAAGAGCAAGTTAAAAAATCCTTCATCTAGATCATTGCATATGTTCATCAAACCTCTAGGAACGATTGCCACTGATCTGAAGTGATGTTTATGGAGTATAAATATTCCATAGCTTTAGTTTTAACAAATCAATCCTACTACGAAACTTAAAACAAATTTTGAATATTTTTCTGAAATATTTTCAAAACATAAAGGGTAACTTTTTCTGAACACAGAGGAAATATTTTTTTTAACTTTTTCTTAATGAAACCCCACTTAAAGGGTAACATGAAATTATTTAAAAACATAAAGGACCAAATCGGGAAAAACAGAAGATAAAGGACTAAATGGTTAACTGAAATTAAGTTAAGGGACTACAGTGGTATTTAGCCTAAATTATACTATAATTAATTCAATTATATAGTTAACTCATAGTTTTGCCACTTATTAGTTTATTCTATATTTGTATTTGTTAAGAAAGTTCAACAACTTCACTAAATCTAGATGGGTCTAAAAATTATATTTCAAAATATCTTAGTATTTCCGTTTTTTATTCCAATACACATATTATGTATCTTCAATTAACTTGAATAAATCTTGCAGTTTTGTCATATGACCTCTCACATGCAGTTGAATAAAAATATTTAAGTTATGTTTTAAAATATATATATATATATATATATATATATATATATATATTCCCAAGTTATTAATTATTTATAATTTTGAAA
>JBBPBP010009778.1:33279870-33291415 GCA_037974735.1 Cicer chorassanicum | reverse complement strand
ATTAAAATAGAAAAAAAAAAGTATTTTGTAAAAAATATCTACGTAATAAAGTATAATAATAAGTATAAAGTTAATAGTATATTATTTAATTATACGCATTTAAATATATATAAATTGTTAAACATTAATCTCTCTCAACTATTCAGTCAAAAAATAAATCACTCTCTCAAATGTGTGGTTAGGATGCATAAAACCAAAAATAATAATTTTGTCAAATAAATCCATAGTGCAAATCATCCTGCAAACAAAACCCATTAATTATATTTAGTATTAAAAATCTTTAAAATATTTTAATAAATATTATATATATATATATATATATATATATATATATATATATAATTATCTACCGTAAAATTAGATTAGTCATGCTCTTTTATTACTCGTAATTCTAAATCTCCCGAAGACACAATAATAACACTATAATGTCTTTTGGGGAGTCATTATACTTTTATGTTGTAGATGAGATCAACTATACCCGTAAAACTTATTAGCTGACTTATTATTTTCACTTTTTCCTTTCTATGGAAAACTTAAGTACGGAAGTACCACTCTTGCAAGAATTTGGATTTGGTGCGGTCACTGACTGTTGCGGCCTAAAATTTCGAGTGTTTCTCGAATTCAATGGAGTCGCCACCAAAGTTTATTTTAAAATAGGGAAAATATTGGAAAACCCTTAAAAATAAAAAATAAAACTAAAAAAAATTGGTCTTTGAAACCAAATTTTGAGTTCATGAGTCGATTATGCGAAGGGAAGGTATTAGCACCCTACAACATCCGTTAAAAAAAACAGTTACCTATAATTAATTGTGCAAAATTAATATTTATTTAAATTAATATTAATTTAAATATACTTATTTCTCCTTATTATTAAATATGAATATCAATTTTTTAAAAAAATATATGTGTACTTAAAAAGATAAAGAGAGAAAAAAAAAAGATTTTTTATTAATGTGCTTGACAAGAGTGTGATCTTGCTCCTACGTATCTCCCGGTGCGAAGGAGATATCAAAGCTACGTAGTTCTTTGGTAGAAAATGCAGATGTGTTGATTTCTTTTTAAAGAAAATGCATTTGGTTGCAATAAAATGATTGGATAAAAAGAAATTGTTGATTTAATGAAAGAAAATAGAACATCGAGTCTGATAAAATGATGTTGATGAGACTACTTAGTTATTTATTTGGATTTGGTTAAGAAAGTTTAAAATCATCAAGTTGTCACAACTCAGGCGTCTTAAACTATCACCGACAAGATGTCGCATCTCAGTCGATCTTATTTTATTAAAGGATAAATATTAATTAGAGCTTAAGATCATCAAGTTGTAGCAACTCAAACGTCTTAAAACTAAGCTTGGCAAAACGAAACATTTCAACCAATCTTTTTAACCACATTGATTTTGAATAACATGGATGTTCATTCCATTAAAGATGATAATGATAAATCGGAGAATGAATTTTGAATATATATGATTTTAAAAATGGTTGATGTTAACTGCACTTAGTCCATAATTTAAATAAAAGAATAAAATGACTATTATTAACACTGAAAGAGTTTAATAAGATTTTTAAGAAAAAACCTAAGATGCATATTAAAGGTATAACACTGAAGAAAACTATAAAATTGTTACAAAGATGAGTTTAGAAATAGTTACCACACAAGTTGAATATTTGCTATACTCCTTGATTTACTTTGTTTGTGTTTCGTTTTTTTGTTCTCAGTTGTTGTATTCTCCCTCTTAACTCATTTCATGCTTCAATTATCTTACTAACAAAAATTCTTACTAACTTAAAAAAACCAAAACTGAAAACTCTCCAACCTCTGCAAACTTTCTCTAACTACCTTTTAGCTTAAAAAAATAACAACTCCCAAAATCCTCCCCCTTCAGAATGAATTTGTTCTTAATTTATAGACAAAAGTGATTAATCTTTGAATTCATGGGATAAAAAGTAGTTCTGGATTATTGCTTGTTTTTGCAGAAAAAATTGGATTATCAACCTAAGTCTGAAAGAAAAAGTACACACTATTTGATTGCGTGTGTAATTGGTAAAAGTTGTACCCATTTTAGGAAATAAAGAAAAAGGAAAAGTGGCTAAAAGAGGATTGGAAATATGGTGTATACGTAAGGGAAAAATTGCAGCTTGTTTAGGAAAAAAAAACGTATAGCAAAAAGGGGCTAAAAAGAGTTAGAAAGGTGACGTGTACTGCCATAAAGGTGAAAAGTAAGGATGCTAAAAAGATGGAAGAGAGTTCTACCGCTGCCCTAAAGATAAAAAGAATAAAAAAAATAAAAAAAATAAAAACAACAAGAACTAAAAGGGAACCATAACTAGAAATCAGAGGATATCACTAGAGGCAGAAAATAAAGGATACCACCAGAAGAAAAAAACAAAGGATGCCACCAGAGGTAGAAACGAAATCAGAGGCATAAATCTTAAGATGTCATCAGAGGCAGAAATCAAAGAATACCACCAGAAGTAGAAATTAGAGAATACCACCAGAGGCAGAAACGGAATCAGAGTAAGAAATCAGAAGATGTCATCAGAGGCAGAAAATCAAAGGATGTCACCAGAGGCAGAAATAGAATCAGAGGCAGAAATCTGAAGATGCGTTCAAAGGAAAAAAAATCTAAAGATGCCATCAGAGGCAAATGCAGAACAAGAGGTAGAAACGAAATCAGAGGCAGAAATCTGAAGATGCCATCAGAGGCAAAAATGGAAAACTTTTTATGATTGACTGGACAAAATTGGGGTACTACACTGACTACACGCATTCACGTAGTCAATGACTGCATGACCGTCTGATCCTGAATAGACGGTCTTGATCTCAAATAGTTTTTGAATTTTTTTTACAAAGAAAAATTACCAAATTGGATATCTAAACAATACGATCTCGATCAGACAATTATGCAATCACTAACTATGTGAGCGTGTGCAGTCAGTGACTGCAGGGAACCTAGGTCCCTCTTGCACATTGTTTTTGGCAATTTTTTAATTTGATTTGCTTTTAAAACAATTTCAAGGCAACTGATATTTGCGTTTTATGTTGAAACTTAATGTTGGAGTATCAATAATGTTAATTTGATATGTCTTATGACCTCTTACCTCTAATTAAGCTGACATCTCGGTGACTCTTTTGTTACTTCACTCGCAATGATTATTAGTAAAAGTCAAGAACATTCATTAAAACACGTAGACGTTTATTTTTTACAATTTGTGTTTTTGCATGGAGAATTATACATTGTTATTCCAAGAGTTACATTAAAAAAGAGTTTGAAAATCTTGATAGTTGATGATTAAGGCCAAAAAACAAACACCACTTTAAATGGAGTTTACCAAAAAGTAATTAAAAATAAAAAATATGTAATCTTATGACATCGTTGTTAATCTTATAGGTTATTTTGTTTTTTTAATTATGTTATGAAGAATGTTTTAAAATTGAATTTTTGTGCTTAATTATAAATTTTTACTACATTCATTTCAATATCTTTTAATAATTCAACAATGTTTTAAATTTTTACAACATTCATGTCAGGCTAAATTTGAGTATCAGATCTACCTACGAACTTTAGTTGATTATATACAGAGGCCAATTCAAGTCTCAAATTGACTTCTAATCTGTCTTGATAATCTATTAATAAATCTGAGTCATATTAAGACTCATTTTAATGTATTCTAATCTAATTTAATTAGATATATCCGAGTCAATTTGATTCTCATTTTTGATTTGACTTGATGAAATATTCAATTAAATTTTAGTTTATAAGTTGCACTATTTCAAGATTATAAGGAACTGACACTATTTATTTAAGTGTCACTAATTCAATATGTATATTCTAAGTATACTAACTAGAATATACATTTATACTTGCTTTGCTAAAACTTAAATTATTTTACAGATGAGGAAAGCAACATGAAGATCAAAGAACAGTATGATGAAGACATACTTCATAATTTTTTTTGACAAAAATTTACAATTTATTTAAAAATAATATAAAATAGTAAATTAAATATTACAACATATATGTAATTTGTACAATATATTTTGGCACCCGTGCCTTTTTCTGCTCGTTTATCAAATATAATAATGGGACTCCTCACTTGATGTCTACCATCATCCCAAATTAAAGAACCTGATCCAATAGATTCCTTTATTGCTCCATCTAAAGTGACAAGATAACTCTGTTTTTTTCCCAATGAAGTGAATGACAAAATATCCGGTTCCACATAAATGTTAACTCCTTTAGAGGCTGTTACAATTGCTTTGTATGTAGACACCGGTAATCCAACATTTGTAACAGTCCTATAGAAGCTTCCACTTAGATAATGTTTGGGGCGTGGGGATATGTAAGCAAATGAAGGATAATTCACTTTGCATGAGGTTGGCAAAATCTTCACACATCTTTTCGTTTGTAGACCCTAAGATTATATCATCAACATAAATTTGCACAACTAATAAATCCTTTTCAATAGTTTTCTTGAAGAGTGTTGTATCTATCTGTCCTCTTAAAAAACCATTGTCTTTTAAAAATGAGCTTAACCTCTCATACCAAGCTCGAGGAGCTTGCTTTAAACCGTAAAGAGCTTTTGAGAGTTTATTAACATGATTGGGCTTCTTTTCATCCATAAATCCAGGAGGTTGTTTAACATATACCTCCTCATTTAGAAAACCATTTAAAAAAGAACTTTTGACATCCATTTGGTATAGTTTGATACCTTTATGGGTGGCATATGCTAGGAGGATTCGTATAGCTTCAAGTCTAGCAACCGGTGCAAATGTTTCATCGTAGTCAATTCCCTCTTGTTGGTTGTAGCCTTGAGCAACTAGTCTTGTTTTCTTTCTTATTACCTCTCCATCCTCATTCAGTTTGTTCAGGAAAATCCATTTTGTTCCAATGATAGATTTTTCAAGTGGAAGAGGTACAAGGTTCCACACCTTGTTTTCTTTCAAACTGTGACAGTTCTTCCATCATGGCTTCAACCCATGATTTGTCACAAATAGCTTGATCAATATTTTTGGGTTCAATTTGTGAAATCATGGCCATGGTAGCTGCATTTCCTCGTAGAGACTGTCTGGTTCTTACACCATCAGCCGTGTCTCCAATAATCAGATCTGGAGGATGATACGTGACTGTCTTCCATCCTCGTGGAGGTTGCTGAGAGGTTGGATCAGATTCATCCTCTCGGTTTGGACTGGGTGCGTTGGAGGATGAAAGTTCATCTTCCTCAGATTTATCAATTTTTTCTATACACAAGTCATCAAACTCATCAAAAATAACATGCATGGATTCCTCCACAGTTTGAGTCCTAAGATTATATATTTTATAACCTTTTGACGAAGTGGAGTACCCCAAAAATAATCCTTTGTCAGATTTTGAATCAAACTTTCCCAAACTTTCTTTATTATTTAGAATGTAACAATAACATCCAAATATATGAAAATATGAGATGTTTGGTTTTCTTCCTTTCCATAGCTCATATGGAGTTTTGTTTAAAATTTTTCTAATGGATACAAGATTAGAAACATAGCATGCCGTGTTTATAGCTTCGGCCCAAAAATGTTTTTCAATGTTGGCTTCATTTAAAATGGTTCTAGCCATTTCTTGCAATGTTCTATTTTTCCTTTCAACAACTCCATTTTGTTGAGGAGTTCTTGGGTAAGAAAAATTGTGAGAAATACCATTTTCATCAAAAAGATTTTTAAATGATTCATTTTCAAATTCACCTCCATGGTCACTTCTTACGGAGATAATTTTTTATCCCTTTTCATTTTGGATCTTTTTACAAAAATAATGAAAAGCCTCAAAGGCATCATTTTTATGTTTTAAAAATAAGACCCAAGTAAAACGTGAAAAATCCTACACAATTACAAATCCGTATCTTTTACCACTAAGACTTGGAGTTTTAATAGGTCCAAAAAGGTCAATATGAAGTAGCTCAAGAGGATGATTTGTTGAAACAATATTTTTAGAGTGAAAGCTACTTTTAACTTGTTTTCCTTTGGCACAAGCTTCACATACTTTGTCTTTCTCAAAATCAATTTTTGGAAGACCTTTAACTAATTCTAATTTAGACAATTTAGAAATAGTATTTAAACTTGTATGACCAGCTCGTTTGTGCCATATCCATTTATCCTTTTCAATGGATACAAAACAAGATTCAGTAGGCAAATCATGAAGATATAGCTCATATAAATTTTGTTTTCTAAAACCGGAAAAGAAAACTCTACCCGAGGAGGAGTGTTTAACCTCGCATAGATTGAGCTTAAAAATAACTTCAAAAACACTATCACAAAGTTGACTAATACTGAGCAAGTTATGTTTTAAACCATCCACATATTGAACATTTTCAATTTGGCAGAATTTTTATTACCAATGATACCGGTACCTTTTATTTGAGCTTTCTCATTGTTTCCAAATGTGACCGATCCTCCATCCTTTATTTCCAAGGAAATAAAACAATGTCTATCCCCTGTCATATGCCTTGAGCAGCCACTGTCCAAGAACCATGGCTTTCTTTTGTTGATCAGAGGATGTACCTGTGTTTGAGTTTAATAGTGACTTAGGTACCCATATAGAAGTGGGTCCTTGTTGTTTAGCTCGTCCTCTTGTGAGGAATTTTCTTTTGTGATAGCAAATAGAATCGTGATGCCCATGTTTACCACATAATGAACATCCTTTCTTAATGTTGTTTGCCCTTTTCTTGGCATAACATCTTTTGAAAGTATGTCCAAATTTTTTGCAAAAGGTGCATCTTGGCCTATCCTCTTGTTTCTTTGGAATAAAAAAATTTTCATAGAGTTTTTGTTTTTGAGAAATTTGAAATCCAATACCAGCTTTGTCAAAGATTCCAGATTGTGATCCGATTATCTTTTGAAAAGTATCAGTGGATTTAACAAAGTTGGTAAGATCATTTTTGAGTTCTTCAACCTCTATTTTCAAAATTTCCTTTTCTGCATCCTCTTCTGGAGGATGAGTTTTGACATTTCTTTTGCTTGCAATAGATATTTGTTCAGACAACTTCTCATGAGATAACTGCAAGTCTAAAATGGTTTGTTCATATTTTTTATTCTTAGCTTGAAGTTCCTCATTTAGCTTCTTTATTTCATAAAGTTGATTTTTAAGTAAGCCACATTTGTGAGATAAAGTGTTTGAGTCATTCAAAAGATTGTCAAATTCTATTTCTAATTGTTCACAATTAGGACAAAGTTTATATATGATTACCTTTTCAGATTCTGGGTTAGTCATGAGACAGAGGTTGGCCTCTTCTTCCTTTTCTTACTCCGAGGATGAGTCATCACTATCATCCCACGTGATCATCATAGATTTGTTTTTGTAGGGAAATCTTCTTGAGTTCTTTTTGTTCAGGGGACACTCAGTTTTGTAGTGACCCAACTTGTTACTTCCAAAGCAAGTAATCTGACTTTTGTCAGTTTTTTCTTTTTGAGGAGATCTTTTTTCCTGTCCTCTACGATTTATCATCCTCTGGATTCTTCTGGAAATTAGAGCAAGTTCATCCTCTTCCTCAGATAGAGGATACTCTGCATTTTCCTTCTTTGTGGCTTCTTCAGTCCTCTTGGAGGATGAGCTTTCTGTTTGACTTGATTTTAGAGCTATCATTTTTCCTTTTTTATTTGGTTTGTCAGCCAGTAACAGAGGTTCGTGAGCTCTTAGAGTTCCAACCAGATCCTCTAGTTTCATGTGGTCCAAGTCTCTTGCTTCTGTGATGGCAGTCACCATTGGCCTCCATTCTTTTGGTAAACTCCTTAAGATTTTTCTTATCCTCTCTTGAACAGAATAAACCTTTCCAAGAGATCTCAAGTTGTTAAGTATGATTGTCAGCCTTGAGAACATTTCATCAATCGTTTCATCCTCCTTCATCTCAAATAACTCGAACTCTCTTACTCCCATGTCAATCCTTGTTTCCTTTACGTGGCTTGATCCTTCATGATGAATTTATAGAGTGTCCCAAAGTTCCTTGGCGTTTTTGCATTCTTCAACCCTATCGTATTCTTCCCTGCTCAAAGCGCACGTTAGAAATAAATGAGCTTTAGAGTTTAGGAGTACCTTGGCATTTTCATCAGCCGTCTACTGTGCTTGAGGTTTCTCGTCGGAGGTTGCATCTGTGTTGTTGATTCTGATGACATGATCCCCGTTCTCAACTACAGACCACATGTTGTTATCTTGTGATATGAGAAACAATCTCATCTTACCTTTCCAGTGGTAATAATCTGTACCATCAAAGTAGGGAGGTCTGGTGGAGGATCCTCCTTCAGGAACATACTTAGCTTTTGACATTTTTTCTTTTGATATTTTTCTCTTACATGGTTAGATGTAATATTTCTAGAGAACCTTGCTCTGATGCCAATTGATGGAGCTAAATATCACTAGAAGGGGGGTTGAATAGGGATTTTGGCGTTTAAAAATATTTTAACAAGTTTTTGAATTTATGTCCTCTCTAAGAGGATGCTAACTGGAGGATGGAAATTCAAACTTTTAATCAAGAACAGAATAAATGCAAGAAGAATATAAAGAGATAGACACACAACTTTTATACTGGTTCACCCAAAGATGGCTATGTCCAGTCCTCACACTCTTGTGAGATTTCACTAAAGATCAATCAGATCAACCTTTCATCGAGGATGATTACACTTTGTGTATTCTCAAGCTTCACCAAGCTTACAACCGAGTTTCAAATATTTTCAAGTACAACTTACTTGAAAATTACATAGTGATATGAGTATGATTGCTTTCTCTTTACTTAAACATTTTCTAAAAAGATATTTCAAAGATCTAGTGTATGAATGTAGAAAGTATAAAGAGAGGATGAATTTTGCTTATGATAAACTTAAGATTCTTGATCTTTTTCTGCAAGATTGTTGTGTGTTTCATTATGAAGAACTTGCTGCCTTTTATAGAGTTCTTGTACAGCTCTTCCATGTGTTAAACACTTCATGACCGTTGAGGAGGTTACATCAAATAGTCCAATGGTCTTTGAGCTGAAATTACAAAACTGTCATCTAGCTGTCTTGAACAGTTCCAATCCATCCTCAGCCTTGAGGTTCAAACCTCCTAGGTACTTGGTCCTTTGTAGCCTTTTTCTTTTTCTTTCTCCAAGACATGAAAAGGCTATTTCTTTGACTATGTGAGCTACAACAGTCTAAATTCGTGTAGTACCAGGTTTGAATTTAACTTTTGAAGAAGGATGTGACAATTGTTCAACCTTTTACCTAGTACTAGCTATCCTCTACCTAGAACAACCTATCCTCGTACTAGTCCAAATGTGCTTTCTGACCTCTTTAGATAATATGCTTTATTTGGTCATTCTTGGTTACAATTTTGACATCTTAACCTGATTAAGAATCATTACGTTGCTGGATGTATACTATGCTTTTACGAGGCCATCCTCACGTAGGTTCAACCCATCCTCTAGCTTGCAAATATGAATGTTTTGAGTCATATGTTCATCCTTTTAGTCTTTATGATTAATAACCTGTTCTCTACTATAAATCCACTCAAGAGCACAAATTAGTCCTTAATCATAATCATAATCTCTTAAGTAATTTTGTTATCATTAAAATCAATTGAGAGAGATTTTGTCTCAACATATGATACTCCAATAAGACCGTCATCTCAAACACAAATTGGAATCACAATTATTTCATCTGGGGTTACTTCAATGTTTTCATCACAAATTCATAACATCACTATTATAAATCACACATCATCATCATTACATAACTCATCAAAAATTTAGAGCATCACTATCATCAATCGTACATTATCACATAAACTTATCACAAATTTATAAAATCACAATTATTATTCATACATCATCATCATCACATAAAATTATCACAACACGTCCATCTTTTATTATCAGATCACATAAACTCATCTAATCAAACATATATATAAAATTAATTCGACACCCAATATCACAATAATATCAAATACCACACATTTATAGAAATTCATTTATAGAACTCAAACAATAGTTTTAGTCCTTATGAAATGAGAGAATATAGAACAAATAAAATACTAACACAATGTCCTTATTCATTTAAAGCAAATTACTTAGAAGATCAAACATACTTAATTGAATGTTTAATTTAAGTACACACCACCAACCTAATATTCGCGTCACATAATCAGTTATTAACATTCAACATTGAATCCACATAAGACTCATAATCAGTCAAAGTTGTATAAAAGGTGAACATGGTTTCTAACTATTTCCAAAATACAATTAATAAGTATCTATAACAATAATAACAATGGGTTATCGTTGCCTCTTTTATCGACGATGAGTCATCGGGGTAGCTAGTCCCTCCTACTCATGTAGTCAACTACTTAAGGTAACTATAACTATAGTCATTCAAATTCAAACATGAATAATTAAAAGTATTTTTAACGTGGTTCAGGAGTGCGAAATTCATATTATTAGCAATAGTAATTCTTGAATATTAGAGGTTGGTAGAACTTAAAATTTTTTTAAAAATGAGATTTTGAAGGAGTTAAAATTTACTTATTTTGTAAGATGAAAATAACTTTTATTTGAATTACTCTTGATTATTTTAAAGAGATTAAAATGAGTTGAATTTTTGTTGATTTATAAAATAACAATAATTCTATACTACTGATTTTATTTAATGTTTAAAATAGTTTAAAATTTACAGCATGTTTTATTATGTCTTGTTTTTAAGAAAATTAAAAAGAGTTGTTGTTATGTTGGTTAGGGGATGGTGTGAATATTGAAATGTGAGTGTGTTGGGATATTTGTTTGAAATTATTGATTTATTGATTATGATATTATGAACTCATTAGAGTTTAACTTGATGTTATAGTTTTAGATTTTAAGAACTCATTAGTGATATATAACAGTACTAATTTAAAAGAAAGGGGGTCAAATGATAAAGATTCTACTAATTGAGAAATAGAAGAAAAAAAAAGTTTTTAAAAGAATTATCTCAATAGTCAAACTCTTTTTGAAAAGTTATCTAAATTTTAGATTCTATAATCAATGTATTTTATGAGTAGAATATTTTTTTTTTAGTAGAATTATAGTTATTGTGTTATCATTGTTGAAATGTATATTTGAGTTTAATACGAGAAAGTGACATGTTGTTTGTACATCTTTTCTTGTTAAATAAATTAACCTAACAAAATGGTATGTATCATGTGGATTGGTATGTGTAGAGTGTATCATGTAGATTATGTGTCCAGAGACTAAAATTTATTTTACCAATTTATTTTTCTTTTTTTTTCTTCTATAAAATTGCAATTTTTTTTATTAGGGACTGAATTTTTAAGATTAGAATATGCCTTCAAAAATCTTTAAAATTGATGGTGTGTTATGCTTTAGACCAATTTTGTGCCTTGATTGAAACTGAGGATCTATCTATAGACATGTTGAGTAGTTGGTGTGAGAGGAGACTGTTATTTTGTAGATTTATTAATTAGTGTAATTCATTATCATAACCAAGTATGCCTTATGCATTGTGTCATGTACACTACTTTAATGTATATAAATATATAATTTTGTTTTTT
>JBBPBP010009778.1:33259143-33269893 GCA_037974735.1 Cicer chorassanicum | reverse complement strand
TACCATAACAACAATATAAAAATTAAGAAAATAAAACACAATATTACTACTATCCCAAGATAATTATTTATAAAATAAATAATTAAAATAAGATATATATAAAAATAATTAAATATAATTAAGTGCACATACATTTAATATTAGTCAAACACAAGAAAATGTCATATTAATTACTAACTCACATATACACGTAAAATCTCCTAAATCTTATTCTTGAAAATATTTACAATTACATACTTTTATTTTTAGAAATATATATAAAATAATAAAATATAACATTTATTATTCATATAATATATTTGGTCAAATATGTACAAGATTAGCACATTATAGAAAACACACCTATAAAGAAAATTAATCATAAAACTAATCAACATATATTCTAAAATAATTTTAACAGCAAATTAATTATCTAAAATCCTATTTACTTAATAAAATAGTTTATTATAAAATTTGGAGTGTTACAAACTTTCTCTAACTACCTTTTAGCTTAAAAAAAATAACAACTCCCAAAATCCTCCCGCCTTCAGAATGAATTTGTTCTTAATTTATAGACAAAAGTGATTATAATCTTTGAATTCATGGGATGAAAAGTAGTTCTGGATTATTGCTTGTTTTTGCAGAAAAAATTGGATTATCAACCTAAGTCTGAAAGAAAAAGTACACACTATTTGATTGCGTGTGTAATTGGTAAAAGTTGTAACCATTTTAGGAAATAAAGAAAAGGGAAAAGTTGCTAAAAGAGGATTGGAAAGATGGCGTATACGTAAGGAAAAAATTGCAGCTTGTTTAGGAAAAAAACGTAAAGCAAAAAGGGGCTAAAAAGAGTTAGAAATGTGGCGTGTACTGCCATAAAGGTGAAAAACAAGGATGCTGAAAAGATGGAAGAGAGTACTACCGCTACCAAAAAGATAAAAAGAATAAAAAAAAAATAATAAAATAAAAACAACAAGAACTAAGAGGGAACCATAACTTGAACTAGAGGATAAGACACTGGAGGCAGAAATCAGAGGATACCACCAGAGGCAAAAAATCAAAGGATGCCACCAGAGGCAGAAATCTTAACATGCCATCAGAGGCAGAAATATGAGGATACTACCAGATGTAGAAATTAGAGAATACCACCAAAGGCAGAAACAAAATCAGATTCAGAAATCTAAAGATGTCATCAGAGGCAGAAAATCAAAGGATGCCACTAGAGGCAGAAACGAAATCAAAGGCTGCCAATAGAGGCAGACCTAGAATCAGAGGCAGAAAAGAAATCAGAGGCAGAAATCTGAAGATGCCATCAGAAGCAGATATGGAAAAATTTTTATGATTGACTGGACAAAATTGGGATACTACACTGACTACACGCATTCACGTAGTCAATGACTGCATGACAGTCTGATCTTGAATAGACGGTCTTGATCTCAAATAGTTTTTGAATTTTTTTATAAAGAAAAATTATCGAATTGGATATCTAAACAATACGATCTCGATCAGACAATTATGCAATCACTAACTATGTGAGCGCGTGCAGTCAGTGACTGCAGGGAACCTATGTCCCTCTTGCACATTATTTTTGGCAATTTTTTTAATTTGATTTGGTTTCTAAACAATTTCAAGGCTACTATTATTTGCTTCTTATGTTGAAACTTAATGTTGGAGTATCAATAATGTTAATATTGATCTGTCTTATGACCTCTTACCTCAAATTAAGCTGACATCTCGGTGACTCTTTTGTTACTTCACTAGCAATGATTATTAGCAAAAGTCAAGAACATTCTTTAAAACATGTAGAAGTTTATTTTTTACATTTGTGTTTTTGCCCGGAGAATTATATATTGTTATTCCAAGAGTTATATTAAAAACGAGTTTGAAAATCTTGATATTTGATGATTAAGGCCAACAAACAAACACCACTTTAAATGAAGTTTACAAAAAAGTAATTAAAAATAAAAAATATGTAATCTTATGACATCGTTGTTAATCTTATAGGTTATTTTGTTTTTTTAATTATGTTATAAACAATGTTTTAAAATTGAATTTTTGTGCTTAATTATAAATTTTTACTACATTCATTTCAATATCTTTTAATAATTCAACAATGTTTTAAATTTTTACAACATTCATGTCGGGCTAAATTTGAGTATCAGATCTACCTACGAACTTTAGTTGATTATATACGGAGGCCAATTCAAGTCTCAAATTGACTTCTAATCTGTCTTGATAATCTATTAATAAATCTGAGTCATATTAAGACTCGTTTTAATGTATTCTAATCTTTCTGATTGAATTTAATTAGATATATCCAAGTCAATTTGATTCTCATTTTTTATTTGACTTGATGAAATATTCAATTAAATTTTAGTTTATAAGTGGCACTATTTTAAGATTATAAGGAAGTGGCACTATTTATTTAAGTGTCTCTAATTCAATTAAGAAAACTAAGTATACTAACTAGAATATACATTAATATCTGCTTTGCTAAAACTTAAATTATTTTACAGATGAGGAAAGCAACGTGAAGATGAAAGAACAGTATGATGAAGACATATTTCATAATTTTTTTGAAAAAATTTACAATTTATTTAAAAATAATATAAAATAGTAAATTAAATATTACAATACATATGTAATTTGTACATTATATTTTGGCACCCGTGCCTTTTTCTACTCGTTCATCAAATATAATAATGGGGCTCCTCACTTGATGTCTACCATCATCCCAAATCAAAGAACTTGATCCAATAGATTCTTTTATTGCTCCATCTAAAGTGACAACATAAGTCTGCTTTTCTCCCAATGAAGTGAATGACAAAACATCAGGTTCCACAGAAATGTTAACTCCTTTAGGGGCTGTTACAATTGCTTTGTATGTAGACACCGGTAATCAAACATTTGTAACAGTCCTATAGAAGCTGCCACTTAGATAATGTTTGGGGCGTGGGGCTTTGTAAGCAAATGAAGGATAATTCAAACCCCCTATTGTAGTTGTCTCATAGTAGTTATTCTCGTACCCTGTTATACGTCGTAAAATTGTTGCGTTGAAGCCTTGTCCGCATAAAAATCTGATGTAATCAATTTCGCTAACATCGTATATTAAACTAGGATTGACAGCCTTAATAGGGTCAATTTGACCTGCTCCATAAGCGAAATCAGCATCAGGATTATTTATGGGACTCATTGGTTTAGCTGCAACACATGAATCAAACAATATTTATATTAGATCAAAACATACTAAGTAAACTATACTCATATCAAATTAAATAAATCTTAATTACACTACCCTATTGTGATAAGTAAATATGTGCACACCTATTTTATCATATAAATAACTTTTTGACAGTAGTAGGTAACTTTGACAAACAATCAAAAATCTTCTTTATTTACATCTATCAATAATATATATCACTTGTAAGTAGTTTAGAATTCTTTCTATTTATATGTCATATGTAAATTTACATTACCATGTTATTCCTCTTAGCTCAATTTTAAAATATCGTCACTAATTTTTAACCGTTGTTTTTATATTGCCTATTCTTTCAAAATTATTTATATCAAATTTAAAGCAAGCAAATGATAAAGTGTGAGAGATAAGAAAGAGAGTTAAAGAAGAAAAGAAAAATTAAGCAAAAATAAAGAGATAGAAAATAGGAAATATAACAGGTAAATTGGAAAAATAAATGATAGAATTATGTAAGAGATAATATGAAAAATAAAATAAAAATTTAAGAGTAAATAGTTTTATAACAAAAACTGTGATCAGATAAATTCAAGACTTACCATCACTGACATGTTAAGCTATGTATATATCCAATCCAATGGTTCAAAATTAACAAATGAAAATAATCTTATTTAATATATCTCTCAAGAACACTTGTTAGAAAATATATATCTCAAGAACAAATGAAAATAAAGAAAATTAATTAGTAAAGCAGTGGTAGCATGCTCAAGTATGCTACTCTTATTCATTGACAATTATTAGGCGGAAAATTCTGTTTTAATTATTATTCGAGCTAGTTTAGGGAGTATGATTGTGTTTGTATATTTTGTTTTGATTTGTTTGTACAAGTACTCTGAACTTGGAACTGTATTATTATAATTTTTGTCCTCTGCACATCTTGTGCTGTTGAACTACATAATTAATAAAAAGGTTTATTTTACCTCTTAAAAAAAAATTATCATGAACAAGATTTACTAAATCTAAATATTAGCTCAAATAGTTTAATAATAAATTGTGATATTTAGAAAACATAACAATAACAGACCAAAAGTGTACCATAACAATAACAGACCAAAAGTGAACCAATTAATTCAAGACAAAAAAGCTTTTTTATTTCAGCATTATAACAAAGTTAAAAAATAACTAGTAATTTTTAATTAATGAATAATTTAGTTAAAAGACAAACAACTTTAAAAAACATAATTTCTTGGGAGTATCGTATAAAACATTCCAAATTTCCAATAAATTCTGTCAATAAATTAACTCTCTCTATCTCTAGGAGCATATTTTGGAAACTCAAGACAATGCAGAAATTGACCATGTCAAAGCCAATGTTGAGCGAAGTAGAAAAGCACTTCAGACCTTGGGTTATGCAGAGTTGACTTTTGAAGATTTTTTTAGGGTAACTTATCAGCTGCATTCTTTGCTCCTAGTGTTTTGGGGTTATATTTTTGTTTATTATTTTATAAATATCTCAAAGGTTTACTAGCCAAAATGAATATACCCACTGAACTTATGGAAAATTATCTATAAATAAGCACATTGTGCTGCCGGTATACATAACAATCTCTGTTAACCTTTGGGCTAGTCGAAAGTAGTTTCTATAATTTTACGTCTGCCTTCTGTCTATCAAGCCATTGAATGCCTACTGATTTCAATTTTTCAGTTACCTTGTTATGTTGTTATCTATGTTTCTGATATATTTTTAATCTTATTGTTTCTCATAGAAAATGCATGTGATCTAGATCAGATTGTTAGTATCTTAAGTTGGCTTATAAATGTGCATTTTATGCCTTTTTAGGTTTGAATGATTTCATAATAACAACTGTTTTTAACTTATTTTCTTAAGCTAATTTGAAAATAAATTAATCTTGAGCATATATGATAAGTTCTTTTGTATAAGTATTGTAAAAGTGCTTTAAGAGGTTCTGTACCTACAAATAAAGAAGAGGTGGGAAGTGTTCAAGTGATACCTCTTCGATTAAGTGATGAACCATGTCGTCACAAGATTTTAGATCTTATTGGTTATATCTCGCTGTTTGCTCAGTTTGGCAATCAAGGACTCCTAGTGGCACACATCATACCTTACAAGGTTTGTGTCTTTCGTTTTCCTCCCTCCCTATACTCGATTTTTAATGTATCACAAATGCTGATTTTGTATCTTGTGCAACATGAGATAACATGATCTTTAATGCAAATGATTCTTATGCTATTGCTTGATGCAGGGTGACCATGCATTGCATGTTGATTTGGCACGCCGACTGATGGGAATGACGTGAAATGCTGGCATATTTCCTCTGATAACTAAGAACCTATTACAAATTTTGGTGAATTTGTTGCTGAAGTTCAATCTTATGCTTTTGAGCTCCTCTGCAGCCATGGTGGGATACTGAAATGTATAGTGTCTCTTTAGGAACCTGCAGAGAGGTTAAGGAGGCCAAGTCCTCCCAAGTATTGTTGCTACCACTACGTCCACTTATAATGAAAGGGTCCAAGCAGAAATTTTGTAAAAGAAAGTAGTTCAAATTTTTAATTATATGAATTTCGAATAGTAAATGAAAACCATTTAGTCAGAATCAATAATGTTTATATATATTGAGTAGTATTTGTTTATATATTGGTAATTTGGTTCCATCATGTATGATTATACTTAGTTTTTATTTGGATCATGCTTTAATAGATACTTAGTTATGATTTGGAAACACGATATAAATTTTGTTTAAGAGTAGAAAGTGCAAAAATAACACTTTCTAAAATTTTATCCGTATTATTTTGAGTACTTAAAAATATTACTTAAATATATTATATTCTTTGGTTATATATGTTGAAATGATTAATGCTTTTAAATGATTTTGGTGTATGAATTTTTTAGATATTAAAAACAAATTAAAAAATTGTTTTTATTGTTCTTTTAGACATTAAAGTAATGTATTTTAAAAAAAACGGTAATAGTTAGAGACGGAATTGGTGACCAAATATTTAATAAAAATAATAATTTATGTTACAAATTTTGTCTCTAAATTGGTCGCTAATGACATAGAAAATTAGTTCAAAGTAGTTTCTAAATCAGTCTCAAAGTTTAGTCACTAATTCAGTCACAAAATTCGGTCACTAAATCGGTCACAAAATTCGGTCACTAACTCGGTCACTAAATCAGTCACTAAATTCGGTCACTAAATCAGTCACTAAATATGGTCGCTGATTTGGTCGCAACAGTTAGCGACTAGCAGTTTACCAACTGATTTAAATTGGTCACTAAATCGGTCGCTATTGGATTTAGTGACCGATTTTCTCCATTTAGTGACCGAAAAATTGGTCTCTAAAAACGTTTTTTCTAGTAGTGTGAACACATGTGAAGTTCATTAATTCAAGCTTTTGTTTTTTTTCTTTTTCTGCATTACTTCTTTTTCTTTCTAACCACAAAATCTTGATGCATAGTTTTAAATGCTAAGAAAAAGAGAAGGAGAGATGAATGTGCATAAATTGCTTATAATGTCTTCCAATGGTAAAGATTCTCTCCATTGTTAACATGTGAAGGCATTTCTCTAATTAGTGTGAAGTGTGAATATTTAGCTTTAGTTGTTTTGACTGTATCCATTTTACTCTAGCTAGTACTTCTTTTTCTTTCTAATAAGGAGAAATTGATTTATATTTTATTTGATCGAAGAATGTGTTTTGCAAGACTTGCACCATAATATTGCAATAAAGCTTTTGAAGTGTATGTATCATGCATGCATATTCAACTTGCATTTTTAGCAAGATGAGTAGGAAAATATGAACTTGGTGGTCCACTATGTGCAAAGTGAAACTAATTAACAGGTGACTTCATTAATTCATGCTTTTCTTTTTTCTTTATCAACTTTACTTCTTTTTGTCAGCTTTAAAATATTACCACTAATTTTTTTGTTTATTATTTAGTGACATTTTCTATAATTATGGTATATATATATATATATATATATATATATATATATATATATATATATATATATTATGTTTATTTTTTCCTCTAGCTATTCACTAATACACACACCTACAAAAAGTATTCTAATTATGGTTATATATATTATGTTTATTTTTTCCTCTTGCTATTCACTAATACACACAGCTACAAAAAGTATCACGTAAGTAACTTTCATTCTTAATTTACATGTTTAGCATTTGAAGGGATTATATTATTATTAAATATTATTGGTGATCACTCTCATATCTTTGATGGTGTATAGTATCCAACAACCGATCATATAAAGTGATCACATCATTATTTATATTTAATTAATTTTAAAATAATTTAAAGTTTAAGTTGATTTTAATTTCAAGGTAGTTGTAAGTACCCAATCAAACTCAATGATAGCTGAGAATTTATTATAATTTTTATTATTATTGCTATTATTATTTATCAAAATATTGTTAATTTTTTTTTATCGTAGTTAGTATTTGGACCTCCTCTATATATTTTATAGAACTTATGTATATATAATTGTTAAAGTGTGATATACATGAAGCTTACTAGCCATGAAAATGTGGACTTGATAAATTGAACCATAAGTGTAAATAGTAAGTGTAAATTTAATGGACCACAAAATTTCTTTGTTAGCTTCCATGTAGACACCATTACATTTTTCAATGTTATAACCAATTTAACTCATTTTTTTATTAGACTAGTCAGTAGTGATTCACCAAACCAATAACTACGGGAAAAGGAAAGAGAAGAGATAGAAAAGAGAAGGTTAGAATAGGAATAGGAATCTCTAATACTATAATCTATTTGCCCGGAGTATGAGTTGATGTTTTTTCACATTTCCATACTTTCTTCCAATAATTTAAGTCATTGTGAGAATCTTTTCTATATTTGAAGATAAGATTCTAAAATATTTATTACATTAGTATTTCTCTATAAAATTAAAGAGATGAAACAAAGACAAAAATCGGTAACTCTAGTTAAAAAACAACTTTACACAACAAATTGATGTATTAATATCAATGTCATGTACGATATGGACCCATATATCGTACATGACATTGATATTAGTACATCAATTTTAATAATAATTTAAAAATAAATTTATTGAATATAATCAATGGGTCAATGTCTGACAACACATGTCAAATACCGAGACACTCCTTCGATAAAAAATGTCGAGCATAGAAGTCTATATATATATATATAAACATTCAAAAGATATATGATTTGTTTCCTTTTAATGCTATATTCTTAATGGTTAGCGCGCTAGTAATGAGTGTCAATTGCATGCGAAGTTCATTAATTGACGCTAGCTTGCTTTAGAACTCCGATTTTTTTTTTTTCTAAGGAGAAAAATCGTAATATTTTATTTTATGAATTTATTTTGCAAACTTGTATTGTAGTGTAGGTCGATATATCATGCATGCGAATTAAAGTACGTAGCATTTCTAGTATTATGAGCTGGAAAAAAGTGAATAGTTATTGTGGGCACTATACAACTATTTGAGGTTTGTTACTTTGTGTTCACCTTTCTTACTTTCTTCATATTTTGAGTATAATGGTGTTTTTGACCGGAAAGGAGTATGCAGTGTATTATGTTTTATAAACTTTGTGTTTGTTACTTATGCTTGATTATATTGATAACTAAGATAAAGAACATATTGATACTCTTGAAAATTTATATTAAAAATATATGTTAAATTTATTGAATATATATATATTATGCTCTGTTTTTAGTCTAATTAAGTTTCACATTTATTGCAACATATTTTGGTTTTATAAAAATCATTAGTATATATATAAAGTTAAATTTTTTTTTTTTATTCTACAATAAATAGACTCAACATTGGGTAAGTTATTCATAACCTCACTACTATATTTTTTATACTAGACCTTGTTACTAATTTAGTTTTCAAAATTTGCGGTAAGCAATTTAGTAATCTATTACTAATAATTAGTAATTAATAGTATTTTAATCTATTTTATATAATAATGTTCCTTTATTTCTCTAAAAAAGGTATGTGTCAATATTAAGAGAGAAAAACAGGGGTATGTGCCCTGCTGGGTTTTGTAATAATATTATACTAGTAGTATGTAAACATCAATTAACTTTGCCAATAAAAGAAACTTTGTGAATGTGAGTATGTTTTTGGTAGTACTCTCTTAACTTTGTCAAAGTGGACTGATCTACTTTTTTTTATATCACATGTATATTATTTTCTGGTAACAAAAACTACACATTAAACATTAATTTATTAGATCTTATTAACTCCCCAAATTCTAAGTATGGATAGTAAATTATACTATAATTAATTCAATTATATATTTAACTCATAGTTTTGCCACTTACTAGTTTATTCTATATTTTTATTTGTTAAGCAAGTTTAACAACTTCACTGAATCTAAATGGGTCCAAAACATATATTTCAAAACATCTGAGTCTTTTCATTTTTCATTCCAACACACATATTATATATCTTCAATTAATTTGAATAAATCTTGCAGTTTTGTTCTAGGACCTCTCACATGCAGTCGAATCATATTCCTCTGCTTATATATTTGTAAGATATGAGTAACATTGTTCTTGTCTCAGTCTTGCAATGAAAGTAATATGTGTTTCAGAACAATATTATATTTTGCTAAGTCATGAACATGTTTATTTTCTTCTCCATCTAAACGTCCAACAAATGCATGTTCCTCCAAAATATTAGGTAATGCATGGTTGTGAACTCCACAAATTATTTTATGCTCAGAAGGATAACCACACTTTTTTTATTGAACTTCAAGTTGAACTATATATCGACACGTTTGTATTTTCCTCCTTTGTCACAATCTAATATTAATTTATCTCTTTTTCCTCTCTCTTCCGTCTTTTTATTTGATCTAGTGATGATAATAGTTTTGTTTTTAATATCAATCTTCCTAGTCCAAGTCACAACAGCTTCCCTAGTATCAAATATCTGAAATAAATTATAAAATTAATCACAATAATAGTTTTTAACAATATTAATATTAATTATAATTATAATTATTCATACACGATCTATGGTGAAAATATTGGTAGTATCGACACAAATTTTATCACATAATAGTAGCGATTTATGTGTATATGTTAAAATTATATAAACAAATTCAATAATTTAAAAATAAATTTTTTTCAAAAAAATAGTGTGTATCGGAAAACTTTTTTACAAGTTTCCCGGTACGTAAGAGTTTACCGAAAAACTTGTGAAATATGTTCCAGTATTTGCGTGTACAAGATTCTGTATCGAAAAACTTAAAAAAAATTTACTAGTTTTCGGAAAACGTTTTATAAGTTTTTCGATACGTTTCAGTATCGAGTAGCACAAATTAAGTTTTCTGAAAATTTTCGAAAAACTTCTGCATACCGAAAAATTTGAATTGATTGTCACAAAAATATTTAAATGGTGAAATAAAAAGGGAATTTGAGTTTGTAAAATAGTTAAAATTTTCAAGAGTAATTAAAGTTGAAAACAGTGGTTGTATAGGGTAAAATTTTCATTTAAAATCTAATATAATTTATATTAATTTTAATGTAAAAATATTTTAGTCATGTT
>JBBPBP010009778.1:33203764-33248770 GCA_037974735.1 Cicer chorassanicum | reverse complement strand
GATGGTGAAATTTTTTCATTATTTGCATTATTTGAATACATAGACAGAGTCCAAACTTAAGAATGACTCAAACTTAGTTTGCATTATTGGAATTACAATATATATACATAGAAACTATATCTTGTAGAGAATTTTAATTTTATAAGAAAAAAAAAACTATTATGATATATATAATTTTTTTTAATTTATTAGGGTTATTTTATAACTAGTAAAATAGTCAAAGTTAGCATTGTGATGATTAAATAATATTAGTGTTTAAAAATTTTATCCAACAATAAGTATGAGATAAATAATTATTATATGAATTTTAGTATCGTTGAATTTATATGCACAAAAATAAGAAGAATGTGTGTGAGGTTTTTGTATCTTAAACTTAACTACGTTATTATTAATTATAAATAACAAATAGAATAAGGGAGAAAGGTGAGTTTTCTAGAAATGTGCCACATAGGCACAATGCTTGGATATGGTTTACTCAAGCTTATAATATATAGCCGGGAAATTTAAAAATAATTTAATTTATTGATTTTGTTTTTACAGTATTTTTTTTAAATGAATAGTTATTTACATAATTATTATATATGTGTTTATAACCACACATTTGAGAATATATAGAATGTTTTAGAAAAAGTAATTGAAATTAATTCATATATTAAATTTTATCCATTGAAATATTATGTTAAAATTTTAGTTATATTTTAATGAATGAATAAAATTTAAAACTATTAAAAAAATATTTAAAGGTTTGATGATCCGGTTTATAATTTAATGTTTTATATCACATTTCACTCATAAATATTGTGAGAAATTAAAATATAAAAAAAAGTGTTATGTAAAAAATATCTACGTAATAAAATATAGTAATAAGTATAAAGTTAATAGTATATGGTTTAATTATACACATTTGAATATATATAAATTGTTAAACATTCGTCTCTCTCAACTATTCAGTCAAAAAATAAATCACTCTCTCAAATGTGTGGTTATGATGCATAAAATAAAAAATAATAATTTTGTCAAATAAATCCATAGTGCAGATCATCCTGCAAACAAAACCCATTAATTGTATTTAGTATTAAAAATCTTTAAAATATTTTAATAAATATTAATATATATAATTATCTACCGTAAAATTATATTAGTCATGCTCTTTTATTACTGGTAGTTCTAAACATCCCGAAGACACAATAATAACACTACTATGAAGCTGAATATTGACAATCTTCTTTGTCTTTTTCAGGAGTCATTACACTTTTATGTCGTAGATGAGATCAACTATACCCGTCAAAATTATTAGCTAACTTATTATTTTCACTTTTTCCTTTATATGGAAAACTTAAGTACGAAAGTACCACTCTTGCACGAATTTGGATTTGGTGCAGTCACTGACTACACGCATTCACGTAGTCAATGACTGCATGACCGTCTGATGTGACACCCTAAACCCCAAAATAACATTTATAATAATTTATACTAAATTATTTGAAGAAAACTCGCAGCGGATGAAGAAAATCTGTTCAAGAAAATAAAAGTTTTTATATCTATTTTAGGATATCACATTTCTTTAAATACACATGTAACAATTCAACTTTGTTCCTCAATTAAAATTCAATGAACTTGATTTAACTAGAATTTCTTGATTTAATTCCCAAGACTTACTGGTACTAAGGTTTTCATATAAAAAGTCATTTATAATTACATAAGTAAAATACACATTACAACCCTTAATTCCCGGTATCACTTATCAGAGCAAAGTTTCTCCCAAACTTGAACTTCAAGACTCATTAACCTGTAATAACTGCGATTTCGCAAACGCAGGGCCAAGCCAGTCAAACACAAACAACGAAGGAGGTGAGTTTTGAAATCATGTTGATAGTATAATATAAGTAAGAAAAACACGCAATTAATCATCAATAAACCGTATCATTACACAAACATTCTTCAAAGAACAACATCACATTATATAGTCAGAATCAAGGAAAATTAATACAGTTCACTATAACATCAAATCATCGCAGAAATTATTATCGCACACGATACATATTAATCACAACAAAACAATCACAAT
Source organism: Cicer chorassanicum (assembly GCA_037974735.1). Classification (NCBI taxonomy): domain Eukaryota; kingdom Viridiplantae; phylum Streptophyta; class Magnoliopsida; order Fabales; family Fabaceae; genus Cicer; species Cicer chorassanicum. The sequence continues at coordinate 33,246,702 of JBBPBP010009778.1, read as the reverse complement.
AAAATGCAATGTTATGCATGAGCTTAGACTCTACTTCACAATGTGGTACCATTCTAACTCTAAAGTACTTGGTTAGGAGGCCATGATACTATGCCACCATTCTGGTGGAAGGACAATTCAAATTGGCCCTGTCCTCATAGATCCCCTCAACTCAACCCGAGACACATATACGCGACAGTCGAGGTAAACGTGTGTTGCATGGTAGCTCTCGACATTTGGAGTGCTACCTCCAAGTCACCTAGGAATTCCACACCCGAATACCTCCAAGGTCTAACAATCTTGCCTTAAGGCTCAACAGTAGACCGCCACGATCAGGCTCAATTCAGTTGTACTTCCCCGAAATCGCTAGGCTTGTCAGACCCTACCTATATGATGACAAAATAATCTCCACTTCACAAATTCCCAATATTTATTTTCTCTCCTCGTTGGCCTAGGATATTCCATTAAGACCGTAATATCAAACACAAATTGGAATCAAAATTATTTCATCAGGTGTTACTTCAATATTTTCATCACAAATTCATAACATCACTATTATAAATCACATATCATCATCATTACATAACTCATCACAAAGTTATGAAATCACAATTATTATTCATACATCATCATCATCACATAAAATTATCACAATGCACACATCTTTTATTATCACATCACATAAACTCATCTAATCCAACATATGCACCAAATTCAATCGACATCCAATATCACAATAATATCAAATATCACACATTTAACAAAAATAAATCAAATATCACAATAATATCAAATAACACACATTCAATGGAATTAAATCAATCAACACCTTATAAATATTTCTATTCCACATTTTAATCTCACAATTCCCATATTTGCACATTAATTAATTTATCACTCAAAGGGCTACTACCGTACGTAGCAAGCCCCGGATGAATCGTTGGGGAAATACGGTTTTCCCGTTCATCTTCCAATATATTACACTCATGAATTCAAACGCTCTCTCACCCCTTACCTTATTTCGACGCTTTTACACACAAATAAGATTCCACGAGCAAACAGCCTTTGTTCTTTGACTCTTTATCCTTCAATCGATCTAACTCGACAGTTTATGGGTAAACGTCAAAAATAAATTATGAGAAACAACTCTAAAAACTAAATTCGAAATTCAGTCAAGGAAAATTACCATAAATCAGAAAACCAATGAGTGGATAATATAGCCACTTTTCACACGATCGTTTTGGCGTTGGTTTCACTCAAATCGGACTTACGGTGAAGAAGAACGGTGCAAAATAAGGAATTTTATAAACGGAGAAATCAGGTATTTTAGAGAGAAATTGGGATGGTTAAAAATCTGAGGAAATATGTTTATTTGACTACCTAAATGAATAAAACAACATACTAAAATTTGGACGAGAACGGAGAAAATTTTCTGGAACAGTTATCGTTCATCGTTATCAATTTTTTCTTCCTATTATGTGAAGGTGCGGCTGCTTCTTTCAATTTGGTCTACTGTAGCGTATGTTAGGGTATATTTGATTTTTTTTTTTAAACATATTAGTTATTATTATTCTAACTTATTGGACTCTATTTTATTTTATTTTTTCACAAAACCCACCTAATTACATACTTATTTTAATTTATTTATTTTCCACTAAAATAATATATTTCAAAATATCAAATTAAAAGATTATTATATTATGAGAATATTTAAAATAATAATAAAAAATATAACATCAATATTTTATATAAGCCACTAAATCAATTAAATATGTATAAAATAGGCACAACTTGACAAGCACACATATAAAGAAATTAAGCGCAATATTATTAATATTTCAAAACAAATATTTTATAAAATAAAGTAATTAATAAATACATTAATAATTAAGATTCTCATATTCAAGTAAATCACTATAATTATCCTTTTTTTTCTTTTCAAATACTCATATTAAAATACTATCATCATTAGAGAGTATTTGAAATTATAAAATAAATAAATATAACATCAACACTTTATATTAGTTACTAAATCATAATAAATATATATAAAATCACAATGTCATAACAAGTATATAAAAATAAAGGAAATTAAACACAATAGTATTATTATCTCAATATAACTATTCAGAAAAATAAATAACTAAAAATAGAAATAGTTATAAATAATCGAAATATAATTACGTGCCCAAATAACATCATTCGAACATCTAAGAAGATTTCACATTAATTACGCACGCGTACACGTAAAATCTCATAAAATCTTTATATATATATATATACCATAAAATACTATTATTTTTAGGAAACTATAAGAAAATTATAATGTTCATTATTTATATCACTCAAATACGTACATATTAACACATAATAGAAAACATACATATAAATAAAATTAATCATAAAACTAATTAACATATATCTAAAATAATTTTAACACCAAATTATTTATCTAAATAATATGTAATTAATAAAATAGTTTATTATAAAATTCGGGGTGTTACAAATCTCCCCTCGTAAAAGAAATTTCGTCCTCGAAATTTGTGGTGAGTGAACTAGTATCTAACTTACCACCCTCAAGATTCAAACTTAGTCTATAAGCGTTTTTAAGGCACTCACTGGTCATTCAAGCACAATATGTCAAAACCAATTAACTTAGCATGATAGGCTAACATGACACTATAAATCAATTAAACACATATCACATTTTTCACTCAATAATGAAAGAAAATATCATAGAGTTACTCACTATAATTTACATATAACACAAACATATAGATTTAGTTAATAATAACTTAGTTCATTTGGGTTAAATGAAACACCTTCGAAGTATATTGTCAATCCCAACTATTTCTTTCAAATAAAATATTACAAGTTTTACTCCTTAAAATAAAGTTTAGATCATATCCCCAAACATTCAACAAATTTAACTTAAGTTTGACAAAGAGAGCAATTTTTTAGAATATTAAACATATCTAACAACTTACTAACATTATAATAGATTTACAATCAATCACTCTATAAAACATACTTCATATATAATCAAGAAGAAAGAAAAAAAAATCAATGATAGAGATACTATTTCATAATAACATATATTTAATAATTAAATTCACATAATTTACATAAGTGATGAACATGTTTTTCAACTATTTAAAGAATAAAATTAAAAGGTACTTATAACAAAATAATGAGTTATCGTTGCCTCTTTTATCGACGATGAGTCATCGGGGTAGCTAATCCCTCCTACTCATGTAGTCAACTACTTAAGGTAACTATAACTGCAGTCATTCAAATTCAAACATGGATAATTAAAAATATTTTTAACGTGGTTCAGAAGTGCGAAGGCGGCGCCACAACTCCTACTCCTTACCTCAAGTTAAAAACTTACTTAATTACACATTCACAATAATTTACTTGTAATTTACAAGTAGTAACAACAACACTTACATCAATATATAATCAATAATCCGATTGAAGAAATATAGAGCAATTTCACTTTTAGATGATCTCTACTACTCTAACGATATACACTAATTTCCAACAATTAGAACACTTAAAACACAAACAATTTCATATTTACATAATCATATAACATTCACATTACTAATCCAAAAATTAGCACCAAAATTTTACGTTCATCTCATAACTCAAACAATGTAACCTATCCTCAGAACTCTAATTGCTCCAAATTGATCACGATTATATTTTCTTTTGAATTAATCCTCTTCACTTAAAGGTTACAATAAACTAAAACATAGATTTCCAAGTGGCAGATAGGATAAATAATTATTTACTAGAAGACACAAAAAGCTACCAAACCAAATTGAATCGAGTAGTAGATAAATCACTTTAAAGGTTACACATCATTCTAAAAATTGATTTCTAGACTTAAATTATTATAAAATGTATCACTAATCATTTAGCACAAAAAAAAAATCATTGGGAATTCAAAACTTTTTCTTAAATCACTTTTCAATAAATCGCGTCTAAATAAAAACAACAAAAATAAATCACATTTCTAAATACAATTAAAAATAAAGTAAATCACATGTATTTTTTGTAAAATCTATAAGATTTCTAAAATCTCTCGTACTTTAATCGTCAAAAACACATTTCTAAATAATTAATCATTATAAAAATTATTATTTTCAACTTATATTTTGAAAGAAGATTTAAATTATATATATATATATATAGATAAAAAGTTTTCCAATAAATTAACACTTCCAAAATAGTTCTAATTTATTTTCTCAAAATTTACAAAAAAAAACAAAATTATATATTTATATACATTAAAGTAGTGTACATGACACAATGCATAAGGCATACTTGGTTACGATAATGAATTACACTAATTGACAAATCTACAAAATAACAGTCTCCTCTCACACCAACTACTCAACATGTCTATAGATACATCATCAGTTTCAATAAAGGCACAAAATTCGTCTAAAGCATAACACACCATCAATTTTAAAGATTTTGGAGGCATGTTCTAATCTTAAAAATTGGGTCCCTAACAAAAATGCAATTTCATAGAAAAAAAAATTGGTAAAATAAATTGTAGTCTCTTGACACATAATCTACATGATGCACTCTACACATACCACTCTACACGATACATACCATTTTGTTAGGTTAATTCATGTAACAAGAAAAGATGTACAAACAACATGTCACTTTCTCATATTAAACTCAAATATACATTTCAACAATGATAACACAACAACTATAATTCTACTAAAAAAACAACATTATACTCATAAAATACATCGATTATAGAATTCAAAATTTAGATACCTTTTCAAAAAGAGTTTGGCTATTGAGATAATTCTTTTAAAAACTTTGTTTTTCTTCTCTTTCTCAATTAGTAGAAACTTTATCATTTGACCCCTTTCTTTTTTAATTAGTACTATCATATATCACTGATGAGTTCTTAAAATCTAAAACTCTAACATCAAGTTAAACTCTAATGAGTTCATAATATCATAATCAATAAATCAATAATTTCAAACAAATATCCCAACACGCTCACATTTCAATATTCACACCATCCCCTAAGCAACATAACAACAGCTCTTTTTAATTTTCTTAAAAACAAGACATTATCAAACATGCTATAAATTTAAGCTATTTTAAACATTAAATAAAATCAGTAGTATAGAATTATTGTTATTTTTAAATCAACAAAAATTCAACTCAATTTAATTTCTTTAAAATAATCAAGAGTAATTCAAATAAAAGTTATTTTCATCTTACAAAATAAGTAAATTTTAACTCCTTCAAAATGTCATTTAAAAAAAAAAATTCTAAGTTCTCCCAACCTCTACTATTCAAGAATTACTATTGCTATTAGTATGAATTTCATACTATATAAAATCATGACGAACATTCTAAATTGTCTTCAAAACCACTATCAAAACTCTACTCATCTAAATACAACCATCAACACTTTCAAGTGATTTAAAGTTAACATTCACAATTTAGAATCAATTTTTTTTTTCTTCACACAAGCCAACATAAAATCAAAATAAGAATTTTTTTTTGTCAAAATTAAAACTTTAAACATAAGAGATATATTTCTTATCTAACTCAAAGTTTAGAACAAAGCATCCTTTTTTCTCTAAATTGAGTTTCAACAGAAATAATAATAATTTGTACCTAGTAAAAGTCAATACTTGAAGTTTTAAACATATAGTTCATACGGAAATCAATGTTTCAATCGATTAGTTATTAAATCAAACACTTTAAACAGATTCATATCAAGACTAAATATTTGAAATTAATTAAGGGTGAAAATGGAACTTTAAAGCAACTAACACGTGAGGTCTGACATTCGATAACTAAGATTACATGAATGAGATTAATAACTTCAAACATACATATGGTCAATCAAAATTATTATTTCCAACTATTCACATAAAACAAGATTGCAAAAATCATACTTCAGTAGACAACTAACAAGCAACAAGTAACTAACATAATCTTGTCAACAATTAAAATTAACTCAAATCTTAACTAGTAATTTCATGTTTTATTTACTCCCTTAGGTAGAAATTTAGAATCCATAACACACTCAGGGTAAGCAAATAATAAACAATTAATTAGTAACCTAAAAAATATGTATAATAATACAAAAGCATATAACACTTAACACAATAATATAACAAGGAACAAAATAACATGTTAGTGACAATAATTATTACTCAAGAAAACACAATTGACACGACTGACATTCGTCTAACACTGAATCGAAATTCCACCCACTCGGCCTGATTGGACAGACCTGCTCTGATACCACTAATGTGACACCCTAAACCCCAAAATAACATTTATAATAATTTATACTAAATTATTTGAAGAAAACTCGCGGCGGATGAAGAAAATCTGTTCAAGAAAATAAAAGTTTTTATATCTATTTTAGGATATCACATTTCTTTAAATACACATGTAACAATTCAACTTTGTTCCTCAATTAAAATTCAATGAACTTGATTTAACTAGAATTTCTTGATTTAATTCCCAAGACTTACAGGTACTAAGGTTTTCATATAAAAAGTCATTTATAATTACATAAGTAAAATACACATTACAACCCTTAATTCCCGGTATCACCTATCAGAGCGGGTTTCTCCCAAACTTGAACTTCAAGACTCATTAACCTGTAATAACTGCGATTTCGCAAACGCAGGGCCAAACCAGTCAAACACAAACAACGAAGGAGGTGAGTTTTGAAATCATGTTGATAGTATAATATAAGTAAGAAAAACACGCAATTAATCATCAATAAACCGTATCATTACACAAACATTCTTCAAAGAACAACATCACATTATATAGTCAGAATCAAGGAAAATTAATACAGTTCACTATAACATCAAATCATCGCAGAAATTATTATCGCACACGATACATATTAATCACAACAAAACAATCACAATAAAATGCAATGTTATGCATGAGCTTAGACTCTACTTCACAATGTGGTACCATTCTAACTCTGAAGTACTTGGTTAGGAGGCCATGATACTATGCCACCATTCTGGTGGACGGACAATTCAAATTGGCCATGTCCTCATAGATCCCCTCAACTCAACCCGAGACACATATACGCGACAGTCGAGGTAAACGTGTGTTGCATGGTAGCTCCCGACATTTGGAGTGCTACCTCCAAGTAACCTAGGAATTCCCCACCCGAATACCTCCAAGGTCTAACAATCTTGCCTTAAGGCTCAACAGTAGACCGCCACGATCAGGCTCAATTCAGTTGTACTTCCCCGAAATCGCTAGGCTTGTCAGACCCTACCTATATGATGACAAAATAATCTCCACTTCACAAATTCCCAATATTTATTTTCTCCCCTCGTTGGCCTGGGATATTCCATTAAGACCGTAATATCAAACACAAATTGGAATCAAAATTATTTCATCAGGGGTTACTTCAATATTTTCATCACAAATTCATAACATCACTATTATAAATCACATATCATCATCATTACATAACTCATCACAAATTTATGAAATCACAATTATTATTCATACATCATCATCATCACATAAAATTATCACAATGCACACATCTTTTATTATCACATCACATAAACTCATCTAATCCAACATATGCACCAAATTCAATCGACATCCAATATCACAATAATATCAAATATCACACATTTAACAAAAATAAATCAAATATCACAATAATATCAAATAACACACATTCAATGGAATTAAATCAATCAACACCTTATAAATATTTCTATTCCACATTTTAATCTCACAATTCCCATATTTGCACATTAATTAATTTATCACTCAAAGGGCTACTGCCATACGTAGCAAGCCCCGGATGAATCGTTGGGGAAATACGGTTTTCCCGTTCATCTTCCAATATATTACACTTATGAATTCAAACGCTCTCTTACCCTTTACCTTATTTCGACGATTTTACACACAAATAAGATTCCACGAGCAAACAGCCTTTGTTCTTTGACTCTTTATCCTTCAATCGATCTAACTCGGCAGTTTATGGGTAAACGTCAAAAATAAATTATGAGAAACAACTCTAAAAACTAAATTCGAAATTCAGTCAAGGAAAATTACCATAAATCAGAAAACCAATGAGTGGATAATATAGCCACTTTTCACACGATCGTTTTGGCGTTGGTTTCACTCAAATCGGACTTACGGTGAAGAAGAACGGTGCAAAATAAGGAATTTTATAAACGGAGAAATCAGGTATTTTAGAGAGAAATTGGGATGGTTAAAAATCTGAGGAAGTATGTTTATTTGACTACCTAAATGAATAAAACAACATACTGAAATTTGGACGAGAACGGAGAAAATTTTCAAGAACAGTTATCGTTGATCGGTATCAATTTTTTCTTCCTATTATGTGAAGGTGCGGCTACTTCTTTCAATTTGGTCTACTGTAGCGTATGTTACGGTATATTTGGTTTTTTTTTTTTAAACATATTAGTTATTGTTATCCTAACTTATTGGACTCTATTTTATTTTATTTTTTCACAAAACCCACCTAATTACATACTTATTTTAATTTATTTATTTTCCACTAAAATAATATATTTCAAAATATCAAATTAAAAGATTATTATATTATGAGAATAGTTAAAATAATAATAAAAAAATATAACATCAATATTTTATATAAGCCACTAAATCAATTAAATATGTATAAAATAGGCACAACTTGACAAGTACACATATAAAGAAATTAAGCGCAATATTATTAATATTTCAAAACAAATATTTTATAAAATAAAGTAATTAATAAATACATTAATAATTAAGATTCTCATATTCAAGTAAATCACTATAATTATCCTTTTTTTTCTTTTCAAATACTCATATTAAAATACTATCATCATTAGAGAGTATTTGAAATTATAAAATAAATAAATATAACATCAACACTTTATATTAGTTACTAAATCATAATAAATATATATAAAATCACAATGTCATAACAAGTATATAAAAATAAAGGAAATTAAACACAATAGTATTATTATCTCAATATAACTATTCAGAAAAATAAATAACTAAAAATAGAAATAGTTATAAATAATCGAAATATAATTACGTGCCCAAATAACATCATTCGAACATCTAAGAAGATTTCACATTAATTACGCACGCGTACACGTAAAATCTCATAAAATCTTTTTTTTATATATATATACCATAAAATACTATTATTTTTAGGAAACTATAAGAAAATTATAATGTTTATTATTTATATCACTCATTTAGTCAAATACGTACATATTAACACATAATAGAAAACATACATATAAATAAATTTAATCATAAAACTAATTAACATATATCTAAAATAATTTTAACACCAATTATTTATCTAAATAATATGTAATTAATAAAATAGTTTATTATAAAATTCGGGGTGTTACATCTGATATGGATAAGAAGGTCTTGATCTCAAATAGTTTTTGAACTTTTTTAAAAAGAAAATTTACCGAATTGGATATCTAAACAATACGATCTCGATCAGACAATTTTGCAATCAATAACTATGTGAGCGCTTGCAGTCAATGACTGCACGAAACCTAGGTTCCTCTTGCACATTGTTTTTCGCAATTTTTTAATTTGATTTGCTTTTAAAATAATTTCAAGGCAACTGAATTAGTGATGCCCTTCTTGTTTGTCACTAAATATTACTTTTAGCTACAACTACAACAGACAGTCACCTTTTCTCTTTATACAAATAAAACACAAATTGTATATTCTTTCTTACTAGAAAACTCCTAGAACAAACATTTCATTTTCTCATAATAAATCAACGTAAAATCATTTTCCTCTTCTCTAACAAAATCGATTTCTTCTTCTTCACTACAAATTTGATTTTCCTCTTCAATCATGAATCCTGTTTCCTCTTAACCGTAAGTTGAAGGTCGAAACCCTAAATTGGTGAATCTACAGCTATGAGATACTCTATTGCGTGAACACTCATCTGAACATAGAATTGTGGTATGATATTACACATTTTTGTCAATTGCAACTTCGTTTCATCGTTACATTACGCATCTTCATTTTTAGGTTATGCTTTTTCAGTTCTCAATTGCAATTATCAATTGAGTATCTTCTTAGTGATTTGAAGTTATTGAACATAGCAATTGTGCATTAGTAGATCATAGATTGAAGTCATATTTTAAAACCGATTTGAAGTTTCAAAGATTGCAGCTTACGTGTTTCTTTCATCTACTTTCATATTCAGATCTTGAAAAAAATAGTGGAAGAGATTTTGGATGTGGAACAAACAGTTCTTTATCAATGGTGATGTTATCCTCGATGTTTCTTTGTTGGTGTTCTAAAACTTCATCAATTGCTGGAGGTATTGCTGTGGGGTATTGTGCTTAGGACCTTATTTGAAAATTATCTGGTGTAGGTATTCAAATATCTTTGTTACTGCACCCAGCCCCTAGAATTTGAAAACCTTGTTCGAATTTATTTGCAAACGTCTTGATGTACTTGACTACAAGGTACAAGTTCTCTCACTCACTGATAGCTATCATTGTTTATCGTTAATTCAGATGCATTTAGTTGCAAAAGATCTAAGGATGTCGACTGAGCAATGTAACATTGGCAATGGATGGGAGTTGAAGTAATCACAGACATTTATATTTGATTGACAAATGGTTCATTTCCATTTAAATCATAATATGGTGCATATTTTGACTATTTTATTGTGACTACGCTTGCAACCTTGAAGTTGTAAGATACAAATTTTACCAATGATGGAAATCTGGTAAAAATTTATTTTATCAACTTGCGGATTATGATTAAGCAAAAATTTCTAGTTCTAATGGTTGTCTAGACAAAGTTTGAAATATATAACACATTATTTTACTCCCCTTGTAATCAAGAGATCTTCCTCTCTTGAGACCGAGTCATCATAGAGAAGAAGAAAAAATAGAAAGTGTGCAAACCAAATCAAACACCGATGTGTTTGACCAGTAATGGAAGCCATAAAATCATTAGAGTGTTCAATTAGTTCAAGTAAGTTTTGAAGACTCAGTACGCTGTGGTAATATCTAGTAATACAATATATGCAACTGAGAAATCATAGCTTTTTAGACAAGGTTGTAGCTATGACCATTTAATTGAAATATGACATAGCTAAATATATAGTAAGCTTACATCATTCAATTTTTTGTCATACATAAGAAAATCAATGAAAAGATTCCAGACCAGGGCACTGTCTTAGGAATATCAAATTTGGTAACTTTTTACTTCGATGACCATTGAGATACGGGTTTATGAGTGCATGTTATTGGGTTTGGGTCTTTTTATAGTCTCTTTTTTGCCTCATTTATTGGGTAATGAGTATATGAAAATATAATTTTGCTAAAGGCCTTTTGGTCTGTTTGTATGTAAAAAGTTGAACGGTGTTTGTCTAATAGAGCTACATTTCCAATGTGAACAGGAGCATCATGATTTTGATGTGGTCAAAAGTGCATCTTCTGAGTTCAAAAGAGCTACTGTAAGGATAAATATATACAAGCATCACAGACAGACCATTCAGGTAAGTTCATTGGTAATACTTTTTCATTGATGAATATGACTCAAAAAGTGTCGTATGATATTAAGGAAACTTACTGTAGTGAGGTTACGATCAATCGTAAATTAATTTTGGCCTTGCTTTTCATCCTAATTTCTTTTAGTATATATTGCCACATGAAAATGAAAAGCTTTCGCAAGTTGAATTATTTGTTATTGATGAAGCAACTGCTATTCCACTACCTATGGTGAAGTATTTGCTTGGCCCATATCTGGTCTTCCTTCTATATATGAATTTTTAGTGATAAATTATCAATTCTTTTGATTATCCCTTTCATTCCTCTTAAGTCAAGTTTAATGTATCAATTTGTTCATTTTGCTCTTGCAAAGTTATGAAGGAACTAGATGCTCGGTATCACTAAAACTTGTGCAGCAACTGCAAGAGCAAAGACGTATATCTGCTAAGAGCACAAAGGGCACCGGTACAATGCTTTTGACTTCTAAAATTCAATTTAAATAAGTACAGTACCATGTCATGCACTTTTCAGAATTGAATTACAATGGTTCACTTAAATAACTACCTACTATCTAACTTCAATGCTTTTCAACTGCTCTAGTTATGGTTTTCATTATAATTGATATTTTACTAGTTATTCTCTTCTATGACGAAGCTTCTGATACTTGCAATATAAATTTCTAGATAGTTGATAGAAGTTGAGTGCTAACTAACCTGTTGCAGTAAGTTTATGTTTTTTTCTGTTTGTGTTTTTCTTCAAAACATTTCACTTTATTTTATGGTTGGTTCACTTAATCATTTGCGAAATTTGTGCGGAAGCGAAGGTGGTTGATGAAATGTTCAAGAACCAGAAATGTTACCATTTGTTTTGTTCTGAATGTGTAACAAAACACGTGGCAACAAAAATCCAAGAAAACATTATGGTTGTTCCTTGTCCTGGTTTGAATTGCAAGGGTGTGTTGGAGCTTGATGTTTGCAGAAGTTTGCTTCCAAAAGAAGTAATTAATAGGTGGGATGATGCATTGTGTGGGGCGTTTTTACTAACTGTTCCTAAATTCTATTGTCCCTTTAAGGATTGTTCTGCAATGTTGCTTGATGAAAATAAAGGTGGAGAAGAAATTAGGGAATCTGAGTGTCCTTTTTGTCATAGATTGTTTTGTGCAAGGTGTCATGTTCCTTGGCATCCTAGTGTTGGTTGTGAGGAGTTTCAGAAACTTAATGAGGATGAGAGAGGGATTCAAGATCTTCTTGTTAGAGAGCTTGCTAATCAGAAAAAGTGGAAAAGGTGTCCGCAATGCAAATTCTATGTTGAAAAAATTGAAGGTTTTTTGCATATCACATGTGGTGATGCAGGTGAGTGAATCACTTCTCTTCACAATTAATTATTATGTTTTTATATTTATATTAGGCATAAGTCATCTTTGCAAAATTGCACAGTAATGGTGAGGGACCACTCTTCATAAACTATTTTTTAAGCCTTATGATTTTTCAGTGTTATTATTTTTTATTATGTGACTTGATTATTGGGTTTGCTTGAATATAAATGGTACTCAATAGATGGATTTTATATTGAACTTAGGTTATTCGGACAAAACTAGCTGTTAAAGTGAAGGTGTAAGTTTATTCTTATTCCTTATTATGATGCTTAATGAGAAACGATATATTCTTATTCCTTATGATGTGTTGTATGTCTTGAGTGCATTTGGTATCATAAGTTCTTTCATTACTCATTAGTTAGGAGTGTAAAAATTTAGTTGATTGAACTGTTGTATTAAATCCACTAAATTTGTACTCTAATGTCTCTTAACAATCTTCAGGCCATTTCGCCGTCTTTTCAGGACAAGCTCTGTAAAGCCATGGAGTCCATTGATATTGATCATAAAACCAATCTAAGTAAGCGCCTTAAGTATTTTCACTGTGATTGAGATAAAAAATTGATAACCACATTTTAGAATCCTTCCACCTTTTTTTGAGCAAGAAACCCAACAATCTTGGGAAACAAAAAATTAGATATAATTTGATAGAGGAAAAATCCTCCCACCTATATGAGAAGGTATCATGATATGAAAAAGTTCAACCTTGATATCATTCGGTGTAGTCATAGTAATGCTTGGAACTGCTAAGGAGCTATTATTTTGAGTGAAGATAGTTGTTATGTACTCTATATATTCATTCATCTTTGTTAAATATCATTTTAGTTCTTGTTGGAGTGGCTATGGATATTTTTTCTTATGCATATAATAATTATATTTTTGTTTTCTCTGTATACCTTAATCTTGTATCTATTTCTTTTAAATTACATTTGGTATAATGATTTCAGAATACAAAATGTTGAAGTCAATGAAGGACATTGAAGATGATATGTTACAATTTCAATTATGTCCAAATACCTCTTTGAGGTATGATACCACTAACTTGCTTTTAGTGGTTATTACTTTCTACATTAGAAATAATGATAATTTGATTCAAGTCAATTTTTAGAGTATTAATGCAATTTTTGTCATTCGTGATATTTGTAATATGTATATTTTGCAGAATAGTATAACTTTAAATTTGTTTGTAAGTTAAATTGATAATGAGTTCTATTATAGTATTATTTAGTTATTAAAGAAGGAAGTTTAGCAATAAAATAAGGAAGTGTACTCTCAATTATATAAGAATGTCCTCTGTTTTCCTCAACAACAACAAAAAGTCCTCTATTTGTAATTTAGTGTTTTTCCAATATTTGATTCGATACATAAGTTTCTTCTTATAAGGGCAATTTAATTTTAAGTTTCTTATAAAGAAATGATGGTAAACGCTCATGAGAATTGTTTAAAATTTTCAAAAAACAAGGTCAATTGCATCTGGATTGATGGAAGAACACTTGATGTATCAAGGCTATAATAAGTTATAGAGTTTCAAGAAAAAGATGCTATAAAGGCAGTAGTGATATGAAAATTTCATTCATATATTTTTGTACCATTGTTTACTCTGTAGTGATATGGAATCTGAAATATATTCATAACCAAAACTTTTTGGATTATTTATAAAATGTTTTGTTTAGGAAGATGATTATTGTTCTTTATGAAATTAGTTTGCAGTTTATCACAATAAATGTATAGAAACTAATTCTAGTTTCTTTTGGAATTTTTTTGAATCTTTTAGAGCAAAATAACTATTTATTTTATGTTTAAATAGAATTAGAAAAATTAAATTATATTTTATAGTATGTTTCAATGACATTAGTTAATAAAAATAAATTAGAAATTTAAATTTAATTTACTGATATTAATAATTTAGAATTACAATTAGTAGGGAGATAAAATAAATTTAAATTAATAAATAATATTAATAAGTTTTAGTGACAGACAATACCGTAGGAATAGATTAACTCTTTATTTATATTTTTCTAGGTTTTAGTGGAAGACAATAGGAATAGACTAATTCTTTATTTATACGTAATAAAGTATAATAATAAGTATAAAGTTAATAGTATATTGTTTAATTATATGCATTTAAATATATATAAATTGTTAAACATTCATCTCTCTCAACTATTCAGTCAAAAAATAAATCACTCTCTCAAATGTGTGGGTAGGATGCATAAAACCAAAAATAATAATTTTGTCAAATAAATTCATAGTGCAGATCATCCTGCAAACAAAACTCATTAATTATATTTAGTATTAAAAATCTTTAAAACAATACGATCTCGATCAGACAATTATGCAATCACTAACCATGTGAGCGCGTGCAGTCAGTGACTGCGGGGAACCTAGGTCCCTCTAGCACATTGTTTTTGGCAATTTTTTAATTTGATTTGCTTTTAAAACAATTTCAAGGCAACTGATATTTGTGTTTTATGTTGAAACTTAATGTTGGAGTATCAAGAATGTTAATATTGATCCGTCTTATGACCTCTTACCTCTAATTAAGCTGACATCTCAAGGACTCATTTGTTACTGAAGAAGCTAAAATCACTAGAAGGGGGGTTGAATAGGGATTTTGACGTTTAAAAATTATTTTCAAAGTGTATGAGTTTCTGTCCTCTTAGTGAGGATGCGAACTAAAAATTGGTTTTTTAAACTTTTCAATAAAACTCAGAATAAGTGCAAGGAAATGTAAAGAGATAGACACACAAATTTTATCCTGGTTCACCCAATGATGGCTACGTCCAGTCCTCACAACCTTGTGAGATTTTCACTAAAGATCAACAGATCAACCTCTTGCAGAGGATGATTACACCTTGTGTATTCTCAAGCTTCACCAAGCTTACAATCAACTTTCAAATGTTTTCAAGTTCAACTAACTTGAAAATTTACAGAGTAATATGAGTATGATTTGATTTCTCTCAACTAAAACACTTTCTAAAAGATTTTTCAAAAGATCTAATGTATGAATAGAGAAAGTGTGAGGAGAGGATGAATATTGCTTAAGATGAATGATATGATTCTTGATCTTTTTTCTGCAATATTGGTGTGTGTTGTAATGAAGAGCTTCCTGCCCTTTTTATAGAGTCCTTGATAGCTCTTTCATGTGTTAAAAGCCTCATGACCTTTGAGGAGGATGCAGAAGTTTGTCCAATGGTCTTTGTGCTGAAATTACAACATTGCCATCCAGCCATCCTTGGACCTATGCAGTCCATTCTCTGCGTAGCCTTTACTCTTGGTCTTGTGTAGCCTTTTGATTTTTTCATTCTTCAAGACTTGTGACTTCTATTTGGAGCTTGTTTGCAGTTGCCTTTCAATATCTTGACTTTGCTTTATTTTTCCAATCACTCAAGAGTGAAATATAGGGCTGCCCTTAGCCTTTTCACATGGCATGGAGACTTGCAAACATGTCACTTCTTGAATCCCAAAGCTACAAGCTATCCTTGGACCTTGTATAGCTAGCCTTGTGATTTCTTTTGATCAAATGCTTCATATTATTGCTTATTCATGCTGATTTGATCTCTGTTGATGGATTAAAAACGTTATTCTCGCGAGGATGGAAAAACTCAACTTGAAGACCCATCCTCTGGCCATCCTCCAGCTCGAAACCTTACTGAATTAATCCAGATTTTTCTTCCTTTTGTTCTAAATGATGATTAACCTGTTTTCTTATGATAATTCACTCAAAAGCACATATTAGTATTAACCACAATCATAATCTCTTAAGTAATTTTGTTATCATTAAAATCAAATGAGAGATTTTGTCTCAACAGTTACTTCACTCGCATTGATTATTAGTAAAAGTCAAGAACATTCTTTAAAATATGTAGAACTTTTTTTTACAATTTGTGTTTTTGCATGGAGAATTATATATTGTTAGTTCAAGAGTTACATTAAAAAAGAGTTTGAAAATCTTGATAGTTGATGATTAAGACCAACAAACAAACACCACTTTAAATGGAGTTTACCAAAAAAGTATTCAAAAACCCATTCTAGGAAGGCATAGCGGGAAGCTCAGGAAGAGGAACGTCAGGAGCAGCTGTATTCACCATGTGTTTGGTAACCCATTCTAGAATAAGGCCAAACTGAGCAAACGAATTCTGGAAGAGATCAAAGCGCCGAATTAGTCTTTGTTGATCCTTCCGAATGGTCTTAAGGAGCTTCATATGTTTGGAGTGTTTTCGTTCCTTAGGGGGTTGATCCTTAGGCTGATTGTTTACACTTGAGCTCTTATTCTGTGAGCTTCCAACATTGTCCTTTGAAGGTTGATCCTTCGTTGGAGCTAAAAATGAGTCAATAGAGCAAAATCCAACAGGAACCTCAGGTAGAGGTTGGGTTTCGTCAGGGACAATGGCATCAACGTGAGTTGTAGGAGGAACAGAATCGGGAGGTATCAGGATATCTTCTTGTAGAACAAGAGGAAACTCCTCGGCCTGATTCTCAGTAGGGCTCAAGGGAGAAAATTGATGATAAGTTAGATTTAAATCAAAATATAGCTCTTCTCCATCCTCCATGAGTTGAAGGGGAGCTTCTGGAGCCGTATCCTCAGGAGGAGGTGCCTGGTTGAGTGGTATAGAAAGATCTGGCAACAGGGGAGACTGAGGAGGTGAAGGATTAACAGAATCATTTGGTGGAGATGGAGGAGGATCAATCGTCATGACTGGTTCAGGAGTGGTGTTGGATGGAGTATCCTCGGACAGAGGTTGAGCAGTGATGAATTCGTGTGGTGGAGTGATAGAGGATGAGCTGCGAGTTCTTTTTCTTTTTGGGGAAGGAGGAGTGATGGAGGCAGATGTAGTGAGCTTCATTTGTTTTACATTTTTCATGGAGATGGTATTGGAAAAATGAAGTGACGGTTCATCATCTAATGGAAGATTGAAAAATTTGAAGATCTTGGTTAATACCATGCCATAGGGTGCTGACCTTCCGAGGATTGAGGCATTTAACATGAAGCTAAAAATAATGTAACCTAAGTGCAGTGGGGTTCCAGACATGATGTGGTGTATGAGAAGAAGATCAAGTTCAGTTACCTTCTCAAAGCTACCTGCTCTAGGGACAATGCAATGAACGCATATGTTATGGAGGATACGACAAATGGGAAGCAGATTCGAAGCTACATGAGATTTGGTTGGAGATATCAGAGTGTTGTCAAGCACAGAGGTGCGTGTGATCATACATTGAGAGTACCAGTTCTCAATAAAACAGCAGATGCCTTCATCACGTATGTCTAAAATTTGGCACAAAGTGGCAGGATTAATTTCCATGTGGACACCCTTAAGAATGAGGCTGAAGCTGGTAAGCCCTCGTGATCCATTTACTGCAGCATAAAAGGCCCTAACTAGGCGTGGATATTGTGGTTCGTTGATGCGGAGGAAGGAAGTCCATCCTAATTGATCAAACATTTCTTCAATATTAAATCCACCTTCTTTCAAATCATCAAGACAAATAATCTTCCCATTAACCACGGACTTATTTTGCCACTTGGAAATGTAATTTGTTTCCAATTCTGGTGAACTGAACAAATTGATAGAGATTTTGGAGGAGGAGGGTCGAGATTTTTTGACAAGAGGTTTCTTGGGCTTTTTGGGAGTGGAAGCAGTAACCTCCTTGTCAACAGTTTTAACAGATGATGGAGGTTGAATTGGTTCAGCAGATACGGTTTGCTCAGAATCATCTGAGTTAATCACATGAACAATATTGTCTTGAGTAGCTGACCTCTTGGATGAAACAGCCCCAGACATGATCCTGGAGGATCGTCTTTTGGGCGTGGAGGATGTAGTAGAGGATGAAGCTTTAATGGTGCGTTTTTTAGATTTATTGGAGGGAGAGGGAATATTCGAACATGGTTCAGGAGGAGGAGACTTGGTTGAGGGTGGTTGAGTTGTAGTTGCCTCAGAATTCCCTTCATCATGGTGATCGGACTCCGTACTTGAGTAGTAATCCTGAATGGATTCATCTTCGTGAGATGAAGCTTTGCGTCTAGCAATAATTTTGGTACGAGCCATTGAGTTTGGGTTTAGGAAAGGAAGGAAAAAGTGTGCTGAATGTTTGAATGAGGTTTGAAGGATGCAGAGGAAGGATGTTCAACGCATTAAGTAGAGGAGGATGGGAGATGAAGTGACTAATTAAGAGAGGAGGCGTGTGAAGGTTCCCTAGGTAGTCATTATGATGAAGGCGCTGGGCTTTAGGCGCGTGGGAGATTGGACAGGCACAGCCGTCTGCGCATTTAATGCAGCGGCCAAAGGGAACACGCCACACAACCGGCCAATGGGGAGAGAGGCGCGTGCTTGCGTGTTTCCAGGAGAATCCCAAAAGAGGAAACTGCATCCTCTGAGTCTATCTCCCGTCCTCTCACTTTTCTAACTTAGAACAAAAACTACTTATGCAGCCAGTTTTGATAAATCATTTCAAAGATTAATTATAAAAATTAAACAATTAAAAATAAGAGAAGCATAGACATAATACAATGGATAAAACACTAAATCAATTAATTTCAGAAAAATTAATGATAGAAAGTTTTTTCAAAATGTTTTTGAAGCGATCCTCTTGAAGAGGTTTCGTAAAAATGTCTGCCAATTGATTTTCAGTGTCAATGAAAATTAATTCAATGTCACCTTTTTGCACATGATCTCTTATGAAATGATGTTTAATTTCTATATGCTTAGATCTAGAATGCTGTATGGGATTTTTTGAAAGATTAATTGCACTAGTGTTATCACAGAGGATAGGAATTTTAGTGTACCTTAGTGAATAATCTTCAAGTTGATTTCTTACCCAGAGGATTTGAGAGCAGCATTGAGCAGCTGACACATATTCAGCCTCCGTGGTTGAAAGGGCAATTGTGCTTTGCTTCTTGCATGACCAACTGATTAGGGATTTACCAAGAATTTGGCAGCCTCCACTTGTGCTCTTCCTTTCGATTTTATCTCCCGCATAGTCAGCATCACAGTAGGCTATGAGATCAAGATCTGAGCTTTTCTCATACCAGATTCCAAAATTTATTGTGCCAACAAGGTATCTCAGAATCCTCTTAACTGCTATAAGGTGAGATTCTTTTGGAGAGGATTGAAATCTTGCACAAAGACCAACAGCAAATACTATGTCTGGTCTACTTGTTGTTAAGTATAATAAGGATCCAATCATCCCTCTATACTCTTTCTCAGAAATTGGAGTTCCTTCATCATCTTTGTGAAGCGTGGAGGATGGGTGCATAGGAGTTCCCATACTCTTGGCTGAACTCATGTTGTATTTTTTGAGAAGATCTTTAGTGTATTTTTCTTGTGAGATGAAAATACCATTTTTGAGTTGTTTGATTTGCAAACCAAGAAAAAATTTCAACTCACCCATCATACTCATCTCAAACTCACTTTGCATAAGTTTTGAAAATTCTTCACACATCTCTTCATTAGTGGATCCAAAAATTATGTCATCCACATAAATTTGGACAATTAATAAATCTTCTTTAGATGTTTTCTTGAAGAGAGTAGTATCAATCTGTCCTCTAATGAATCAATTTTCCTTAAGAAAAGAGCTTAACCTCTCATACCAAGCTCGGGGAGCTTGTTTCAATCCGTAAAGAGCTTTTGAGAGTTTGAATACGTGGTTGGGCTTCTTTTCATCCACAAATCCAGGAGGTTGTTTAACATAAACCTCCTCATTTAAGAATCCATTCAAGAAAGCACTTTTGACATCCATTTGGTATAGTTTTATACCTTTATGGGTGGCATATGCTAGGAGGATGCGTATGGCTTCTAGTCTTGCAACCGGTGCAAATGTTTCATCGTAGTCAATTCCCTCTTGTTGATTGTATCCTTGAGCAACAAGCCTTGCTTTGTTTCTTACTACCTCTCCATCCTCATTCAGTTTGTTTCTAAAAATCCATTTTGTTCCAATGATGGATTTTTCAAGTGGAGGAGGTACAAGGTTCCATACCTTGTTTCTTTCAAATTGTGAGAGTTCTTCCATCATGGCTTCAACCCATGATTTGTCACAAATAGCTTGATCAATATTTTTTGGTTCAATTTGTGAAATCATAGCCATGGTTGCTGTATTTCCTCGTAGGGACTACCTTGTTCTTACTCCATCAGCTGTGTCTCCAATAATCAGATCTGGAGGATGGTAAGTGACTGTTTTCCATCCTCGTGGAGGTTGCTGAGAGGATGGAGCAGATTCGTCCTCTTCGTTTGGACTGGGTGCATTGGAGGATGAAGGTTCATCTTCCTCAGATTTATCCATTTTTTCTAAGCACAAGTCATCAAACTCATCAAAAATAACATGCATGGATTCCTCCACAATTTGAGTTCTAAGATTATAAACTCTATAACCTTTAGATGAAGTGGAGTATCCTAAAAACAAACCTTTGTCCGATTTTGAATCAAACTTTCCCAAATTTTCTTTATTGTTTAAAATGTAACAATAACACCCAAATATATGAAAATATGAGATGTTTGGTTTTCTTCCTTTCCATAGTTCATATGGAGTTTTGTTTAGAATCTTTCTAATGGATACACGGTTTAAAACATAGCATGCCGTATTTATAGCTTCGGCCCAAAAATATTTTTCAATATTAGCTTCATTTAAAATGGTTCTAGCCATTTCTTGCAATGTTCTATTTTTCCTCTCAACAACTCCATTTTGTTGAGGGGTTCTTGGGCAAGAAAAATTGTGAGAAATACCATTTTCATCAAAAATATTTTTGAAAGACTCATTTTCAAATTCACCTCCATGGTCACTTCTTACGGAGATAATTTTTGATCCCTTTTCATTTTGGATCTTTTTACAAAAATAATGAAAAGCCTCAAAGGCATCATTTTTATGTTTTAAAAATAAGACCCAAGTAAAACGTGAAAAGTCATCAACAATTACAAATCCGTACCTTTTTCCACTAAGGCTAGGAGTTTTAATAGGACCAAAAAGA
Organism: Cicer chorassanicum; assembly: GCA_037974735.1. Classification (NCBI taxonomy): domain Eukaryota; kingdom Viridiplantae; phylum Streptophyta; class Magnoliopsida; order Fabales; family Fabaceae; genus Cicer; species Cicer chorassanicum. The sequence continues at coordinate 33,224,834 of JBBPBP010009778.1, read as the reverse complement.
TCAATATGAAGTAGCTCAAGAGGATGGTTTGTGGAAACAATATTTTTAGAATGAAAGCTACTTTTTACTTGTTTTCCTTTGGCACAAGCTTCACAAATTTTGTCTTTTTCAAAATCAATTTTTGGAAGGCCTTTAACTAATTCTAATTTAGACAATTTAGAAATAGTGTTTAAACTTATATGACCGGCTCGTTTGTGCCAAACCCATTTATCCTTTTCAATGGATACAAAGCAAGATTCAGTAGGCAAATCATCAAGATATAGCTCATATAAATTCTTTTTTCTAAAACCGGAAAAGAAAACTCTACCCGAGGATGAGTGTTTAACCTCACATAGATTGGGTTTAAAAATAACTTCAAAACCACTATCACAAAGTTGGCTAATGCTAAGCAAGTTATGTTTTAAACCATCTACATATTGAACATTTTCAATTTTGGCAGAATTTTTATTACCAATGATACAGTTACCTTTTATTTGAGCTTTATCGTTATTTCCGAATGTGACCGATCCTCCATCCTTTATTTCCAATGAAATAAAGCAATCTCTATCCCCTGTCATATGCCTTGAGCAGCCACTGTCCAAGAACCAAGGCCTTCTTTTGTTGATCAGAGGATGTACCTGAGTTTGAGTTTAATAGTGACTTAGGTACCCATATAGAGGTGGGTCCTTGTGGGTTAGTCCGTCCTCTTGAGAGGAATTTTCTTTTGTGATAACAAATAGAATCTTGATGTCCAGGTTTACCACAATATGAACATCCTTTCTTGATGTTATCTGCCCTTTTCTTGGCATAACATCTTTTAAAAGTATGTCCAAGTTTTTTGCAAAAGGTGCATCTTGGCCTATCCTCTTGTTTCTTTGGAATAAAAAAATTTTCATAAAGTTTTTGTTTTTGAGAACTTTTAAATCCAATCCCAGCTTTGTCAAAAATTCTAGATTGTGATCCCATAATCTTTTGAAAAGTATCAGTGGATTTAACAAAGTTGGAAAGATCATTTTTGAGTTCTTTAACCTCTATTTTCAAAATTTCTTTCTCTGCATCCTCTTCTGGAGGATTGGTTATGACAGTCTTTTTGTTTAACGTAGAGTGTTGCTCAGATAGCTTTTCATGAGATAACTGCAGCTCTTGAATTGTTTGTTCATATTTTTTATTCTTAGCTTGTAGTTCCTCATTTAGCTTCTTTATTTCAAAAAGTTGGTTTTTAAGAAATCCACATTTTTGAGATAAAGTGTTTGAGTCATTTAAAAGATTGTCAAACTCTATTTCTAGTTGTTCACAATTAGGACAAAGTTCAGATATGCTTACCTTTCCATTTTCTGTGTTTGCCATGAGACAGAGGCTGGCCTCTTCTTCCTTTTCTTACTCCGAGGATGAGTCATCACTATCATCCCACGTGATCATCATGGACTTGTTTTTGAAAGGAAATTTTCTTGATCCCTTTTTGTTTAGAGGACACTCAGTTTTGTAGTGACCCAACTTGTTGCAACCAAAGCAAGTAATCTGACTTTTGTCAGATTTTTCTTTTTGAGGAGATCTTTTGTCCTGTCCTCTTCGAGTTATCATCCTCTGGATCCTTCTGGAAATGAGAGCTAGTTCATCTTCATCCTCAGATAGAGGATAGTCTGCACTTTCTTTCTTAGTAACTTCTTCAGCTCTTTTGGAGGATGAGCTTTCTGTTTGGCTTGTTTTTAGAGCTATCATTTTTCCCTTTTTGCTTGGTTTGTCAGCCAGCAACAGAGGTTCATGAGCTCTTAGAGTTCCAACCAAATCTTCTAATTTCATGTTGGCCAAGTCTCTTGCTTCGGTGATGGCAGTCACCATTGGTCTCCATTCTTTTGGTAAACTCCTCAAGATTTTTCTTATCCTCTCTTGAACGGAATATACCTTTCCAAGAGATCTGAGATTGTTTAATATGATCGTCAATCTTGAGAACATTTCATCAATCATTTCTTCCTCCTTCATTTCAAATAACTCGAACTCTCTTACTCCCATGTCAATCCTTGCTTCCTTCACATGACTTGATCCTTCATGATGAATCCTTAGAGTATCCCAAAGTTCCTTGGCGTTTTTGCATTCTTCAACTCTATCATATTCTTCCCTGCTCAAAGCACACGTTAGAAATAAATGAGCTTTAGAGTTTAGGAGTACCTTAGCATTTTCATCCGCCGTCCATTGTGCTTGAGGTTTCTCATCGGAGGTTGCATCCGTGTTGTTGACTCTAATGACATGATCCCCATTTTCAATAACAGACCACATGTTGTTATCTTGAGATATGAGAAACAATCTCATCTTACTTTTCCAGTGGTAGTAATCTGTACCATCAAAGTAAGGAGGTCTAGTGGAGGATCCTCCTTCAGGAACATACTTAGCTTTTGACATTTTTTCTTTGGATCTTTTTCTCTTACACTGTTAAATGTAATATTTTTAGAGAACCTTGCTCTGATGCCAATTGAAGAAGCTAAAATCACTAGAAGGGGGGTTGAATAGGGATTTTGACGTTTAAAAATTATTTTCAAAGTGTATGAGTTTCTGTCCTCTCAGTGAGGATGCGAACTAAAAATTGGTTTTTTAAACTTTTCAATAAAACTCAGAATAAGTGCAAGGAAATGTAAAGAGATAGACACACAAATTTTATCCTGGTTCACCCAATGATGGCTACGTCCAGTCCTCACAACCTTGTGAGATTTTCACTAAAGATCAACAGATCAACCTCTTGCAGAGGATGATTACACCTTGTGTATTCTCAAGCTTCACCAAGCTTACAATCAACTTTCAAATGTTTTCAAGTTCAACTAACTTGAAAATTTACAGAGTAATATGAGTATGATTTGATTTCTCTCAACTAAAACACTTTCTAAAAGATTTTTCAAAAGATCTAATGTATGAATAGAGAAAGTGTGAGGAGAGGATGAATATTGCTTAAGATGAATGATATGATTCTTGATCTTTTTTCTGCAATATTGGTGTGTGTTGTAATGAAGAGCTTCCTGCCCTTTTTATAGAGTCCTTGATAGCTCTTTCATGTGTTAAAAGCCTCATGACCGTTGAGGAGGATGCAGAAGTTTGTCCAATGGTCTTTGTGCTGAAATTACAACATTGCCATCCAGCCATCCTTGGACCTATGCAGTCCATCCTCTGCGTAGCCTTTACTCTTGGTCTTGTGTAGCCTTTTGATTTTTTCATTCTTCAAGACTTGTGACTTCTATTTGGAGCTTGTTTGCAGTTGCCTTTCAATATCTTGACTTTGCTTTATTTTTCCAATCACTCAAGAGTGAAATATAGGGCTGCCCTTAGCCTTTTCACATGGCATGGAGACTTGCAAACATGTCACTTCTTGAATCCCAAAGCTACAAGCTATCCTTGGACCTTGTATAGCTAGCCTTGTGATTTCTTTTGATCAAATGCTTCATATTATTGCTTATTCATGCTGATTTGATCTCTGTTGATGGATTAAAAACGTTATTCTCGCGAGGATGGAAAAACTCAACTTGAAGACCCATCCTCTGGCCATCCTCCAGCTCGAAACCTTAATGAATTAATCCAGATTTTTCTTCCTTTTGTTCTAAATGATGATTAACCTGTTTTCTTATGATAATTCACTCAAAAGCACATATTAGTATTAACCACAATCATAATCTCTTAAGTAATTTTGTTATCATTAAAATCAAATGAGAGATTTTGTCTCAACAGTTACTTCACTCGCATTGATTATTAGTAAAAGTCAAGAACATTCTTTAAAATATGTAGAACTTTTTTTTACAATTTGTGTTTTTGCATGGAGAATTATATATTGTTAGTTCAAGAGTTACATTAAAAAAGAGTTTGAAAATCTTGATAGTTGATGATTAAGGCCAACAAACAAACACCACTTTAAATGGAGTTTACCAAAAAGTATTCAAAAATAAAAAAATATGTAATCTTATGACATCGTTGTTAATCTTATAGGTTATTTTGTCTTTTTAATTATGTAATCTTATGACATCGTTGTGAATTTTTGTGCTTAATTATAAATTTTTACAACATTCATTTCAATATCTTTTAATAATTCAACAATGTTTTAAATTTTTACAACATTCATGTCAGGCTAAATTTGAGTATCAGATCTACCTACGAACTTTAGTTGATTATATACAAAGGCCAATTCAAGTCTCAAATTGACTTCTAATCTGTCTTGATAATCTATTAATAAATCCGAGTCATATTAAGACTTGTTTTAATGTATTCTAATCCTTCTGATCTAATTTAATTAGATATATCCAAGTCAATTTGATTTTCATTTTTTATTTAATTTTATAAAATATTCAATTAAATTATAGTTTATAAATGGCACTATTTCAAGATTATAAGTAAGTGAATGCCTCTAATTCAATTAAGAAAACTAAGTATACTAACTAGAATATACATTTAGATCTGCTTTGCTTAAACTTAAATTATTTTACAGATGAGGAAAAACGTGAAGATCAAAGAACACTACGATGAAGACATATTTCATAATTTTTTATAAATTTTTTGACAAAAATATACAATTTATTAAAAAATAATATAAAATAGTAAATTAAATATTACAATATATATGTAATTTGTACAGTATATTTTGGCACCCGTGCCTTTTTCTGCTCGTTCATCAAATATAATAATGGGGCTCCTCACTTGATGTCTACCATCATCCCAAATCAAAGAACCTGATCCAATAGATTCCTTTATTGCTCCATCTAAAGTGACAACATAAGTCTGCTTTTCTCCCAATGAAGTGAATGACAAAACATCAGGTTCCACAGAAATGTTAACTCCTTTAGGGGCTGTTACAATTGCTTTGTATGTAGACATCGGTAATCCAACATTTGTAACAGTCCTATAGAAGCTTCCACTTAGATAATGTTTGGGGCGGGGGGCTTTATAAGCAAATGAAGGATAATTCAAACCCCCTACTGTAGTTGTCTCATAGCAGTTGTTCTCGTACCCTGTTATACGTTGTAAAATTGTTCCGTTGATGCCTTGTCCGCATAAAAATCTGATGTAATCAATTTCGCTGACATCGTATATTAAACCAGGATTGACAGCCTTAATAGGGTCAATTTGGCCTGCTCCATAAGCGAATTCAGCATCAGGATTATTTATGGGATTCATTGGTTTAGCTGCAACACATGAATCAAACAATGTTTATATTAGATCAGAACATACAAAGTAAACTATACTCATATCAAATTAAATAAATCTTAATTACACTATCATATTGTGATAAGTAAATATGCATTGCACACCTATTTTAACATATAAAAAACTTTTTAACAGTAGTAGGTAACTTTGAACAATCATTCAAAAATCTTCTTTATTTACATCTATCAATAATATATATCACTTGTAAGTAGTTTAGAATTCTTTCTATTTATACGTCATATGTAAATTTACATTACCATATTATTCCTCTGAGCTCAATTTTAAAATATCGTCACTAATTTTTAACCTTTGGTTTTATATTGCCTATTCTTTCAAAATTATTTATATCAAATCTAAAGCAAACAAATGATAAAGTGCGAGAGATGAGAAAGAGACTTAAAGAAGAAAAGAAAAATTAAGCAAAAATAAAGAGATAGAAAATAGGAAATATAACAGGTAAATTGGAAAAATAAATGAGAGAATTATGTAAGAGATAATGTGAAAAATAAAATGAAAATTTAAGAGTAAATAATTTTATAACTAAAATTGTGATCAGTTAAATTCAAGACTTACCATCACCGACATGTTAAGCTATGCATATATCCAATCCAATGGTTCAAAATTAACAAATTAAAATAAACTTATTTAATATATCTCTCAAGAACACTTGTTAGAAAATATGTATCTCAAGAACAAATGAAAATAAAGAAAATTATTAAAGCAGTGATACCATGCTCAAGTATGCTACTCTTATTCATTGACAATTATTAGGCGGAAATTTATATTTTGTTTTGATTTGTTTGTACAAGTTCTCTGAACTTCGAACTGTATTATTATAATTTTTGTCCTCTGCACATCTTGTGCTGTTGAACTACATAATTAATAAAAAGGTTTATTTTACCTCTTCAAAAAAAAAAAATTTATCACGAACAAGATTTACTAAATATTAGCTCAAATAGTTTAATAATAACTTGTGATATTTAGAAAACATAACAATAACAGACCAAAAGTGTACCATAACAGTAACAGACCAAAAGTGAACCAATTAATTCAAGACAAAAATGCTTTTTTATTTCAACATTAATTATAATAAAGTTAAAAAATAACTAGTGATTTTTAATTAATGAATAATTTAGTTAAAAGACAACTTTAAAAAACATAGTTTCTTTTAAATATTAATTAATAAAACTAAACATGTGCTAAGTTTAGTTTTCTTTATAAATGGATATATTGATTCTTGTGTAATATTACTAAGTTTTTAATTACCGGTGGTCATTAGAGCTGAACGAATAGCAGCAGGTGACCATGTAGGATGATATGACTTGATATATCCTGCTGCACCAGATACATGTGGACATGCCATTGATGTTCCGGACATAATATTAAACTCTAATTTTCTATTATCACCGTCAACTTCAGAAGCAGGAGAATTTGGAGACCAACTAGCTATAATTTCTACCCCAGGAGCTATTAAATCAGGCTACAAAATTAACACAACAAAAAGGTTAACAATTTTTATTTTAATATGAGAAATATGTGTTTAATTTATTCAGTCATAGAAAAGAAACCTTGAGGATATCAAAAGTAACATTGTTTGGACCCCTTGATGAAAAAGAGGCAACCATGGGTGCCAAAGTATCTTCTAACTCTTCAGTCTTAAATATAGTTGCGGTTGGAGTACTGCAAATTAATTAATAAAATAAACTTTAGATAAATGTAGGTTTCTAAATTATTGTTATGTATATGAAATTTGCACTTGATACCTTGAAGAGTGAATGTATTTATGTATTCTGGCGGCATCCTTGGATTGAAGGTAAGATGCAGGCAAGGGAAAAGATTGGGCGGTATCGGTAAAAGTGTGACCTTGTGTCAAAACACCAATAGCACCAGCTCTAAAGGCCTCTAGACCACCTATGTTACCTTCACACAGGACAATTTTTCCCTTCACCAACTTCTCATCCAAGGAATTGGCTGGACAAAACATGTAATTTTAGAATACTTCCATTAGCAAATTATAGACATTTTAAATTTTCCTCTATTTGATAATGCTCATTCCATAGCGAGCACACACGATTGTATTATAATTGGTCCAATATGTGGTTAGAAAAGTACAACTTCTAATTTTAATGTCTATATACATATTTTACTTAATATTAGAATATGTAAAATATAAAAATTGTGCATTTTTAAATTTTTGTAGAGGGAAAAGCAGTTTTTGTAAAATGTGAGAACTAAAATTGAATTAAATTTTTATGTGAAAAAAGTTGAATGATAATAATTTTATAGAGACTTCTTACATATATTTTCCCTTTAATGTTTGTTCATAATGTCAAAGGTTTACATATATAATTTGTTAACTTCAATAATATCACGGCTATTTACCTAGATTGTCGTCTCTTGAAGCCTGCTTCCTTATTTGGGACATCTCCACCATAGATAATAGGATACATTTTTCCCAAAAGGTCAAATGTATTCAGTGAGATACCCTATCATTTAACCAAGATATAAACATTATTACTTATGTAATTATCATGTATAAAAAGATAATTTATAATTAAGCATCCAAAATTTCATATTATCAACTTACAAAACAAATTAGCTTAGCTTGCATTCAAGAAATGAGGCTACTGTGTAACTTTATATTTTGAAGTTAGAGAAGATAAAATTATGTATTTACCTCATAAGTGATGTTGTTTCCTAATTTGACTCTTGTGACAAATTTTCTATTTATAGTCCCAGCAGCCACAACAATTGACCAAGGTGAAACATTCTGCAAGGATGCATGTTTTGGACCATCGTTTCCTGCCGCAAGTACCGTTAGCACTCCATTCTGCATTGCATGAAATGATGCAATGGATAGTGCATCTGTAAAATGGTCATGTTGATGGTCTCTTATTCCGGCAATTGAGACGGATATTATGTCAACCCCATCTGCAATTGCATCATCGAAAGCTGCAAGAATGTTTGTAGTGCCACAAACAGACGACCAACATGCCTTATAGACGGCAATTCTTGCGGAGGAAGCCCCACCTCTTGATGTTCCTTGTCCTAAGCCTAACATACTTGCATGGCTAACTGGGTTGCCGGCTGCTATTGATGCCACATGAGTCCCATGACCCGTCGAGTCTCTTGGAGACAATACCAGGTCAGTATCGTTCAAGGCTTCATCAATCATATAATACCTTGCTCCAATTAATTTACTACAACAACATATATCAACCATTGTTAGTATAATTGTACTCTCTTTCTCTTAGTAAATTGAATATATTAAAATGAGTTAAAGTATAACATATTACTTGTTGCACTTGAAATTAAAAGTTGGGCAATATCCTTTCCATTTGCTTGGTGGTGGACTAAATCCTTTATCATCGAAACTAGGAGATTCTGGCCAGATTCCAGAATCAATCACTCCAATGATGATATCAGATTCAGACTGTTCTGTCTCCACATGTTGAGGGAAGCCTATAAAATCCCAAGATTTTGTGGTAAGGATTTTATGCTTTTCCTCGGGAAAGACAGACACCACCCCATCAAGTCCTACATTACCAATATTTAGAATCAGTGAATATACAATTATACATGTATAAAGAATAGATAATTTTTCTATAGAAAAAAACTATTGTCTACATATACCAGCCATTCTGTCGGCTTCTTTATCTGTTAGCTTTGCAACAAAGCCGTTGAAGCTGCATTTGTAATGATGAAGTACAGACTTTGTTGTTGAATTGCTGAATATTTGAATAGTTTACCATTACTTTTCAGTTTCTTTATACAAAAAGTACTAAATTAAAGTATTTGATGAAAAATATAACCTCTCTGCAACTTCTTGTAGCATCTTTTGATAAATGAATAGCGAAGAAGTTTCATCATTCATATTATGGCCCGTGTAGACAATGTAAGTCTACATTAGAATAGAACATATTTATCATAAACAAGAAAAATGTACTTATTCTAGCGAAAGTAATTAAACCACTAAACACATGAACCAAGATAATTTAATAAAAAGAATATAAGTGTATTTGCCTTGAGGTTATTTGGAGAAGTTGAGTAACATTTCAGCACAATTGAAGTCAAAGTAAGGAGGAGAAGCAAAACACCCACGGAAGCCATTTTCAAGCTAGTAATTAATGACACAACAGCAAGTTAGTTAATATTGGGTGTTATTAACATATATATTAATTACCATATTCACAATTAAAATGTTAATAATATATGTCTGCATATTCCTTTGCATAAATTTGTATATTAAATTATATGTTATTTGTTTGAATACACCATTAATCAAGGAAGAAAGCAAAAAAGTTTTCATGAAAAGGCAGAAAGTATTAGCCAAATTGTGTATTATTTGAAAGTTAGCAACTGCTTCCAACAATTATAAATCACCTATACTCCACTACAAAACAGATTATGAGAATGATTTCATTTAGATTTAGAAAATTAATGTGTCTAGAGACATTTTTTCATAAGTAATTTACATTACCATTGAAATATAAATTATTCCTCAAAACTCAATTTTAAAATATCATTACTAATTTTTTACCTCTATTTTATTAATTGCCTATTTTTTTCAAAATTATTTATATCAAATCCAAAACAAACATATGATAATGAATGTATGAGAGACGAGAGACAGAGTGAGACGCCATTTTCAAACTAGTAATTAATGACACAACAACAAACTGATTAATATTGTGTTAATAACATACATATCAACATATATACAACCAAAATGTTAATAATATATGCATGCATATTCCTTTAGATAAATTTTTTTGTTAAATTATATCTTATTAGTCTATTACTTGAAAGTTAGCAACTTGTTTCAACAATTATAAATCGCTTGCACTCTCCACCATAAAACATATTATGGGGATGGTTCTAACTAGATAACCAGGTTAATTCAAAAGTGTAAATTTAATTGAAAGTTAAATGAAGTGAAATTAATTAAAGAAAAAAATAACCAAGTTAATATTAAAACGCTAATCTAAATAAATAATAAACTAGTGATTTTTAATTAATGAATGGTAACAGAAAGAAAAGATAAAAAAAATTATTTATTTTTTTAATTTGAGTTCCTTTCTTTTTCTTGGTAGTTTATGCATAAGTCAATCAAGTGTTAATAAATAGCTTAATAAAACAAAATAGAGATCAAATAACATAGAAATTATTGGAAGTTAAATTAAGCAAAGTTAATATTAAAAGCTAATTGAAATAAATAGCTAGCGAATTTTAGTAAATGAATAGTAACAAAAAGAAAAGATAAGAAAATATTAAATATAGTATAGAAATAATTTCTGAATTAAAAATAATATCACACAATGAGAAGAGAGAGAGACAACCTGCGAGAGGGAGAGAGTTATACTTACAGAGGCACTTACAGTTGATGGAAGGAAATGTGGTGTTATAATTTTAATGATACGTCCTTCACAGTATTCAGTTATTTGATTAGTTAAATTCCTTTTCTAATTTTCTTAGTTACAAGTTAGTTGTTTTAAATAATATAGATGAATGTATCAGGTATATATGTTAAGTGCCTTTGCAAACAAGTTAGTTGATAGTTTGTATTTTTAACTGAAAAGAATATATATATAGTAGCATGGTTCTTCCTTTATGTCTTTCCAATTTCACAATTATAATATGGAAGGAGAGCTAGAAGTATAAACATCAAATCAAAATGAGTACTAATATCATATATGTATGTGTGTATGTTATGGAATCTCTTACTATATATCGAAATGTTTGAGGGAGATAGAGATTCTAGTGGCCTTGTATTGAAGGTGAGGCTTTGTATTGTGAAAAAGAAGCTGAGTATATATATTGAAGAAGAAATTACAAGAAGAAGAAGGAGTATATTAATATTGAGAGAGAGAGAGATTATGAGTGAGTGAGGTGTGAAGAACTATGATAGATTAACATGAGTATTTATAGAGGAAAAGAAGAGATGAATGTGTCACCTTAATGATGAAGAGATCGAAGTGTTGTGAACTAAAGGGCCATATGGTCATCTTAATGATGAAGAGAAGTGTTGTGAACGTAGACTTGCATGATGCAATCCCACTCAACTTTTTGGGAAATTATTTATAAAAAAATTGTTGGGAAATTATTGTAGTCGTTCTTTGGGTATGCCACCTATTTAATGTTTTGTCAATCCTGGTTGGTCGGTGTTCAATATTCCTTCGAATGGAAAAAATATAAAAGGGAAAATTAAATTTATTAAAAAGTTAAAAGAAAATAATTGTAAGTTCATGGAATGTAAATTGGTTTTTAAAAATGTGTTGCATGCCAATACAATAGCAAATAATTTATAAGACATTCTTCTCAACACCTAATGTTTAACTTGATTGAAATTCAAACGAGTTTTGCTAAATAATTAGAGAGTATGTGTTAAGAACATTGCAGTAAAAAAATGTGTTTATAGCATAATTTTTATTAGACAAATGCTAACATATTTAGTTGAAATATATTTTAAAAAATAAAACATAAAAGTTTTATTTTGAAAATTGTATATTTAACTTTTAAAAGTTTAATTTTTTTTTTATAAAAAATTTATACTTTTATAATTTTAACAAATGATTTGATATCATAAGAACACGTATTAGCAAGACCTTTTTTATTATTATATTTTTTATAATGGGCCGCAACAAAAACATTCAAAAAAGAAATTATGACCTCTCACCAAAGATTCATTTTCTAAAATGTTTGAGTTGTTATTTAATGCACGTGATTTCTTAATGGTGAATTTTCACCCAACTCTCCATATTTATTCATTGATGTTTGACCTTAGCTTTACTTTCTCAATGGTAAGATTCTCTCAATTGTCACCATGCTAAGGCATTTCTTTAATTAGCAGCTATGAAGTGTGAATTGCATGTGAAGTTCATTAATTCAAGCTTTTCTTTTTTCTTTATCTGTATTACTTCTTTTTCTTTCTAACCACAAAATCTTGATGCATGCATAGCTTTAAATGCTAAGAAAAAGAGAAGGGTGTAAGAGATGAATGTGCATAAATTGCTTATAATGTCTTCCAATGATAAAGATTCTCTCCATTGTTAACATGTGAATGCATTTCTCTAATTAGTGTGAAGTATAAATGTTTAGCTTTAGTTGTTTGCACTGTAATATTGCAATAAAGCTTTTGAAGTGTATGTATCATGCATGCATATTCAACCTGCATTTTTAGCAAGATGAGTAGGAAAATATGAACTTGGTGGTCCACTATGTGCAAAGTGAAACTAATTAATAGGTAACTTCATTAATTCATGCTTTTGTTTTTTCTTTATCAACTTTACCTCTTTTTTGTCGGCTTTAAAATATTAATTACCAATAATTATTTTTGTTTACTATTTAGTGACATTTTCTATAATTATGGTATATATATATATATATATATATATATATATATATATATATTATGTTTTTTTTTTCCTCTTGCTATTCACTAATACACACACAGCTACAAAAAGTATCATGTAAGTAACTTTCATTTTTAGTTTACATGTTTAACATTTGAAGGAATTACATTATTATTAACATTATTGGTGATCACTCTCATATCTTAGACTTCGATTGTGTATAGTATCCAACAACCTATCATATAAAGTGATCACATCATTATTTATATTTAATTAATTTTAAGATAATTTAAAGTTTAAGTTGATTTTAGTTTCAAGGTAGTTGTAAGTACCCAACCAAAATGATAGTTAAGAATTTATTAATGTTTTTATTACTATTATTATTTGTCAAAATATTGTTAATTTTTTTTTTTATCGTAGAGTATTTGGACTTCCTCTATATAATTTTATTTTTGAATGGCAACCTCCTCTATATATTTTATAGAACTTATGTATATTTAATTATTAAAGTGTGATATACATGAAGCTTACTAGGCATGAAAATGTGGACTTGATAAATTGAACCATATGTGTAAATATAATGGACCACAAAATTTTTTTGTTAGCTTTCCTGTAGACACCATTACATTTTTCAATGTTATAAACCAATATAACTCATTTTTTTCATATACTAGTAAGTAGTGATTCACCAAACCAATAACTTAGGGAAAAGTAAAAAGAAGATATAAAAAAGAGAAGGTTAAAATAGAAATAGGAATCTCTAAGTCATTGTGAGAATATTTTCTATATTTGAAGATAAGATTCTAAAATATTTATTACATTAGTATTTTGCTATAAAATTAAAGAGATGAAACAATGACAAAAACCGGTAACTCTAGTTAATAAACAAAAAATTAAAAATGTGTGTTTGACATTAATACATCAATTTTAAAAATAATTTAAAAATAAATTTATGGAATATAATCAATGAGACAGTGTCTGACAACACATGTAAGATATTGAGACACTTCTTCGACCAAAAATGGAGAAGTATATTTATTTTATTTTATTTTTAATGACAATAGGTATATATATATATATATATATATATATATATATATATATATATATATATATATATATATATATATATTCAAAAGATATATGATTTGTTTCCTTTTAATGCTAAGATATTCTTAATGGTTAGCAAGCTAGTAATTAGCGTCAATTGCATGTGAAGTTCATTAATTGACGCTAGCTTGCTTTAGAACTCCAATTTTTTTTCAAAGGAAAAAATCGTAATATTTTAATTTATAAATTTATTTTGTAAACTTGTATTGTAGTTGTAGATCGATATATCATGCATGTGAATTCAAGTACCCAGCATTTCTAGTATTATGAGCTGAAAAAAGTGAACAGTTATTGTGGGCACTATAAAACTAATTGAGGTTTGTTACTTTGTGTTCACCTTTCTTACTTTCTTCATATTTTGAGTATAATGGTGTATTATGCTTTATAAACTTTCTGTTTGTTACTTATGCTTGATTATATTGATAACCAAGATAAAAAACATATGGATACTCTTGAAAATTTATATTAAAAATTTATATTGAATTTATTGAAAAAAAATATTTAAAATGAATACATTATGCTCTGTTTTTAGTCTAAGTTTTACATTTATTGCTACATATTTTCATTTTATAAAAATCATTAGTATATATATAAAATTAAATTAAATTTTTTATTCTTCAATAAATAGACTCAATATTGAGTAAATTATTCATAACCTCACTAATATATTATTTATACTAGACCTTGTTACTAATTTAGTTTTCAAAATTTGCGGTAAGCAATTTAGTAATCTATAAATAATAATTAGTTATTAATAGTATTTTCATCTATTTTATATAATAATGTTCCTTTATTTCTTTAAAATAATGTGCCAATATTAAATGAGAAAAACAGAGACATGGGCCCTGAGTTTTGTAATACTATTATACTTGTAGTATGTAAACATCAATTAATTTTGCCAATAAAAGGAACTTTGTGAATGTGAGTATGTTTTTGGTAGTACTCTCTTAACTTTGTCAAAGTGGACTAATCTATTTTTTTTTTATATCACATGTATATTATTTTTTGGTAATAAAAAATAAACATTATACATTAGTTTATTAGATCTTTTTAACTCCCCCAAATTCTAAGTATGGATAATAAATTATACTATAATTAATTTATATATTTAACTCATAGTTTTGCCACTTATTAGTTTATTCTATATTTGTATTTGTTAAGCAAAGGAGAAGGGTGTAAGAGATAAATGTGCATAAATTGCTTATAATGTCTTCCAATGGTAAAGATTCTCTCCATTGTTAACATTTGAAAGCATTTCTCTAATTAGTGTGAAGTGTGAATATTTAGCTTTAGGTATTTTTTACTATATCCATTTTACTCTAGCTACTACTTCTTTTTCTTTCTAATAAAGAGAAATTGATTTATATTTTATTTAATTGAAGAATGTGTTTTGCAAAACTTGCACTGTAATATTGCAATAAAGCTTTTGAAGTGTATGTATCATGCATGCATATTCAACTTGCATTTTTAGCGAGATGAGTAGGAAAATATGAACTTGGTGGTCCACTGTATATGTGCAAAGTGAAACTAATTAACAGGTGACTTCATTAATTCATGCTTTTGTTTTTTCTTTATCAACTTTACTTCTTTTTGTTGGCTTTAAAATATTACCACTAAATTTTTTGTTTACTAATTAGTGACATTTTCTATAATTATGGTATATATATTATGTTTATTTGTTCCTCTTGCTATTCACTAATACACACACAGCTACAAAAAGTATCATAATTATGGTATATATATTATGTTTATTTTTTCCTCTTGCTATTCATTAATACACACTCAGCTACAAAAAGTATCACGTAAGTAACTTTCATTCTTGGTTTACATGTTTAGCATTTGAAGGCATTACATTATTATTAAATATCATTGGTGATCACTCTCATATCTTAGACTTTGTTGGTGTACAGTATCCAACAACCGATCATATAAATTAAGTGATCACATCATTATTTATATTTAATTAATTTTAAGATAATTTAAAGTTTAAGTTAATTTTAATTTCAAGGTAGTTGTAAGTACCCAATCAAACTCAATGATAGCTGAGAATTTATTATTATTATTATTATTATTATTATTATTATTATTATTATTATTATTATTATTATTATTATTTATCAAAATATTGTTAAATTTTTTTTATCGTAGTTAGTATTTGGACCTCCTCTATATAATTTTTTTATAGAACTTATGTATATATAATTGTTAAAGTGTGATATACATGAAGCTTACTAGGCATGAAAATGTGGACTTGATAAATTGAACCATAAGTGTAAATAGTAAGTGTAAATTTAATGGACCACAAAATTTCTTCGTTAGCTTCCATGTAGACACTATTACATTTTTCAATGTTATAAAATAGGAATCTCTAATATACTATATTCTATTTGTTCGGAGTTTGAGTTCATGTTTTTTAACATTTCCATACTTTATTCCAATAATCTAAGTCATTGTGAGAATTTTTCTATATTTGAAGATAAGATTCTAAAATATTTATTACATTAGTATTTTTCTATAAAATTAAAGAGATGAAACAAAGACAAAAACCGGTAACTCTAGTTAATAAACAATTTAACACAACAAATTAAAAATGTGTGTTTGACATTAATACATCAATTTTAAAAATAATTTAAAAATAAATTTATTGAATATAATCAATGAGTCAGTGTTTGACAACACATGGAAAATATTGAGACACTCCTTCGACCCAAAATGGAGAAGTCTATGATTTGTTTTTGTTTATTTTTTTTTTTTTAATGACAATAGGTATATATATATATATATATATATATATATATATATATATATAAACATTCAAAAGATATATGATTCGTTTCCTTTTAATGCTAAGATATTCTTAATGGTTAGCAAGCTAGTAATTAGTGTCAATTGCATGCGAAGTTCATTAATTGACGCTAGCTTGCTTTAGAAGTCCAATTTTTTTTTTTCTACGAGAAAATCATAATATTTTAATTTATGAATTTATTTTGTAAACTTGTATTGTAGTGTAGATCAATATATCATGCATGTGAATTCAAGTACGCAGCATTTCTAGTATTATGAGCTGAAAAAAGTGAACAGTTATTGTGGGCACTATAAAACTATTTAAGGTTTGTTACTTTGTGTTCACCTTCCTGACTTTCTTCATATTTTGAGTATAATTGTGTTTTTGACGGGAAAGGAATATGCAGTGTATTAGAGACAATGTCGAAATGAAAAATGAGAGGAGGAGTGATATTTATAGGAGAACATTGGGCCTTTGTGGTGGTCTAGGCAGTCAAAAACGACTGCCTTTGTGGCGGCCTAGGCAGTCACAAAAGGCTTTCTTTGTGGCAGCCTTTACTCTCATAAAAGTGAAAAAGCCCTCACAACGGTCCAAAATTTTAGTAGGATTTTGTGGTGGCCTAAGCCCTCACAATGCTCCAACGTTGTGATTTTGTGAGGGCTTAGGCCGCCACAAAATCCTGTTGAAATTTTAGTCCATTGTGAAGGCTCTATGTCGCCACAAAATGAATGTTTTCTTTAGTGTTACATAAACCTCTTCAACTGTTTCATAAGAATAATCTCTATCAAGGCTTCCAATGTTGGATTAATTAACAATTTTTTCATTATAATTTGTCCAATACTCAAATTCAAATATATATAGAAATAACAAGCGTGAATATACTCCAAATAAAACAATAATATAGTGTGATAATTAGTTTTCACTTTTCATAGGTTTAGTGTGTGAGTGTAATGACTCGCCCAAAGTTTCAACTCTCAATTGTAAAGTATAAATTCATATTCTCTTGATCGATTTATTCTTAATTAATTAGAGTTTATCAACCATTTGATTAGTTCGACAAGTTCATTTATAATACTACAATTCAATTAATTTTAGGAAATAAAATACAAATTATATAAAATAACCATATATATATATATATATATATATATATATATTTATAAGCAAAGGCCGAAAAGGACGGATGGAGAGTATATATATTAAGAATTTGACTTCTATAAAGTGATAAGTTAGTAAAATGAACAAATTAATGATAAATATTATAATTATTCATACATATATCAATAATAATTATCAACATTGATATTATCCATTTTATTCTCTTAAGTAAGTTTTTCACTTAAGTAAAATCAGGTCCATATATTAAACTCATTTTTAAATACTAAAATTAAAACATAAAGTGTAATATTAAAATAAAGTTCATTTACCTGTGCTTGGAATCTTGTATTAAAATATATTTGGAAGAAGAAATGTCAAAGCCCTTAGTGTTGGGGCTAGTAAGGAGCGTTGACTAATAAATGAGAGAATGTGGCATCGTTGCAGCCATTGATGGTTAATGATCATGAACTCTATTACTCACACTCAGGTTAGTAACACTAAGATTGTTGCAAGCATGGAAACTTAAGGGCTGTAAAAACATCAACATGAAAATGATTAAAATCTATATTTTCGAACTAGAGTAGAATATTTGAGATTATAAAAACAATTAGATAAATTTATATAAATTTTTGGGGTTTTTTATATAACGTAAAAATAATTTGTTTTTTAGGAATTAATAATAAAAATAATTTTCTTTAACATTTTTACTAAGTATCCGAAAATTATAATTAAACTATAAGATTTCTCATAGGCAACTCAAAGTAGTTTTCATTTTAATTAAATTTCATAGATTTTGTTATGATCTGATGAGTTTTATAACTGGAAACAAATTAAAAAATTTTTAAAATAAAAAATTTTAAAAATACTTTTTTTTTTTTGTAAAATAATTTGAAAAAAATCTCTTGGAATTTATTAAATATTATTGAATTATTTTACCTCTCTATATAAAGTTATACATATATATTCGTAACTCAAATATGTGTGCATTGTTAGCTTAGAACTATTTTTAAAAGTTATCAAATAATAAATATTTAAACAATAATTATTTATTAGCATAAGAATAATCGTACTGTAGGTCAAGAGCAACTTTTACATTGCTACCAAGTAGAACTATAATCGTCGACACTTCCATTGTCACGACCATCAATTATAAGATAGTTCACATATTGAATCCTAATCCAATATGACCCATCATGGAAGGCTTCCTTAGGAGGTGCAATTATGTTCCCTTCAAGCTACAATATAATAGAGTACAACATAAATCAATAAAAATGTACCTCGCATCACATTGTTGGTATGCATAATAATTAATTTGTTACAACAACAAAAAAAAAGTACTCAAATACCAATCCAAGATTGGATCTCTTAAGCTGCACATAATGGCAGTTACAGGATCCATTAGTCACGTACCACTTATGTGTTGGGTATTGGGCTCCCTTCCTATGTGGAGAAAAGCCCAAATATTGTAGTCCATGTGTCTCACTTATTTAAGTGGAGAGTGGTCTAATTAGGGTTGGAAGAGAGACTATTTTGAGAGAAAAAGCAGCCACCAAAAGAGAAAAGAGAAGAGTAAACCCTATTTCCAATTTTGTTAAATCAGTCTCAGAAAAACATCGATTGCGCATTCGTTAACCGTTGGATCGGGCTGAAATTTGGACAGTAGGTTCGCAACATTCAGGGCTTCGTTTTCAACGGTCGGATCGGCGAAACGACGTCTGGAGTGGGAGAAATCGTGCTCGCACAGCAGCAGGTTTTTTGGTGTTTTTCTTCTTCTTGCTTTTCATTTGTAAGTTTTAGTGCTTTGTTATTTTGGCTGGTTGTAGGCACACTTGGTGCATCATTTTGAGACTCTCTTGTACCCTTATTTGATTATAGTGGAGCTATTTCTTTGGTCTGAACGACCCGTGGTTTTTACCCTTGCATTGAGGGGTTTTCCACGTTAAAATATCGGTGTTGTTTACCTCTTTTATCTTGATTAATTTGCTGTCATATATTTGTTGTTGCTCCTCACGGGTTCTTGCAAGTTGGGGAATTTTATATCCGCTGCGTATTACTTGTTATTGTGTTTCTGTGTTTATTCCCCATCATTATGAGCTTTGTCACCTTGTTAAATTTTGATATTCTTCCTTTGGTAACTATTACAACTAAAAAATAATTTTAAATATTGATCACTATTATAAATAAAAATTAAATATTTTTAACTCATTTAATATTAATATTTTTAATATATCATTATTCTAATAAATAAATAAAATGTAATGTCAGTAATACTCAAAAGGATAATTTAATAAATTTAGATTATCTTTTATATAAAATTTAAAAAGTTATTCATATTTATCTAATTTTCTTAAAAATTGTGTAAGTATTATTTTTATTTATAACAATGACTAGAGAGGGAGTATATATTAGCCAATGTGCTACATGGAAAGAATTGAAAAACTAAAGACATAAATTAACTATAAATATTCAATGTGGATTGAGTCTCAATGTACGACAAGCTGAAGCAGACTTATTGGTTGCTCTGTGCCCAGTAGTACAATGCTTACGTATTTGTTTTCACTAATACAATTTGTACAAATTTGAGTGATTTCATTGAATTTTAGGTGAGACGAATAAACTATTTGAATAATAGTTGAAATTAACACAGTACTTAAAAAATTAAAGTTTTTACGATACTTAAAGAACAATAATAACAACACATTTTTTAAGGATAATTTGAAATCTCTAATTTGTGTTTTTAATTTTATATTTCTCCATATCAAATTTCAATATTTCCTTTTGCATTATAATTGAATTATGAGTGACATTATATTTGTTGCTTTTGACTCGTATAACTCAACAAAAAAGACACTACACAAAAGACATATAATTATATTTGTTGCTTTTGACTCGTATAACTCAACAAAAAAGACACTACACAAAAGACATATATTTTAACAGATGAACCAATGGAGGTTACAAATTAGATTTTAACTATATATTTTAGACTGTCACAAATTTATAAATTGTTATGCCATTATGACAAGTCAAGTTTATGAGAAAACAATTATTTTCTCAATTTCATTTTAAATACCTCATTTTCCTTTTTTTTTTCTCAAATTATTTGTCATTTTACGATAACAATACAACATTAATTACTTTGTTTCCACTAATATTTTTATTTATTATATTTCAACTCATCAAATTTTTGCAATTAACAAAAACATTTGAGTAAATGAAACATTTTATCATTGAAATCAAATCAACTAATCATTTTCTAAAGAATTGTACACACTTCAAATGAGATATTTAAAATGAGACAAATGAAGTACTTATCTTGAATAGCGATGTTACATTTCATACTAATACAATGAAAATAGTATCTAACGGGTTCCAAAATTATTGTATTCTAAATGCACATATTGTCATCATTGAATTTAATTAATGTCTTTTTTAAGTTGCACTTATGTTATACAATTGTTTTAGTTCAAACTTTTTCCTTTAAAATAGTCTATTATCGTAGAAAGAAAATTAATTACTACTATCAATTCAAAACATTCAACCATTTTTTAATTTTTTTAATTGTCTTGTG
>JBBPBP010009778.1:33186831-33203486 GCA_037974735.1 Cicer chorassanicum | reverse complement strand
TTGTCTTGTGAATTTTATATATGCTAATATCACTTTTAATATGTTTTCAAGTTATTCTTTTGTGACATGACTAGTACTTTACTGTCAATTTCCTTATCTATAATTCATACATCTATTACAAATAAAACTGTGTAAAATAAAAATGTAAATACAGCTATTGTGTTTGATTTGATATCTAAGTCTTTGTATTTATGCTACTAAGATATAAGGCTTTGCTTAATGAGAGTGTTAGTTCACGAAACAAAGAAAAATGAGATTTATAAAAATTAATTTTAAAGGAGACTTATAAATTATATATATTATATATAATTTTTAATGGTTACTAATTTTTTGAAAATAAATTTCAAGACACCCGCGCAACACATGGATTGATATCTATATGTTACTAGTTATTAAAAATATAGGAATGTGAGAATAATATGCTATTTGAATATAATTAACACATGTAGTTGTTCTACATGTCATGTAGGCAAACATGATATATTGATAAAATGACGTATAACAATTAGTGGTTACTATGATTCAGATAGTAAAATATTTCAATAATAAAATAATTATAATAAATAGTTACTTTTGAAAAAATAATTAAATAATAATTTTGAAATAATAAATTACAACAATTCTCACATATTTAAATTTATTTTAAAAAGATTACAATTGAAAAACTTTCATTGATTAATATCGTAGATGTAATACATTAGATCTTTGTTGTCAAGTTATATGAACCAGTTCTAGATAAGTAAGACTTGACACACAAGTGAATTGGTGTAGTCAATCTTTATGAATCTAAAAAACTTTATGTATGTTATAGGTCTACCATTCACATTAAATCCCCACAATTCTTACTATTACACCATTTTGCACAAAATTTGTCGTGCGCACGCTCGATATTCATGAGTGCTCTAGAGAATTGTCATGATCTCATGCAAGCGGCCACACTTGACACCCACATATGAGATTTCATCAAATGTATGCTACAAATCCTACACCCCCTATAAGAGATATGAAAATCATTAAAAACTTTATAGCTTAATATCTCACAAATGCAATGCAACACACTGATTTTTAATAGCACGAGCGTATTTTTTTTATAAAAAAAAACACAATAAAAATAATGCTAAATAGTAATAATAATAATAGTAAAGTGTGTGTAAAAGCAAATTGAAAGTGGAATAATAAGGAGAATGGAAGATAGATGATGAAATAGTACTTTTTAGATGCGTCACATGAGATTTTTGTTGAGGTGACAATATTTGAATGAAATGACACAAAATTAGATGATGTGTCACAATAAAATTTGAGCTATTTTAATATATTATAATAGATATAGATAAAGATATCCCGATTTAGTGAAGATTGGAGGAAAATAACTATGAGAGCTTTTGCTGTAAATTTATAAATTGGAGTGTTTTGGTACATTTGTTCTCTAAACTAATAAATTAATGATTCTTTTTATAAATCAAAGAGTTATTTGTCAACTTTTAAATTTTAGTTACATATAATTTCATAAAAAAACATCATTTTAGTATTTATAAACATTATACTAACTTTCTATGTTTTACTGTAAAAAATATTAATTATTAATTATTTATAAAAATTCTAAAAAAAAATAATTTTAGTATGCTGACACTTTTGGTCAATAAAATTTAGTTATTAGAAATTTTTTAAATGATAGAAAATAATTTATTTCCAAAATAAATTCATTTAACTACTAATTTAAAGATCAAATATACCTGTATATATCGAAATGACGCATGCGCCATAAAATTTCTCTAGAATATATTTTGGTCCTAACTAGTTTCTCTATAATATATTTTAGTCTTAACTTTAAAAAGAATTCGCCAACTTATTTTTTCACTTTTTCCTTTCAATGGAAAACTTAAGTACAAAAGTATCCCTCTTGCAGAAATTTGATTCGGTGCAATCACTGACTACACGCATTCAATGACCTCATAACCATTTGATCTTGATTAGATAGTCTTGATCTCAAATAGTTTTTGATTTTTTTTAAAAAGAAAAATTACCAAATTAGTTATCTAAAAAGTCTGACCTCGATCAGACAGTCATACAATCACTAACTGTTTGACTGCGTGCACTAAGTGAGTGCAGAAATCCAAGTCCCTCTTGCACATTGTTTTTGGCAATTTTTTAATTTTATTTGCTTTTGGAACAATTTCAAAGCAATTGATAATTGGGTCTTATGTTGAAACTTAATGTTGGAGTATCAATAATATTAATATTGATCAGTCTTATGACCTCTTCCATCTAATTAAGTTGACATTTTGGAGACTTTTTGGTTCTTTCATTCGCAATGATTATTAATAAAAGTCAAATGCAATTTTTACAAAATTTGTGTTTTCGCATGGAAAAGTATATATTGTCATTTCATAAGTTACATTAAGGAATAGTTTGAAGATCATTAAGGCCAACAAACAAACACCACTTTAAATTTAATTTACCAAAAAAGTATTTAAAACTAAAAATTATGTAATCTTATAACATCGTTGTTAATCTTATAGGTTATTTTGTTTTTTTAATTATGTTCAAAAGAATGTTTTAAAATTTTGTGCTTAATTATAAAATTTACAACATTTATGTCAATATCTTTTTAATAATTCAACAATGTTTTAAATTTTTACAACATTCATGTCAGACTAAATTTGAGTAACAGATCCACCTACGATCATTAGTTGATTATAATAAAGGCCAACTCAAGTGTCATATCGACTTCTAATCTATCTTGATAAATCCGAGTCATATTGAGGCTCGTATTAACGTATTCTAATTTTTCTGATCTAATTTAATTAGATATATCCGAGTCAATTTGATTCTAATATTGATTTTTGATTAGACTTGACGAGATATTCAATCAAATTTTACTTGTAGTTGACACCCGATTAAATTACTAAACTATTTCTCTAGGAATACCAATCAATGAGGATTTTGAGGTTGCACAGCTCCTAAGGCAAACACATATATATACTTACAAATTCATTTGTTTCTATTGTTTCCATATAGATAACTGTGTATCAGGATAGTC
The DNA here is from genome assembly GCA_037974735.1 of Cicer chorassanicum. Classification (NCBI taxonomy): domain Eukaryota; kingdom Viridiplantae; phylum Streptophyta; class Magnoliopsida; order Fabales; family Fabaceae; genus Cicer; species Cicer chorassanicum. The sequence goes on along the minus strand of JBBPBP010009778.1, from coordinate 33,200,446 downwards.
CACAAACTCATCTATGTGTATGTTACTTATAGTTTGATGCTTAGATGTTCATTACAATTTGTTAAAAACTGTCTATCCATGATACTGTTGATAAACTGTACAGTGTGTTTTCTAGAGCATGAATGTGTTGCTCTCTCAGTTTTTTTTTATCTGTTACTATAATAAAAGAATAAGAAACTGTGGTTTAAATTTTTTATGCTTCTTTGTAATATAGTAAACATCTACATAGGTCCTAAGGTCTTTTTGATGTTGTGTTTCCATCATTGACATTGAGTGCACTCACTGCTTTTTCTTTAAATGAATTTGCATGTTTAGTTTATAGGTGGCACTATTTCAAGATTATAAGTGGCACTATTTATTTAAGTGCCTCTATTTCAATTAAGTATACTAACTAGAATATATATTTATATCTGCTTTGCTAAAACTTATAATTTTACAGATGAGGAAAGGCAATGTGTAGATCAAAGAACAATATCATGAAGACAGATGTCATAATTTTTTTTTAACAAGCGTGCAATTTTTTGATAAATATATATAATTTATTTAAAAATATAATAATATAAAATTAATTATTACAATATATATGTAATTTATACAATATATTTTGGCACCGGTGCTTTTTTCTGCTCGTTCATTAAATATAATAATAAGGTTCATCACTTGATATCTACCATAATCCCAAATCAAATAACCTAATCCAATAAGAGCATAAGTTCGCTTTTCTCCCCAATAATGTGAATGACACACTACGCCAAAAATTACATTTTATAACGAGCATTTTATAGCACTTATTAAATAAAAGCGCTGTTGTATAATATTTTAAAATTAACGGATGATACAACAACACTTTTCTTACAAGCGCTTTGGTAAAAGCGCTGTTGTAGGTCATATAGGGTCACATAGCGCTTCCACATTATATTAAATCGCTTTTATAGCGCTTTTTATAAAAGCGTTGTAAAATATAGGGCTCTCACATAATGTTTACAGCGCTTTTAGAGCACTTTATATACAAGTGCTGTAAAATATAACGCTCCCACATTATGTTACAGAGTTTTTAGAGTGCTTTTTATAAAAGCGCTGTAAAATATAGTGCTTTCACATAATTACAAGGTCTTTTAGAGCGCTTTTTATACAAGCGCCGTAAAATGGTGCGTATTTGATAAAAATCATTCACTTTAAATAAATAAAAATAAATTTAATACGTTGTCTCCCTAACCCTACGAACCCTCATCTCCTCTACTCTGTGAACCCTCATCTCCTCTATTGTGCGCCTTCATCTACTGCTCCTATGTTGTCTCAGGTATTTATTAATTTGTTGTTGTCACTAAAACTGATAAATTGTTACCTAATAAATCATATAAAATATGTTCTTTTTTTGAAATATGTTCGATCTATTATGTTTTGAAATCAGACTTGGACCTTGGTTTCCATTTTCCAATATTAGACTATATATACTATAGATTGGTATAATGTTATCAATAGCTTATTATTTGTGTAACACTGCATTCATATAGGTCATATAAAATGGACTTGAAATGGATGTCTGCCAATCGATTGTCAAAAGAGTATGAAAATGGAGTGAAGGAGTTTGTTGAGTTTGCAGTAAAGAATGCAAAAGATCCAAATCGAATAATTTGTCCTTGTTTAAAATATTGTTTTGGAAAACGCGTTAAAGCAGATCAATTGGAAGGACATTTAGTATGGCATGTAATTGATCAAAGCTATACATGTTGGATAAGACATGGTGAGAAAAAAAGGGAACACTAATTTTGAGAATGGTTCGACATATGCTTCAACTGATTTCGGCACAGATACATATGAGCGGGACCGAGTTGAGGAGATTGCAAAAGCAGTTAAAGAAGATCTTCGGGATTCTCCTAAAATGTTTGAGAGTTTCTTGAGTGATGCAGAGAAACCATTATATAATGGTTGTACTAAATTCACAAGACTGTCAGCGATATTAAAGTTGTACAACTTAAAAGCGATTAATGGATGATCTCATAAAAGCATCACAGAATTATTAACACACCTAAAAGATATGTTGCCAGATGATAATGAACTTCCTAGTCGAACCTACGAGGCTAAACGAATTTTGTGCTCTATTGGCATGAGTTATGAAAGGATTCATGCGTGTTCAAACGATTGCATTTTATTTCGAAACGAATATGAATTACTAAAGGTGTGTCTGAAATGCAATGTCTCTCGATATAAGAAGAAATAATCTACTCCAGCAAAATCGTGTGGTATTTTCCTATAATACCAAGATTTAGGCGAAAGAATTAGAGATGGAAAGAAAGAATTAGAGATGGAAAGTTTTAACACGCTGCAGATTCTCCACAATGGGCAAAAATTGATCACGAGTATCCTGAATTCGGGAGAGAGTCAAGAAATCTACGACTTACACTTTCTACTGATGGAATGAATCCACATGATCTTCAAAGCATCTCACACAGCACGTGGCCTGTGATTTTGTTGATTTCTAGATCCAAACAACTAGGGAATGATATCGACGTATACTTGACTCCTTTAATTGAAGATATAAAAAATATGTGGGAGATAGGTGTGGAAGTTTATGATAGGTATAAGAAATAATGTTTCCATTTGAGGGCTATGTTGTTCAACACAATTAATGATTTTCTAGCATATGGTAATTATTAGGATATAGCATTAAAGGTCAGTGTGCATGTCCTATATGTGAAGAGAGTACAAATTAGATGTGGTTGAAACATTGTAAGAAGAACGTATTTCTTGGACATCGTAGATTTTTACCTTATAGTCATCAGTATCGTGGGTGGAATTTTTACAGCAGTATTTCAGTATTTCATGGGAATATAAAATGAATTAGATCCCGTAAAGAAAGGAAATCGCACATATCTACCTCCAGCCACTCATACTCTATCTAGAAAGGGAAAAAAAATTATGTAAATTTCTACACGAAGTTAAAGTTCCAGAAGGATACTCTTCAAACATTAAAAATTTAGTTTGTATGAAAGATCTCAAGTTAAAAGGTTTGAAGACCCATGATTGTCATGTTCTAATGGAGCATTTGCTACCAATAGGTATACGTTCCATTTTACCTGAAAAAGTTCGACGAGCCATAACTAAATTATGTTTCTTCTTCAGGGAAATTTTTAGTAAAGTGATCGATTCTCAGAAATTACCGACATTGCAGAGGGAAATTGTTGTTACTTTGTGTGAGCTTGAAATGTATTTCCCACCCTCGTTTTTTGATATAATGGTTCACCTTATTGTTCATCTTGTTAAGGAGACACAACTTTGTGGGCCAGCTTATATGAGATGAATGTATCCGATAAAACGTTATATGAAAATATTAAAAGGGTACGTAAAAAGTAGAAGTCGACCAAAAGGTTGTATTGCTAAACGATACATTGTCGAAGAAGCTACTGAATTTTGTACTGAATATCTGTCCAATCTTGAATCCATAGGGCTTCCCGTGTCTCGTCATTTGGGAAGAATATCAGGAAAAGGATAATTGGAAAAAGAGTAATGATTATATCAAGGACAGAATGGGAGTAAGCACAATTGTATGTTCTGCACAATGATGATGAGGTTCAACCTTATGTTATAATACACATGGATCAGTTATCTAGTTTGAACATGAATAGGAATCAAATTTGGATAACACGAGAACACAATCGAAGTTTTATAACATGGCTAAAAAATCACATTAACTCAAAGTTTGATATAGACTCCGGTTCAATTTCTCAGAGATTGAGGTGGCTAGCAAATGGTTCGAGTTTACATGTCTTTTCTTACACCGGTTATGTAATTAACGGCTACACATTTTATACCAAAGAACAAGATGATCAAACCACTCTGCAAAATAGCGGAGTCACTCTCGTAGCTGAAGCGATGCATATCTCAAGTGTAAAATACAAAAACCAATATATGCAAATCTATCATAATTTGGGGTTATCGAGCGCATATGGGAGTTAGATTACACAATGTTTTGTGTTCCCATATTTGGTTGCAAGTGGGTTGATGAGTTAGGGTTCTTGCTTGTCGATTTTACTAGGGTGGGATACAAAGATGAACCTTTTATTTTAGCGTCGTAAGCTCAACAAGTGCTTTATGTCACTGATCCTGCTGATGATAAATGGTCCACTATCATATCGACCAATAAAATAATTGATGATAACATTAACGATGAAGATGTTGGTAATGATATTTTCTTTGCGACATCATAACCACGTGAAATTGATTCAACTGATAATAGTTTATATCTTAGAGATGATCATGATGAGGAAATTTGGATTAATCCATCGTTTCGTATCGTTATGGGACAAATAAATGTGAATCCCACCAGGAAAAGAAGAAGGGCATCTTAAGGTGTTTAAATGTTTTGTATAAGCCATGTAATCTGAACTGAGTTCATGTAATTTAAGTGTTTGACCTGCCAGAACTGAGCATTTTAGTATTTAGCTTGAACTGTATTTGATTTTCTGCTTATACTAATTTTCTGCTTATATTTAGCTTGAACTTAGTGTTTTATACTAAGTTCATATAATTTAAGTGTTTGACCTTTTAGAACTAAGTTTCTGCTTATATGGAACTTGAACTTGAAAAAGCTTTGTTTGACTGGGCATTTTCCTTGAACTTGAACTGATCCCAATATGAGATGATCATGTAATTTAGCATTGATATATAGGTATTTAACTATTTATTTGGAAGAAGAAAAATCCAAATATAGGTATTTGAACTGAACTGAACATAAACTTGTAATTTTACTGCGCTTTTGTCTATAAGCGCTGTAAAAGACTTTTAAAAAATAAAATAAAGAGGTCTTTTAAAGCACTTGTTCTATAAGCGCTGTAAAAGGCTTTTAAAAAATAAATTAAGGAGGTTTTTTACAACGCTTTTTAGACAAGCGCTGTAAATGGATTTTAAAAAATAAATTAAGGATGTCTTTTACCGCCCTTTTTGGACAAACACTGTAAACGACTTTTAAACAATAAATTAAGGAGGTCTTTTATAGCACTTTTTGGACAAGCGCTGTAAACAGTTTTTAAAAAATAAAATAAGGAGGTCTTTTACAACGCTCTTTAGACAAGCACTGTAAAAGGTTATTAAAAAATAAAATAAGGAGGTCGTTTATAGCGCTCTTTAGACTAGCGCTGTAAAAGGCTTTTTAAAAAAAAATAAAGAGGTTTTTTACAGCGCTTTTTCAAAAAAGTGTTGTAATAGGGTTTTATAACTAACCTTATAATAAGAAACCGCTTCAGTTTTCTCTTCATTACGTACTATTTCCTACGAACTTTTGACTTTGCGAAACCTCATCCTCTTCATTTTCCTCCTCATTACATACTCCGTACGAACCTTTTGTCCCTACGAACCCTATTGGGAACCATCTCAATCTTCGTTGCTATCCCTACGAACCCTCATTAAGTACTCCATACGAACCATACTGTCCTTACGAACCCTCTCCATACGCATTTATGCGCACTCTTCTCACTGTTCCTTCTTAAGCGAAGTCGTAACCCTACGAACCTTACGTATTTCTGTGCATTCTTCAGGTATTGTATTTATTAATTTGTTGTTGTCACTAAACAACATGTTGAACTTATACTGCTACTTAGACTACTGCATGTTGAACTCGTTGAAGTTATACTGAACTTATAATTAAAATGTGTGCAATGTGTAGATAAATGGATTCCAACAATGATTTAGATCGTCAAAATGAGGAAGTTGTCAATACTAAGAGTTATGAAAACGAAGTTAAACGTGGTACAACTATTATGCAAAAGGTCATCAAAGCAAGAAGTAATGGAATTAAAGTTGAGGGGTATACTATACTTTGTTTAGAATTTATTTTTTATCTTTTTTGAAAGCATGTACTTACTCTATGAGTTTATTAGGTGGGATGAAATGAAAGTGGCCAGACAATTGAGCCTAACAGTAAGTTACGTTGGTGTAGTTGTTCGTCAAAATATTTCAATAACAATTGACGATTGGAGAGATAAAGCTTTGAAGGATGTTAAAGATATATTGTGGAATGATATACAAGTAACTTTTTTAACTCCACTTTTTTGTTATTTATAATTTTTTCCATTGAAATACTTTTACTCAAACTCTATCTTTATTTGGTTTGCAGTTGGCTTTTAATGTTGATGAGGTGATAAAAAAATTATGTTCTTAGAGTTTCCAGAAAAATACACAGGGTATTTAGATCTCATTTGTCAAATTGCTACTTAAGAGATCGCGATGGAAATGTGAATGTTGAAGCTCCAAAAATATATAAACACTACATATCAAATGAAGAATGGAGTGCTTTTGTAGCTAAACGTGCAGACCCCGCTTTTGTGGTGATATTAATTTATTAGCATTTGTGTTTTATTATTCATATTCATAGCTTTTTTTTTATACGATCGTTATTTTTTTTATATAGAGTATAAGTACGGCAAATCGCGAGAGGACAAAAAATATCCAATGCATCCATACAAAAAATCGTGTATGGGGTATGCACGTTTAGAGCAAAAAATTGTAAGTAAACATCACTTTTATATAATGTGGTACATTATAAACTATAGTTTCTAACTAATATTTTGTTTATGATCTTAACGAATAGCTTTTGTTTATGTCTTAACGAATAGCTTCAAGAGACGCAATCCGATCAACCATTAGGTCGTCATATTTTGTGAAAGGAGGCTCGTTTGAATAAAGATGGAATAGTTGATAATGAAAATGTTCAACAAGTGATAGAACAATGTGTATTTTTTAATACATAAAAATGATATTTTAAAAATGATAGGCTCGTTTCAACAAGTATATTATCACTTTAATATTTTTTAATATTGTATTTTAAAAATGATATTGAACTTATCTTTTTAATCCTACATGTATTTTAGGAGAATCTAGAACAATGTTCTAAAAATTAAGAGGAGAATAAACAAGTTAGTTACAGGGACATACTTGGAAAAGTATTCAATGTTCCTGAATATTCTGGCCATGTGAGGGGTAAAGGATTTGGCGTAACTCCAATAAGCTATTTTTCACATGAGAAGCGCACAAATCCATTTAATGAGGAAGTACTAGATAAGTTGAAAATCCTAACAGAGCAAGTGGCATTTTTGGTGAAAACGAATAAGGAAAAGCAACTTTCGGAGTGTCAAACGTGAAATACAACTAGAGAGTGAAAACGCTAAGTGCAACATTGGTCGTAAAAGTCTTCCAGAGGTAAGTAATTACTTAATAAAATAAGAAATTCATTCAACCTAATTGTTTCACATACTTATGTATTAACCATTGATTTAGGGTGTCTCATCTTGCGTGCTATATTTATCCTCCCCTACTCATCGCATGGTTGGAAAAGGAACATTGTACAATACCTTGGGAGAAGTATTACACCATACTCCGATCCCTTCCGGCCATGTTAAAGTTTCACCCGTGATTGCTTTTGAACCAAATGTACCATTGCCTATACCCGACAACGATAGAGATATGAAGTTTTTGGGAGAAGCAATAGGTAGTTACGTGGCATGGCCCAAAAATCTTGTTGGCCTATATAAGGTATGTTTAATTGATATGTATATTTAATTGTATGATATATGATATGTGGTTATGATTGATTATATTTAATTATCAGATAGATTTTTATTCTTATCTCCCCATAAGCTATCCATGTTTAAACTCGATCCATTTAACGTAAAGAAATATGTCGTTGATATACTTTTTGGAAATAAAGAGAAGGATAAGCTGTTTCTTGCGCCATATAATTCAAGGTAATTATATATTCTTTATCTATATTTTTTTTAATTTATGATACTTAATTTATTAGTTGTGTAAACAAAGTTGTCAACCAAATTTTTGTTGTTGTAGGCAACATTGGGTGTTGTTTGCCATAAAAGCTACCTCTGAAATTATATACTATTTAGATCCACTGCACGGTCATTATAACAATCACTCGGATATAAAGAATATCTTCAATACGTAAGTAATATTCATTTATTTCTTGCATATATAAATAATGTGTTTGCTAATTGAACAATAATCACATTTATTTGATAGTGCTTTACAAGTTTTCCGCGCTCAAAGGAGTGCTACAATGTCGAAGCATAAGTCAAACAACATCACATGGATTCCAATAAAGGTTTGAATTTTTTGTTATAGAACTTAATTATATGCCTTTAAAATTTCATTTACAATCAATGCACAAATATTTATTGGCGTATATGTTTTATTTTATACTACCCTCGTCAAACTAACAACATAGACTGCGGATATGAATCAAAATATAATTCTAGAAACGGTACGCTATTTTCATTATATTTTGATTTTTCATATATAAACTATGTATATATTTGATTCTAACTTATTTATGTTTAAATATTATATCGCACAGTACTTTTTGACAATTCTAATTCAACATACTCTGAAAGTGATCTAACTGAAATAAAGGAAAACTAGTGTCAGTATGTGATTGAACTGAAAGTTATTTAATTTGCTGGGAAATTGGCATACTGCAGGTTGTGAAATTGACATTATTGTTGGGAAATTGACATTATTGTAAAGCTGACATATTGTTCATAGTTAATTAAAAGTATGTGTGACATTGAGAAAAGAAACTATTATATATTGTACATTGGGTGTTGTGAACTGATTGTTACTGTGCATATATAATTGATATTGTGAATATATAATTGTTGTGAATATGTAAAAAATATAGTACTTGACGTGAATATGAAATTGCTGTTTAAATGAAATTGCTATGAAATATATGTAATTGGGTGTTGTGAACTGATTGTTGCTGTTGTTGTTTAAATGAAATTGTTGTTGATATGAAAAATATAGTAATTGTGTCAATATGTGCTTGATGAATATGATTTTGGAAAAAAAATTAAAAGACAGTGCTTTATTAAAAAAATGCCATAAAAGACCTGTTTATACACAAACCAGCTTTATTTTAAAAATGTCATTAAAAAATGTCAATCCGTTTTACAGAGCTTTTTATTAAAACTAGTATAGAAATGCACCTATTACAGCGCTTTTTTGAAAAAAGCGTTGTAAAACTAGTTTAACAATTCACCTATTACAACGCTTTCTTGAAAAAAGCACTGTAAAGCTAGTACAACAAGTAGCGCTTTTTAGAATAGAAAACTAGTATAAGAATGCACCTATTACAGCGCTTTTCTTATCAAACCCATTACTATAGTTGTCTCATGGCAGTTGTTCTCATACCTTGTTATACGTCGTAAAATTGTTGCATTGAAGCCTTGTCCGCATAAAAATCTGATGTAATCAATTTTGTTGGCATCATATATTATACCAGGATTGACGAGCTTAATAGGGTTAATTTGACCTGCTCTATAAGCGAATTCAACATTAGAATTATTTATGGGACTCATTGGTTTAGCTGTAACACATGAATCAAACAATATTTATATTAGATCAGAACATACTAAGTAAACTATACTCATATCGAATTAAATAAATCTAAATTACACTATCATACTTTGATAAGTAAATATGCAATGTACACCTATTTTAACATATAAATAATTTTTTAACAGTAGTAGGTAACTTTGAACAATCATTTAAAAATCTCCTTTATTTACATCTATGAATAATATATATCACTTGTAAGTAATTTAGAATTCTTTCTATTTATATGTCATAAGTAATTTTACATTACCATATTATTCGTCTAAGCTCAATTTTAAAATATCATTACTGTATGTTTTGGAACTTTATTTCCTGTTGTAAGTACCATTAGCACTCTATTTTTCATTGCATGAAATGCTCCAATGGATACTACATTTCTAAAATGGTCATGTTGATGGTCTCTTATTCCGGAAATTGAGACCGATATTATGTCAACCCCGTCTGCAATTGCATTTTGCGAAGGAAGCCCTACCTTTTGATGTTCCTTTTCCTAAGCCTAACATACTTGCATGGCTAACTGGGAAATCGGCTGCTATTGATGCCACATGAGTCCCATGACCCGTCGAGTCTCTTGGAGACAATACCAGGTCATTATCGTTCAAGGCTTCGTCAATCAAATAATACCTTGCTCCGATGAATTTACTACAACAACATATATCAACTATTGTTAGTATATTTGCATGCTCTCTCTCTTAGTAAATTGAATATTTTAACATGAGTTCAAGTATAACATATTACTTGTTGCAGGTGAAATTAAAAGTTAGGCAATTTCCTTTCGATTTGCTTGGTGGTGGACTAAATCATTTATCATCGAAACTAAGAGATCCTGGCCAGATTTCAGAATCAATCACTCCAATGATGATATCAAATTCATACTGTTATGTCTCCACATGTTGAGGGAAGCTTATAAAATCCCATGATTTTGTGGTAAGGATTTGCTTCTTTTCATCAAGACAGACAGACATCGCCCCATCAAGTCCTACATTATCAATTTTTATAGTGAGCAAATATATGATTATACATGGAGAAAGAATAGATAATTTTTCAATAGAAAAACTATTGTCTACATATACCAATCATTTTGTCACCTTCTTTATCTGTTAGCTTTGCAACAAAGCCGTTGAAGCTACGTTTGTAAAACTTTGTTGTTGAATTGTTGAATATATGAATAGTTTACCATTACTTTTCAGTTTCTTTATACAAAAGTTCTAATTATTGATGAGAAAATTGATGAAATATAACCTCTTTGCAATTTTTGGTAGCATCTTTTGATAAATAATAGCGAAGAAGTTTCATCTTTCATTTTATGGCCGGTGCAGGCAATGTAAGGCTACAAAAGAATAGATCATATTTATCATATAAACAAGAAAAATGTACTTATTCTAGCCACCAAAGTAATTAGGCCACTTAACATGAACCAAGATAATAATTTAATAAAAAGAAAAAAAAAGTAACATTTCAACAAAAGTGAAGTCAAAGTAAAGAGGAGAAGCAAAAGACCAGCGAAAGCCGTTTTCAAACTAGTAATTAATGAAACAACAATAACTGATTAATAGTGTGTGTTATTAACATACGTATCAACATATACACTACGAAAATGTTAATAACATCACCATATTCCTTTGCATAAATTTGTGTTAAATTATATGTTAGTTAGCAAATGGGGATGGTTTCATTTAGATTTAAAAAATTGATTTTTTTAGAGATTTTTTCATAAGTAACTTTACAAAGTACAAGTTATTCCTCAAGTTCAATTTTAAAATATCATTACTAATTTTTACCTCAATTTTTTCAATATTATTTATATAAAATCCGAAACAAACAATAATTAAAGTGTGAGAGATGGGAGACATAATGAGTGAAGTTAAAGAAAAATTAAGCAAAAATAATAAAGAGATAGAAAATAGAAAATAAGACGGATAGAATGGAAACATATATAAATGAGAGAATTATGTAACATAACATGTGAAAAATAAAATAAAATTTTATGAGTAAATATAATCTTACAATTAAAATTATGATTAGATAAAATAAAGATTTACCGTGATTTGACGTACTATGCATATTGAAGATAACGGATCAAAATTAATAAATAAAAATAAACCTATTTTATATCTCAAGATTAAGACTCACTCAATATTAGTTCAAATAGTAATATGTGATTGTTAGATTAGTACCATAACAATGTCTAACCAATTATATATAACCAGGTTAATTAAAAAATGTAAATTCCATTGAAAGTTAAATGAAGTGAAATTAATAAAAGAAAAAAATAACCAAAGTTAATATTAAACGCTAATCTAAATAAATATTAAATTAGGGATTTTTAATTAATGAAAGGTAATAAAAAGAAAAGATAAAAAAATATTTACTTTTTTAATTTGAGTGCCTTTTGAATTAACAAGCCTAGAGTGCTTTTTACTTTCTTTTTCTTGATAGTGTGTGCATAAGTCAATCAAGCGTTGATAGTTGGCATTTTCTGAAATTCAACTGAAAAGAATATACTTGTTTTTCCAATTTCACAGTTATAATAAGGAGAGCTAGGAGTACTATAAACATCAAAATGCATACTATAATATGAATCTCTTACTATATATCTAAATGTTCTTGTACCTTTCGTAAAAAATCATCCCTAAACCTCAATGACACCAACTGTTTAAGCATGGTGAGTTGGAGAGTGGTCCAATTTGCTCAAAATGCAGCTAATGCTCTCAGTACTATATGTGAGGTTTGTCCACATTTCCATTCTCTTAAATTAGTGAGAATATTTTCTAATTTTTGTACATAACATGCCAAAATATTTATTACACTCTATCAAATTAAAGGATGAAACAAAGATACAAATCAATAATTAAATATAGTTATCGACACATACACGGCATGTATACGACACCGACACTGATACATTAACATTGGATATTTGAAAAAATAAATTTACTGAATATAATTAATGTTATTTCAGTGATTGATACTATCAACAACACTGTCAAAAGTATGGATGTTGCTGGAAATCTATGATTTGTTCGTTAAATGTTGAGATTGTATATCTCATTGGTTAGCAAGTTTATTAAGTCATTTCTCTAATTTATTTCAAATTAAAAAAATAAAAAATAAAAAAAAAAAACTACTTTTCTAATTAGTGTCAACAGCTTTTAGTACTCAATAGTGAGATCTGAAAAATTTCTGGAAATAATATCCTAGATTCCAAGCCAATTCATGTAGCAATTTTAGCATGATGAGATCGGAAAATATGTGACCAATGTGGTTCAATGTGTGCTAAGAGAAAGTAAGGGACCACTTAGGGAATCATTATATTTTAGGGAATCAAAATTTGAAACACTACATTTAGTAAACCACTGAAGATGAATTAGAAGACTCAATGGCATTTAACTTTAGAATTTATGTCACAAATTTTCTTTGTATTAATTATTGATTCAACTAAGGTTAGTTGAACAATAAAAGCTACCTTATAAGCCTACACCATTTCTGTAACAACCCTCGACAAGAAATAAACTATTTTCCTCTAAAATATAAAGATTAGAAATGTAAAGTGATTACTCAGGTGCATGTCTTCTTTTTTGTTTTACTAAACTAGATAATTATCTTAAAACTTCAACTAATTATCTTTTTACTGAATTAGGTAATTATCTTTATTTATATATATATATATATATATATATATATATATATATATATGTGTGTGTGTGTGTGTGGTGTACAGAAGCTCGATCACAGCACCAAACATGTGATTAAATTATGAAATAGCCAGCTCTCGTGTGTTTAATAATGAAAGTAAAACCTTTTTCTTCTTATTCCACATCAATCACAATGGTTTTATTTGTTACGTCACTTGCATTTGAAAAAGTTGCATCACAGTGAAGTTTCATATTTTTAGGGTACTTTTAGGAGTTGAGTTTTGAGGGGAGAATTTTGCAAGGATAAGTCTATATTTTATTATATATTCAAGATTTTAAAACAAATTAAAACAATAACATGATAAAATAATTATATAATATATCTCTCAATTCTATTTAATTTATTTAAAAAAAAATTATAGCTTCCTAAATTTGAAAAAAAAAAATAATAAGGCATCACCTCATTTTTACCTCTAAAATACTAATTTATGTATATACAAATTTACTTATGTGATTAATTTCTTTTAAACGTTAGGTAAATTATCTATAATTTTTCAAATGCAATCTATACCTCACGTTTT
>JBBPBP010009778.1:33157998-33181057 GCA_037974735.1 Cicer chorassanicum | reverse complement strand
TCTCTTTTGTTTAAAATGTAATTTTGACTAGAAAATTCTTATTTTTTATTTTAACTTAGCATGTGTGAAAAAAGCAACAAAAAAAACTTGTGATTGTTGTCATTACTATTGTTATTGGTTTTAAGATAATGTTGTAGATGTTATTGTCAATTAAAAAAAATCTTGTTTCGAAAAGTATTTATAAAATTTAAACATTTAGTTTTTATATGGACACATAATTTGATTTTATCAAAATGCGTACTAATATGTATGTATGTTCTGGAGCCTCTTACTATATATTCTTGAGGAAGAGAAGAGATTCTTGTAGTAGCTTGTATTGAAGGTGTTTTGTAAGAAAGAAGCTGAGTATATATTGAAATTGAATAAGAAAACAAGAAGTATATAAAGAGAGAGATTATGAGTGAGTGAGGGGTGAAGAAGAATGTTAGACTAACACAAGTATTTATAGAGGAAGAAGAGTGAGTGAAAGCATGATTGAGTGAGTGTGTTTGCTTAGTAACAACGCACACTATGTTTCTTTTCCTTTCTAAAGACACAATGTTATGATTCTCTTCTCTCAATATTTAGCTACTTAAGTCATTTCTAATCTTAATTTGTTTTCTTTGCAAGAGGACGCTAAAAATTATTGAGTTTTGCAGACTTGCAATATTCATATAATGCAAAAGGTTAAGTATCATGCATGCATATTCCTATTGCATTGTTAGAATGGTGAGTTTTAGCGTTGTCCACTTTTCTCAAACTGAAATTAATATGCGTCATAATTTTCTGGGAACTATATGTGAGCTTCGTTCACATTTCCACACAATTACACCTTGTTACATTGACAATTTTAAATCAACTGATATACATAAGATGTAATAGAAAAGGCAATCGCATAGTTGTTATTATCATAAATTTTATTAAATCTGTTTATATTAAACCGTTATAACAAGTATTTAAAAATTAAAAAACACTTCCTAAATTAAGTACAAAATTAAAAAAACGCGCGAACCAACTCTTCGGCCTTCACCTTCACCTTCGTAAGCCAACTTCCTGAGACACTATGCCCTAAATTTTGCTTTCACTCCCTCCTTCATGGGCGAACTCTTCAGCACCGAGGACAACGAGCCTACATTTTTCTGCTTCCGCACCGGCGACAATTTTCTTTGTCTTCCCCTTCCATCTGTCGAGAAGCGTTGCCGTCGAGAAGTGTCGATTTCTTGTTTCTCCCAAACAGGTTTGTTCCTTTCTCTGGTAATTTTCTGACAATTCTTGTTTCTTATTTAGCAATTTTAGCAGTTTGATTTTGCTGATTTTGCTATTGATTTTGTTATGGATTTTACTAATTTTGTTATTGATTTTGTTGTATGATTTTGTCATATAAATGTTTTACTCCCAAATCTATGAAAACTGGAGTCATATCCTTGCTTCTTTCAGTTCTTTCAATCTGCAGTTATACATTCAAATATGTTTTGGTTGAGAAAACAACTCTGATTTTTGGATTTTAGATTGTTGTTAGGTTTTTGTTCTCTTTCAAGTTTTTATCATTCATTAAGAATGTGTTAGACATGACATTGCTATTTTGTAGTTAGGAATGACTTTGCTGATTTTGCTAAAAACATGTAAGCAATGTTTTAGTTTATTGAAGTCCCTAAAAACATTTAACCTAATTTTGCTGATTTTGGTCATGTATTGCATTGTTAATTGATTGATTATGTATTTGCCATTGATAATGGTTTGACAATGTATTAGATTGAGTCAATTTTGTTTTGATTTTATATTTATTATTATAAGCTAGAAGATGAATTTTTTCAAAGTAACTAGCTAGAACTTGATTCCCCTAAAACTTGCACTGATGTTATTCTCTTCATATGTTATTTTCTTTTTCTCTGTTTAGTGTTCTTATTACTTATTTGTTGGTATATCATAGCACATAATGGAACTTGTAATTTTAACATATTTTTAATCAGTGTTCACTACTCCTGTACAAGCAGAAATCGTTCTTGTTAGTTATGAGTTATGACTGTAAAAATTCCTTACACACTCTTTCAGACTACTCTATTAGCCACATGGTAAGTAACAAACTGAGTTCACTGCAATGCTCTCTGAACAGTTGTGGTTATCCACACTCCTCACTGTATGCATTAATCATTAACCCAATATTATCAATGGGTTTGTGTAAGATAAACATAACAAACTTTCAATGCTCCGATGATAATTTTGTGCAAAATCTTATCGAATGTAGAAGTAACTTTTCAATTTCTACGTGGTCTGTTTATTGTTGTTCTTAATACTATTAGAACATAATACATTATTGATTGTTTGTTAATTGACAATTTATAGCTCTAAATCCCACTTTATGTTTTATGTCTCAATATAGGAAATTGAAGGAGATAGATATCGGGGGCGGCGATCTATTGGGTATGTATGACTGGCATTATTTTTTAGAATGCCTGCATTTATGTGTTCTTCAAGCAGTCGACAAACTCATCTCTTTGTATTGGTCAAAGACCAACTCAGCCTAAATGCTTTAGTTAGATCAAGGAACATGAGTAATTTTATATATTTAACATGTAGCCTCACATGAAAGCCCATTGGACTTGAACTGTAGACAACGCACCTGTTCATTATATCTTATGCTGAAATTTAGTTAATTGTGAGGAATGAGATGATTATTGAATCTCTAACTACGTATCATGCTCTAATGCCATATCAAAGAACCATTCAACCTAAAGGCTTAGCTATTAGTTGAAGGCAAATTAATGGTGGTCTTATTGTCAATATTGGTTTTCTGCAGAACAAAATCACGAAGCCAGAGGGTTGCTATTCTTCTTCATCATATGCTGAGTGCTGAGCTGAGTCAAAATCAGCCTTCCAATACATAAATCTGAATATATCTTTTTCAAGGTAAAATTATCAAACTTCATAAAATGTTAGTACATTTCAGTGGTTCCGTTGTCGCGAATATATTTCATATGTGACTTTTAATATATTATCCTCCAACATAGTGTGATTATTAAGGTGATCTGTTTTTTTCTCTTTTGGAGGATTCTCGTCCTTCAATACCCTTAGTCCTAAGACAGTAAGACTGCTAGAGCTTAATTGTTGTTTGTAGAGAAATACAAAGGTGAGATGAGATTATAAGAGAGAGTAGAGACAGTTGGAATTGATACCGAACTCTGGGAGAGGAATTCTAGTTAGTTTTTACGCTTTTAACTTTGGGTTAATGAGATTATTCCTAGCAGAAGCGTGTATTGCTCTTACATTCCTCTGTAATTCACTTATGATTTCATTATACTGTCCTTTCATAGCCTGGAACTGTTTCCTATCAGTGAGCTTCTTTGTGAGCGTAAATGTTATATGGAATCTGAAGTTGACCACGCTTTTTTCTTGCTTGGGGAAAAAGCAAACGAGAAATAAAATAGAAGATGGAACAGATTTTGCTATACCCTGGGATTAATATTTAATGCCTAGTCCTGCAAATGCAACTTCTTTTATGCTTTTGGAAAAAGTTGTGGCAATATTGATAGCAATAGAATTTACTCTGCAAATAAATGTCCCCATTGTTTTTTCATTTTAGATTTTTGGGCAATGTGTTCACAAACATCATTTCATTAATATTTTAATTTCCAACTTTCCTGTCTAAAACTCAACTCTAATATCTCTAGAATGGTAAGCATTCATGTTATTTGCATTGTATGGTTGATTTGTAACACTAGTTATTGCCATAGCTTTGGAAACTAGAACAACATGATGCTTCGAATGCTGTAGGTTGGGTTTGAAGCACCCTTCAGGATCCATAGAAGGACTCGAAAAAAATATGGTAACACAAGATTAGAGAGAGAACAGAAAGAACAAAATCAAGATTTTGTAAAAGGCTAATAATTAAAAAGGAAGGTTGTAGTTATCATTATCATTCTAATTTTTTTTTTTATCTTCTGATTCGGCTTAGCCTCCTATTGCTTTTTTTTATGCAAAGGAAAGGAAAAGACAAGGCAGAAAATAAAAGAAAAAAGACATGATTCCTAGTTGAATAAGTAAGTTATTAGTGTGTAATAATCTATTTTGTCTCTATTTTCAATATTAGATGGGGGCTTAACCAAAGATTATGAAGCTTAAAAAAAAAAAAGGTGAAGAAGACATATTTCATGCATTGGGACAAGTGATTCGATGTTTCCGATGTGTGGAAGAGGGACATTATGCTAATGCTTGTACCTCTAAGATTCTTATTTGCTAAAATTGCAAGAAGCCATGGCTCTTTGCAATGGATTGCAAGGCTCCGAAGGTGGAACCAACAGTGAATGCAACAAGGGCTACTTGCATGCTGCTAAAGAACGCGTTTATTGCATGGGTGCTGAAAATAGAAATCAATCTAACAACTTGATCCAACGAGACTGCGAGATTGCAGGTAACACTCTAACTACACTTTTTGATTCGGGGGCAACCCATACCTTCATTGATATGGACTGTGTGAATCGTTTGAAGTTATCTGTGTCTTCTCTGCCTTTTGATTTGGTTGTTTCCACACCTACTAAGACTTTGACTGTAAATACTGCATGTTTAAATTGTCAAGTAACTATTCAGAATAGAGATTTCTTGATTAATTTGATTTGTTTACCACTACAATCACTCGAAGTTATTCTCGGTATGGATTGGATGTCATATCATTATGTAATGTTGGACTGTGCTCGCAAATTAGTTCTTTTCCCTGAGCCAGGAGTCGTTCAATATCTAGCTGCTAACAAACTCGAAGTGTCACTGAGAGAAGGAACCCATGAGTTTTTGTCATTAGCTAACGTGGAGGCAAAGACAAATGTGAGCATAGAAGATGTGATGCTTGTCAAGGAGTACCAAGACGTATTTCCAACAGAAATTCTAGGATTACCACCTGTAATAGAGATGGAGTTCTTCTTTGATCTACACCTAGGAACCGGGCCTATTTCAATTGCGCCGTATCGGATGTCGCCATTGGAATTAAATAAACTCAAGGGCCAAGTTGAAGATTTGTTGGAGAAATGATTTATCAGACCAAGTGTGTCACCATGGGGGGCTCCAGTATTGTTAGTTAAGAGAAAGGATGGAAGCTCGCGCTTATGTGTGGATTATAGGCAACTTAATAAGTCAACTATTAAGAATCGTTATACTTTACCACGTATTAATGATTTGATGGATCAGTTGAGAGGAGCCGCGGTGTTTTCGAAGATTGACTTGAAGTCAAGTTACCATCAGATTCAAGTAAGAGAAGGAGATATTCAGAAACTACTTTTAGAATCTGTTACGGACATTATGAATATTTTGTTATGTCATTTGGAGTTACCGATGCACCAACAATTTCTATGGATTACATGAATAGAATCTTCAGCCCATTTCTAGATAAGTTTGTTGTGGTGTTCATCGATGATATACTAATTTATTCAAGGACTGAGGAAGGACATGGAGAGCATTTGCGTCAAGTTCTTGAAGTTTTACGCGAGAAGCAATTGTATGCCAATCTGTCGAAGTGCGAATTTTGGCTAGGAGAAGTGAACTTCTTAGGACATGTGATAACCAAGGAATGAATCGTTGTGGATCTCGCTTGGAAACAGCCTCAGACTATCATTAACATACGAAGTTTCGTCGGACTAGTAGGATAATATAGGACGTTTATTGAAGGTTTTGCTAGGACTGTAGCTCCATTAACACAACTCGAGACAATTAAAGACTCATGAAAGAAACTTACTGATTTAAAGACTCAACACAATTAAAGACTCATTAAAGACTCATGATTTAAAGCTTACTGCTGTAGTTTTTGCATTAAAGATCTGGAGGCGCTACTTTATATGGATGCACGTTCACAGTGTTCAGTGACCATAAGAGTTTGAAATATTTATTTCTATCACTAGAGTTGGGGAACGTGCTGTTTTCAACCCTACATATTCACTCTCCAAATTAATGTAATTTTGTTTTTAACGTCTGTTGTCCAATTCATACTTCTTTCTTTTCTATTATTATTGTTATTATTATAAGCATTTTTTCCAATACTTAGCAAAAATATTTAGTCAAATTAAATAAATCATGTCATACACATATATAGTTTTCAAAAATAATAATTGAATAAAAAGTATAATAATAACAACCACATTATAAACTATTAAATAAATAAATAAAAATATATGGTTAAATAACCGGTTTTTGATTATGCAACCGGTTTCGACAAATCCAATTTTAAAATCGATTTTTTTTTCAAAATCAGTTAAAATCTGGTTATTTTTTAATTGATTTGCTTACTTTTAATTAATTTTAAAACTTTGACATTATATACGAAAAACTTTATATAACTTGTTAATTTTAAATTGTAAATTATTAAAAAAATTGTTTAAAATAAATTAATTTACCCATTTTATAAATATTTTTAAAATTTTAAATACTTTAATATATAAATAAAATAAATTGATTTTAAATATTTTCATATATAAATAAAATTAATTACAACAATAATGACATGACAAAAAGTGTATTCAACTCGCAAATATTATCTAAGAGATTAATAGGGACCAAAAATTTGATTTTAGAAATGAGAACACTAAAAGTTTTTTTTGGACAAAATAAAAGAATCAATAGTACATTTAAGCCTATTTTTTATTTAGAACTATGTGCGTTTTGATTTCTCTATTGCATTAAAGATATCTAGGAGCAATATTTTTCCCTTATCAAATCCAATTAATAATAAAATTATTTTCTCCTTTGATTAATGCAAATAATTTATCTTTTTATTATTCATTTTGAGGAAAAATAAATAAAAATAAATAATAATATTTTAAAATGCTATTTATATTTACAATTTTGCTACCTACACCACTCAATTTTTTTTTAAACCAATATACCCAAAATGTCATTCTCTCTATTTCAATTTTCATCTTCATTAACCTAAACCGTATTCATTCTATTTTCATCATCTTCTTCATCTTCAATCATCATCAATCATCTTCAATCATCTTCATCATCTTCATCATCTTCAACATCTTCATCTTCATCATTTTCAATCAAGTAAGCATCAATGTTGTTGTTGTTTTTCAATATTGTTGTTGTTTGTGTTATCATTATGCAAGCAAGGCCATAAATCACGTTTGCGTTTTTGATGTTGTTGCAAACCCATAAACGCATGTGAACTCAGTTCATGTAGGGTGTACGTGAAATGAGTTCACATAGGGTATCCGTGAAATGAGTTCACGTAAGGTATCCTTGAAATGAGTTCACGTATGGTATTTGTGAAATGAATTCACGTAGGAAAACTAGACTTGCTACGTGAACTCAGTTAACGCAGGTTTTGTTTTTTTTTTTTTATTTTGATTACGAGTTGGTTATGTAGAAATGGTACGCAATATGTTTACTAACAAAGAGGGTCGTGTTATAATTAATGAGGGTACTTCTAACGAGGGGGTTGTTGTGTTAGACCAGCCGCTTCCTCACGGGTTCAGCGTGCTCAGCGTGTTGACAGGTCTAGACGGGAACAACGGCGATTACAGTAGCAACAAGCACAAAAGGCCCAACAGGAAGAGGCACAATATGAAGCCCAACCAGAGAATATAGATGAACCTCCACCAACTTTGGTGATAGGTCCGGTTGACAGGTCTGTCATTAGGACATTTGGTGATCATGTGGCCACTCAACTTTGGGATGGTGTGGTAATTTTCTCAATCATGTTAAATTTTTAATAGTTATTGTCATAATGTGTTTTAACTTATATTTCTTCGCCTATTTTATTTCAGGATCGTGGGGAATTAAAAGTATTTAGTATCGGAAAAAAAAAATTAAAAGAAGCTGTGATTGAACACGAAGAGGTTGAACAACTGGTTAACAGTTCTGGATTATATTCGTTGCTAAAATGCAGTTACGAAATGATAGATAAAGGGATCATTTATGCCTTCGTAGAGAGGTGGCATCGTGACACCAATAGCTTCCATCTTCCAATTGGGGAGATGACGATTACTCTAAACGATGTCTCATCTCTGTTGTATATACCCATAACCGGTGCATTATTCAGTGTTAATGTATTTAACAAGGATGACGGTGCAAATATATTGGTTGAACTTCTCAGAGTAACTGAGGTTGCTTCTTATGTTGAGTTTAATGTCACGCGGGCAGCCACAGTTCGATTTAGTTGGTTACTTGAAGTATATCATCAGCGCTGTTGTGACCAACATTGGTACATAGTTGCAAGGGCATTTCTTTTATTTTTGGTCGGTTGCACCCTTTTCAGCAACAAGAGTGCCTTCGCAGTTAGTGAGGCCTATCTAGACTGCTTCCGAGACCTCAATTCATGCAGGGGATATGTATGGGGTGCTGCTGCTCTTGCTTACCTCTATGATAAGGTTCCAAATCATCATTCATTTCGTCAAAATCAGGTTCCAAACCTTCATACATTTCGTCACTGTTGTCTCTCCCTTGACCCATTTATCTACATCCAAAAAGGAACATATAAAAAATTCAGGAATATGCAATACTCCTACGTGAACTCACTTCACGTAGACTTACGTGAATTAAAATCAAGTAAGCGTGCGTGAACTCACTTAACGTACGTGAACATGTTTCACTGAGTTGACTTGACTTGTATGTGAACATGTTTCACTGAGATAACGTACGTGAACATTTATAACTCACGTGAATTTCACGTATACATACTTGAATTGAGTTCACGTATACATACGTGAATTGAGTTCACACGAAGATACGTGATTTGAGTTCACGTACACCTGTGAGTCTTAAACTCCATTTGTTTCGCAATCTTAAATCACGTAGGTTTACGTGAACATAATTCACGTACTGGTTGAGATTTTTACAATTTAATAACGTACGTGAACTATGGATGATAATGAGGTATGATGGGTGAATTATGGATAGTTTTGTGATATGAGTTATGAGGTTAAGAATGGTGATTAAAGGATAAATGGGAGAATTCTAAACTTTTAGGCCATTTTAGGTATTTTGATTTTTAAAAAAAAGAATTTGAAGGGTGTGAGTAGCATTATTGTTATATTTATTGCCCAAGTATATTTTAAAGGGTAGTATGGTATGATAGAGGTATTTAGTTAATATGAGATGGAGGAATAGAAACCAATTCTTACACGTTTTTATAAAATAGAATTGTGTGCCGTCACTCTTTTTGCTTGATTGCTATGTGGAGAGAGGATGGACATCCTCTAATATCTCGAACAATCTATCACCGTCCTACAAAAGATGTCACGTTTGTTTACTTTGACCATTGCATTGACACGTGTACTTATTTTGTTGCCACCCTCTTATTCAAACATTGTATTTAAACACACATATGCATATACATACCCACAAATCCACATTTTATGCATATATCTCAAACATATTCACAAATTTAACCAAAGTCTCCAAAAAAATGAAAGGGTCTTCATTTGTTGCTAATGTCCAAAATTTCTCCATTTCTCCCTCTTTGATAAGTTCTAACCATAGAACTATTTTTCCTAGTCATGTGACATTGAAACCATTATTCGCAAAGGTGAAAGTTTCTTGGCTAAACCATGGTACTTGTGTTGTTCTAAAACAACAAAAGGGTAAAAGTGGGTTTGGAGTGGAATGTACTAATTGGGGTTTGGTGAAAGAATTGGAAAGAGAACTTGAAGATGAGATTGATAGTGTAGAAAATGATAAAAGTGGAATGACAAGGTTTAGAGAAAAGTGTGGAGAAAATAAAGGAGTTGTGGAGTTGTTGGAGTGTTTGGAAAAGGAAGCAATAATGGGCGATGATGTGGGGAAAGAGCCTAATGATTACAATAGAAGGGCTCAGATATTTGATAGAAGCTCTAGAGTATTCCAAGCCCTTAAGGAATTCAATGATCATGTTTGAATCAAGTGACTTTTATGGATTTGGATCCTTTATGGTTAGGTCACTTATTCATGTATTTGATACTTATTCATGTATTTGATGCATCGATAATAATTGATAATTATATAATTTAACATTTTAAAATGTTAAATTATCTATTCATCAAATACATGAATGTTAGAATTTTCATCTACACGATTTGATTCATTTCATAATTGTATTAGAAACAAGCAAATAGTGACATTGTATTTATAAAGTTGTAGTACTCTAGATCCCTCTTTTGTATGTAGTGTATTTTAGGGTTTACTCATTGCCATTGCCAAGATGAATTCCTTGAATTAGGTAGGATTACAAGAGTTTTAACGTTAAATTGGTTTGAGCTAGATGAGACTTAGACTCATCTGAAAGCTTAATTGTGTGTATCTTGTGTCTCTTTTTATTGGAAAGATTGAGATAATTATTAAGTTGGATGATCTAAATAAGATGCATGCCATCAAAAAGTGGTGATCATTCTCAAGAGATTAACCACCAAATAGTTTCTATGACAATAAATCATTCATAAAATTTCAAATCACATATCTAGTTTCATGTACTAATATAACACATTTAAGAAAAGGTATATAACAAAGATGCTCTCTAATTTGTCCATTCCTGACTAAGTTAAGCAGACTGTGAAAATTGGTTTTGATTTCTACTAGGGCCGTCCGGTTTATGTGTTGGCCGGCGGCCCTTATCAGGACCACCTATAATCCCCCATCTCTCAAACTGTCTTTGTCGAGCTCGAGCCCTCTCCTTCTCTTCTTCTGATTTCTGTGCAAAACAGTAAGGACAGGAGACTCCATATTCATATTCTGGAGATTCCATGTCGGCATCACTCACAGGCTGCTTACAACCATAGCACAGCTTGAAATTTCCTTGTGCCAAACCATGCTCAACGGAGACTCGCTTGTCGAAAACAAAGCACTCTCCTTCCCAGAGGCTTTGTCTCTCTGGAACCTCCTCAAGATATTTCAGAATTCCACCTTCCAAGTGATAAACCTGAGAAAATTACAAATAGAAGTATCACAAAGTCATTTTGTATGGCATTAAAATTTGTAACTAAAAAACTAGCAAAACTTATGCATACCAGCAGATACACAACTATTGCTTATCACATATATACGAATCTTTGTGTACAAAGGCAGATATTTTGAATAAATAACACATTGAAGCAAGGATAAAATTAAAGAACCAGGTGTTTGTGCTTCATAATACAAGAAACTTACTAGTATTATCAGAAAAGAAAACATTTGACAACAATACAAAAATAAATAAACCAAACAAGGATTCTTTTATTTCCTGTGTGTTTGATAGGTCTTGGCATGGGCATCAAGTTCCAAACCAGAATTATTATGTTAGACAAACAGAAGAAACAGCCAAATGAATTTTGTTCATGTAAAACAAAATAAAATTTAAAGGTAGAATCACAATCACCTCTTTGAAACCTTGGCTAAGAAGTAGGCTTGAAGCTTTCTCACATCGAATACCCCCTGTGCAATACATTGCAACACGCGGCAAATGTTTTGGATTCTCTGTTTCTTTTTCAGCACTTTGGTCTGAATGGTTTGGATCACCTTTTGGATGATCAGCATCTGTTGTGGTAAGCTGGAAACGTTCCTCCACCCAAGACGGGAATTCGCGAAACGATGTGGTACAAGGATCCACTGCTCCTTTAAACTTTCCTATTCTGGTTTCGTAGTTATTCCGGACATCAATTACTACCTGCACATGAAGATGACAGTAGCATATTAGCAATAAAAAATTTGCATTCCTGGTATATACAATACAATAACTAAATTTTGTAACTACTCAAATAATCATATAAAATTTTGTAACTTTATTCTTTTTATTGAGAAATGCGAACAGGCAGACACTATCGTATACCCGTCTAGTGAAGATAAGAGAACACTGATAATGGGAATTTAGCTACTCACTGTATCCGGATCGCTAATCAAAGAATTCCATTCCTTAGGACCAACATATTTTCCAACCCTTTCAATAGGCGATATAGTAGGCATCCCAAGAGTGACAATCTGCACAACATATAATAAACACAAAAAACATAAGAATTAAGGAAGTTAGGCCAAACACCCCAAAAACTCAACCTAGTTAAGTTCTTAGTACATAAATCAATATCCTTGTAACAAAGAAGTTCTGTCTTTTTGCATTTGTAAATGTTACCTCTTTCTTCAACTTGACTCTCACATGATCCCATCGGAAAGGAGCATCTTCACCAGCAGCAAGTGGAGAACTGGCACTGTGTCCATGTTGACCGTGATGGATGGCCTCATCCTCGGGAGTGACAGGCGATTCAATACGTCTTAGCCCCTTTAGACGATCATCACTCTGAATAAATGCAAGGACTTTCTCCACTGACTCCCGTGTGCCACATATGCTGCCATTAATCCCTTCAGGTGCAAGAATGATACCACCTGAAACACGCTGAGCAATATCAGATCAGTGAGATGCAAGAAATAGCATATTATGAAGTCACAAGCAAAACTAATTAGTTCTTAATGTACTCTGTAGACCAAGGTTTCAATATGAAACACTGACACAGACACCAGATACTACACTAACACGTTAACACCAATAATAATTTGAAAAATGGACGAAATTGAATGTAATAATGTGAGTGTTGTGTCAAACACCAGACACATCTTCAATGTTATGTTTTGGTGCTACATAGTTTTAAAATGCAAATTAAATCATGTGATGCTACCGCCACAATTGAGGACCAACTGCTGCAACGTCAGACCATAATTGCCTACTGTATCGGAAGCAACGGATATCTGTATTCTGTGCAACCGAAAAACATGCAGCTAATGCAACTACGAGATCGAAACCGGAGGGAATCATAATCCTTGCATTGAATATCTGTGTGCTTTCCAAATGCAGGGAATCATAATCCTTGCATTAGGCTACATGGCACCACAATAACCACAATTTTATACAATTTAAAAACT
Source organism: Cicer chorassanicum (assembly GCA_037974735.1). Classification (NCBI taxonomy): domain Eukaryota; kingdom Viridiplantae; phylum Streptophyta; class Magnoliopsida; order Fabales; family Fabaceae; genus Cicer; species Cicer chorassanicum. Next base: position 33,168,238 of record JBBPBP010009778.1, on the reverse strand, counting down.
TGCAATAGACTAGAGATTACAGAATTAGGATCAATGACAAAAGCTAGCTATATACTATAGTTTAAACAACTCACGACAAAAGGAAAGATGCCAGTTCATATAAGTAAATGGTAAACAAAAAACAATAATTTTCATTAATACTAAAGATGCACTTAACTCCTCTATAGTGAACAGTTCTCTTTAGTGGATAAAATAAGTAATCTCAGTTAATGAATAAATCAATTGTTGATGTAAAGCTCCCATGGATAACAAGTCATATATGTGTCAAATTATCAATAGCTTAGATTACATTAGAGGATCCAAATTAATATATTCATAAAAAATAAAAGTATTGTCAAAACTATTGAAATTTAATTAGGGTCTATTTAGATTGGTTTATTTGAACTTACCTACTGTAATAAACACTTGTGAGACAATTTTGGTCGAGCTTATAAAAACAGTTTATGATTGTGTTTTCAGCTTATATCCATAAGCTCTCTAGGATAGTTTATGAAAGCAGCATATAGTTTATATAAAAACAACTTTACTTTATTTTATGTTTTGCTATAGAAATAGGGTAAACATTAGCACGTATATGTTTTGCTATAGAAATAGGGTAAACATTAGCACGTATATGATATGCGGCACTTAGGCTTAACTAAACTATTTATCCAAACAAGACCTAAATAGTCTTTAAATCATTGTCGATCTATCAAGTTAGTCTCTAAACTATTACTATCTCCTATTTTAAAAGTAGAGTTTAATGGACATGCACCGTCAGTGTAAACAGTCTTACACTGATAGAATCAATTGTTCTTATCCAAACAATTGTTCTTAATATCAAGTTATAATTTATATGGTGAGATGATAAAATCAATTGTTCTTATCATAATTTTGGGAACAAAATTGAAAGTTTGCTTAGGAACACACTTAGAATAATAGTAGTATATGAAATGAGGATAGAGAAAGGAATGGAATACCAATTGTTGACAAAGTTGCTTCAATGGTTGACGCAAAAGGGCATGATCATGAAAATCAGCGAACTTGTAAAACGAAACCACAACAAGAGAGTCGATCGAATCAGCTTCGTGCAATTCAGAAATCGGAATAGGGTTAGTGGGCCCAGAATGAGAGAAACACTTAGAAATCGTCATGGTTTGAAGAGAGTGATGAGGATTTTGGGGGAATAGAGAAAGGTTCTTAAATGAGGGTTTAGGGTTCAATGAAGAGTAACCTTTTCTTGTTTCGGATGAAGCGGTTGCTGCTGAAGAAGAAGGAGACAGCATCCTCGTACTGAGAGCTAGCAATGGTTTAGGAAGACGAGAAGAAGAATAAGGTATGCTTCTGCTTCTTAGCATGGAGGCCGCGTTTGGATGTGTTTCCATTTCGTTTTCGTTTCGTTTTTTTTTAATCGTAACCTTTTCAACCCAAAGAGGCCCGGACTTTTATGCGGAGGCCCATTTAATTATTGATACGATAGTTGCTTTATGCACCCCTTTTTACCTTTGTCTCCGTGGCAATCATGTAAATATATATCTGAAAATAAATTCAAATTTTTTATTTTTATCTTTTTATTTATGTTATGTATAATTTTTTAATAATGAAATTTACGCATGATTCGGATTTTGAATTCTGAAATTTAAACATAATATGAATTTTAAATTTTGAAAGTAATTTTTTTCCTATTACAAATTGCTTTAGTTAAGGGATTTATTTAAAAAAATTCAAATAGTTTAAACCTATTATTAATTTTCTTTTTGGCATGATAAGTGGTTGGAGGGGTGCTTCGTGTGAACGTTTTAATAGGTTGTATGTGCTAGTGGTGGACAAATTGATTTTAGTCGTGAAGATGTTAGTTTTGAATGGGTTGTGGGTGGATATATTAGAGAAGGAACTTGTTTGTATGCAAAGAACATTTGGTGCTAGAATGTATTGCTTTGTTGGAATCTTTTGTGGTGCATGAAAATGTAATGGACAGGTGGATTTAGAAACATAATCAAGGCAAGGAAAATCCTGTTGAAGGTGTTTGTTCTCAGTTTGTGGATGTAGTAAAATTGGACGACGATCCTAGCTAGGTGTGAAACTATTTTGAACAAATTAATTCTTCTCAAAGCATCGTTGTTTATTTGGAGGTTATTGAATAATAGGGTGTCGACTAAAAATGATTTGGCTAGTTGTGGCTTGCTAGCACAACAATGGCTTTTGCGCATTGGTAACTGGGAATAGATAAAATAAGTGAAGCACCTATTTTTTGAATGCCCTTTGTTTGGTCGTATATGGTTTGATGTTTTGGCATGGATGGGGTTTCGAAGTGTTCTTTCCTACGCTGCTCTTCAACATGTTAGACAATTTTAAGGTATATTTGGTGGAGGCAAGAAAAAGCATCAAAATAATCAGGTTATGAATCACTTGTCATTGGTCAATTTGTAAGGCTTGGAACGAGTTTTTGTTTAATCAAGTAAACGTTACTTCTAGGCAATTGGTGGACGGGGTGAAAATTTTATATTGGTAGTGGATTAAATATAAGGCCAAAAATTTTATGTTTGATTTTAGTCATTGGTGGTTAGATCTGATGACTTGTCTTGGCTAAATTCTCTATCATTTTAGCGCTTTTATAGGATGGATTGTTGGGAGTGTGGTTAAATTTTGTGAGCTTTTGTGTTTATTTGTTGTAACTCTTTGGGTTTCATGGGAAACCTTGTGATTGGAATATTAATCTTTTATTTAATATATTTATTTTGCCTTCTTTGAAAAAACATAGTTACATATTATTTATTTTTTAATTAATATTTAATCTTTAGCTTCTTAAAAAAATTAATATTTAATTTTTATTAACTTTTATATAACCCCAAATTAAATATTAAATAAACAAATTATCAAGTAAATGATATTTAAAGGTCTAAAAAAAGTCACATAAACTTTTGTTCCAGTTAAAAAATGGTGATTAAAATTGGTAACAAAAATATTTGGAACGAAAATTTGATTTTAGGTACCAACAATAAAAATTTAATATAATTGTAAAGAAGAAAACATATTTGACTCTTATTTATTTATTCGATTTCAAATATAAATAAAAGAAAATTAAAAAAATATATATATTTAATTCAAATACGGCAATTTTCTTTTAACTCTATTTTTTTATATTTGAGTTGGAGTGGTAAGATTTTGTGCTAGAGCAAATGTTTAATATATTTATATGTATTTTTTTTTAGAAGCTACAAAAAGCATACAAATACAACATTCTCATAAAAAATTATGACTAATTGAAACTTATGGTTAGGAGGTTTATGTTCTTAATTAATACACCGTCAAAAGATTATGCATCTGCCCATATATTAAATAATAATTTAAGGATCCATTCTCTAACAACAATAATTTTTATATATCCCTAATTTTCATTCATTCATTCAATATTTTATTTTATTTATATTGTTTTTTTTTTCTATCGTGAATCTATCAAATATATAACATCACTCTTTTTCTTGCAAAGTGTATACATCGACCAAATATTTTTCATTTTCGAATCTTAAGCCTTAATGTCATACTCATTGTAATTTATTAATTACTCTAACAAGAAAAAAGTAATGAAGAATTTTGAAAGGAAGATGCCAACAAAGATATGAAGATATATTCACACATTCCAATTTGCAGCAACAAGGATATTAATACTAGTAGACCACAAGATGGTACAACTCATAGTTGATTAATTGGAGGGATTCGCATAGAAAAGTCAATTGAAGATGATATCGACTTGGAATGGGACTCATGGCCATGCCAGTCAGTCTCATTTTGCAACTTGTCAATCGTAATATTAGTACAAGACAATGTCCTCTTAATACAATCTATTCTTAGGATGTGTTTGGGAATTAAGAAGGATGAAAGAAGATGGTTTTAGAAAAAAAAGAAGATAAAGTGGAAAGAATAAAGGGTTTTGGAAATGGAGAAAGATAAAGTGGAAGATAAAGTGCACTTAATTATATTTAATTATATATATATATATATATATATATATATATCTTATTTTGATTATTTATTTTATAAATAATTATCTTAGGATAGTAGTAATATTGTGTTTTATTTTCTAATTTTTATATAGTTGTTATGGTATGATTATTTTATACGTATTTATTGTGATTTAGTAATTAATATAAATTGTGGATGTTATATTTATTTATTTTATCATTTTGGCTATTATGTAAAGATGATAATATTTTTATGTGATTATTTGAAAAATATTATAATAATAATTATAGTTATCATTTCAAATATGAAAGTTTTGATTATTAGATTATTTTAAAAGATTAATTTCTTTAATTATTTTATTATATAAAATATTAGTAATGTTTTATTAATGAGATTGTCTTTATAAAAATGAAATATTAAAAAGATTTGTTTTTGATAATTATTGGTTGATTAAAAAAAAAGAATAAATATCCTTCATAAGTTAGGTCCATATCTAAGTGTAAAACCTAATTATGTATTAATAAACAAAAAATACTCGACTTCTCCGTTTATAAAATTCCTTATTTTGTATCGTTCTTCTTCACTGTAACTCCGATTTGAGTGAAACCAACGCCAAAAAGACCGTGTGAAAAGTGGCTATATCATCCACTGATTGGTTTTTTGATTTATGGTAATTTTTCTTGACCTAATTTCGAATTTAGATTTTAGAGTAGTTTCTCATAATTTATTTTTGACGTTTACCCATAAACTGTCGAGTTAGATCGATCGAAGAACAAAGAGTCAAAGAACAAAGACTGTTTGCTCGTGGAATCTTATTCTTGTGTAAAAGCGTCGAAATAAGGTAAGGGGTGAGAGAGCGTTTGAATTCATGAGTGTAATATATTGTGAGATGAACGGGAAAACTGTATTTCCCAACGATTCATCCGGGGCTTGCTACGTACGGCAGTAGCCTTTTGAGGGATAAATTAATTAATGTGCAAATATGGGAATTGTGAGTTTAAAATTTGGAATAGAAATATTTATAAGGTGTCGATTGATTTAATTTCGTTGAATGCGTGTTATTTGATATTATTGTGATATTTGATTTATTTTTGTTAAATGTGTGATATTTGATATTATTGTGATATTGGATGTCGAATGAATTTGGCGCATATGTTGGATTAGATGAGTTTATGTGATGTGATAATAAAAGATGTGTGCATTGTGATAATTTTATGTGATGATGATGTATGATTAATAATTGTGATGTTATAAATTGTAATGAGTTGTGTAATGATGATGGTGTGTGATTTATAATAGTGATGTTATGAATTGTTGATGAAAAAATTGAAGTAACCTCTAATGAAATAATTGTGATTCCATCTTGTGTTTGATATGACGGTCTTAATGGAGTATCATATGCCAATGAGGGGAGAAATTAAATATTGAGAATTTGTGAAGTGGAGATTATTTTGTCATCATATAGGTAGGGTCTGACAAGCCTAGCGATTTCAGGGAAGTACAACTGAATTGAGCCAGATCGTGGCGGTCTACTGTGGAGCCTTAAGGCAAGATTGTTAGACCTTGGAGGTATTCGGGTGGGGAATTCCTAGGTGACTTGGAGGTAGCACTCCAAATGTCGGGAGCTACCATGCAACACACGTTTACCTCGACTGTCGCGTATATGTGTCTCGGGTTGAGTTGAGGGGATCTATGAGGACAGAGCCAATTTGAATTGTCCGTCCACCAGGATGGTGGCATAGTATCATGGCCTCCTAACCAAGTACTTCAGAGTTAGAATGGTACCACATTGTGAAGTAGAGTCTAAGCTCATGCATATCATTGCATTTTTGTGTGATTGTTTGTTGTGATTAATATGTATTGTGTGCGATGATAATTTCGTAGATGATTTGATGTTATTGTGAAATGTATTGATTTCCCTTGGTTTTGACTTTATAATGTTATGTTTTTCCTTGAAAAATGTTTGTCTAATGATACGGTTTATTTATGATTAATTGCGTGTTCTCCTTATATATATTATACTATTAACATGATTTCAAAACTCATCTCCTTTGTTGTTTGTGTTTGACTGGCTTAGCCCTGCGTTTGCGAAATCGCAGTTGTTACAGGTTAATGAATCTTAAAGTTCAAGTTGGTGATACCGGGAATAAGGGTTGTAATTTGTATTTTACTTATTTAATTTGAAACGACTTTTTGTATGAAAACCATATAAGTACTATAAGTTTTTAGAATTGAAAAGTAATTATACTTAAATCAAATTTTATGGAGATTGCACTATTTTATAGGAGGAAAATGTTTAAAATGTTCCTTTTGATTTTTGAGAAACGTGATATTTTAAATTAATTATCAAAGTTTTTATTCCCTTAAAAACATATTTGCTTTACCTTCTGTGAATTAAAGTTAAAAATTCTATTATAAATTATTATATATTATTTTGGGGTTTAGGGTGTCACATTAAAGTGGTATCAGAGCAGGTCTGTCCAATCAGGCCGAGTGGGTCAAGTGTCGGATTAGTGTTAGTCAAATGTTAGTTGTGCCGCTTGTGTATTTCTTGAGTAATAATTATTTTCACTAACATGTTTTTTTTTTGTTCCCCGTTATATTATTGTGTTAAATGTTATATGCTTTTCTATTATTATACATATTTTTGAGATTACTAATTAACTGTTTATTATTTGCTTACTCTGATTGTGTTATGGATTCTAAATTCCTACCTAAGTGAGTAAATAAACCATGAAATTACTTGTTAAGATTTGAGTTAATTTCAATTGTTGACAATATTATGTTAGTTACTTGTTGCTTATTGCTTGCCTGCCGAACTATGATTTTTGCACTCTTGTTTTATGTAAATAGTTGAAAATAATAATTTTGATTGACCAGCTGTATGTTTCAAGCTATTAATCTCATTCATGTAATCTTAGTTATCAAATGTCATACCACACCAGTTAGTTGTTTTAAAGTTCCATTTTCACCCTTAATCAATTTAAAATATTTAGTCTTGAGATGAATCTGTTCAAAGTGTTTGATCTAATAACTATTGATTGAAACATTGATTTTCGTATGAACTATATGTTTAAAACTTCAAGTATCGACTTTTACTAGGTACAAATTATTATTATTATTGTCGAAACAAAATTTAGAGAAAAAAGATGTTTTGTTCTAAACTTTGAGTTAGATAGGAAATATATCTCTTATGTTTAAAATTTTAATTTTGACAAAAAAATTCTTATTTTAATTTTATGTTGGCTTGTGTGAAGAAAAAAAAATCGATTTTTAAATTGTGAATGTTAACTTTAAATCACTTGAAAGTGTTGATGGTTGTATCTAGATGAGTAGAGTTTTGATATTGGTTTTAGAAACAATTTAGAATGTTCGTCGTGATTTTAAATAGTATGAAATTCATATTATTAGCAATAGTAAGTCTTGAATATTAGAGGTTGGTAGAACTTAGAATTTTTAAAAAATGACATTTTGAAGGAGTTAAAGTTTACTTATTTTGTAAGATGAAAATAACTTTTGTTTGAATTACTCTTGATTATTTTAAAGAAATTAAATTGAGTTGAATTTTTGTTGATTTATAAAATAACAGTAATTCTATACTAGTGATTTTATTTAATGTTTAAAATAGCTGAAAATTTACACCATATTTTACTATGTGTTCTTTTTAAGATAATCAAAAAGAGTTTTGTTATGTTGATTTAGAGGGGGCTGGAGTGAATATTGAAATGTGAGCGTGTTGAGATATTTGTTTGAAATGACTGATTTATTGATTATGATATTATGAACTCATTAGAGTTTAACTTGATGTTAGAATTTTAGATTTTCAGAACTCATTAGTGATAGATAATAGTACTAATTAAAAAGAAAGCGGGTCAAATGATAAAATTTCTACTAATTGAGAAAGAGAAGAAAAACAAATTTTTAAAAGAATTATCTCAATAGTCAAACTCCTTTTGAAAAGTTATCTAAATTTTAGATTCTATAATCGATGTATGTTATGAGTAGAATTTTTTTTAGTAGAATGTTGTTGTGTTATCATTGTTGAAATGTATATTTGAGTTTAATATGAGAAAGTGACATGATGTTTGTAAAATTGATGGTGTGTTATGTTTTAGACCAATATTGTGCCTTGATAGAAACTAATGATGTATCTATAGACATGTTGAGTAGTTGGTGTGAGAGGAGAATTTTATTTTGTAGATTTGTCAATTAGTGTAATTCATTATCATAACCAAGTATATCTTATGTTTTGTGTCATGTGCACTACTTTAATGTATATAAATATACAATTTTGTTTTTTTTTTGTAAATTTTGAGAAAATAAGAAAATAAATTGGAACTATCTTGGGAGTGTTAATTTATTAGAAAACTTTTTATCTATCTATATATATAATTTAAATCTTCTTTCAAAATATAAGTTGAAAATAATAATTTTTATAATGATTAATTATTTAGAAATGTGTTTTGACGATTAAAGTACAAGTGATTTTAGAAATCTTATAGATTTTAAAAATACATGTGATTTATTTTATTTTTAATTGTATTTAGAAATGTGATTTATTTTAGTTGTTTTTATTTAGACGTGATTTATTGAAAAAGTGATTTAAGGAAAAGTTTTGAATTCCCAATGATTTTTTTGGTGCTAAATGATTAGTGATACAGTTTAAAATAAATTAAGTCTAGAAATCAATTTTTAGAATGATGTGTAACCTTTAAAGTGGTTTATGTACTACTTGATTCAATTTGGTTTGCTTGCGTGTTGTGTCTTCTAGTAAATAATTATTTACCTTATCTGCTACTCTGAAATCTATGTTTTAGTTTATTGTAACCTTTAAGTGATGAGGATTAATTCAAAAGAAAATATAATCGTGATCAATTTGGAGCAATTAGAGTTCTATGTGGATAGATTACATTGTTTGAGTTATGAGATAAAAGTAAAATTTTGGTGCTAATTTTTGGATTAGTAATGTGAATGTTATATGATTATGTAAATATGAAATTGTTTGTGCTTCAAGTGTTCTAATTGTTGGCAATTAGTGTATAGCGTTAGAGTAGTAGAGATCATCTAAAAGTAAAATAGTTCTATATTTCTTCAATTGGATTATTGATTATATATTGATGTAAGTGTCGTTGTTACTACTTGTAAATTACAAGTAAATTATTGTGAATGTGTAATTAATTGAGTTTTTAACTTGAAGTAAGGAGTAGGAGTTGTGGCGCCGCCTTCGCACTCCTGAACCACGTTAAAAATATTTTTAATTATCCATGTTTGAATTTGAATGATTGCAATTATAGTTACCTTAAGTAGTTGACTACATGAGTAGGAGGGACTAGCTACCCCGATAACTCATCGTCGATAAAAGAGGCAACGATAACTCATTATTTTGTTATAAGTACCTTTTAATTTTATTCTTTAAATAGTTGAAAAACATGTTCCTCGCTTATGTGAATTGAATGAATTTAATTATTAAATTTATGTTATTGTGAAATAGTATCTCTATCATTGATTTTTTTTCTTTCTCCTTGATTATATATGAAGTATGTTTTATAAAGTGATTAATTGTAAATCTATTATAATGTCAATAAGTTGTTAAGTTGTTAGATGTGTTTAATATTTTAAAAATTATTCTCTGTGTCAGACTTAAGTTAAATTTGTTGAATGTTTGGTGATAGGATCTAAACTTTATTTTAAGGAGTAAAACTTGTAATATTTTGTTTGAAAGAAATAGTTGGGATTGACAATATACTTGGAAGGTGTTTCATTTAAACCAACTAAATGAACTAAGTTATTATTAACTAAATCTATATGTTATGTGTTATATGTAAATTATAGTGAGTAACTCTATGATATTTTCTTTCATTATTGAGTGAAAAATGTGATATGTGTTTAATTGATTTATAGTGTCATGTTAGCCTATCAAGCTAAGTTAATTGGTTTTAACATATTGTGCTTGAATGAGTAGTGAATGCCTTAAAAATACTTATAGACTAAGTTTGAATCAGGAGGGTAGTTAGTTAGATATTAGTTTATTTATTATTTACCAAAAATTTCGAGGACGAAATTTCTTTAACGAGGGGAGAATTGTAACACTCCAAATTTTATAATAAACTATTTTATTAATTAAATAGGATTTTAGATAATTAATTTAGTGTTAAAATTATTTTGGAATATATGTTGATTAGCTTTGTGATTAATTTTCTTTATATGTGTGTTTTCTATGATGTGCTAATGTTGTACATATTTGACCAAATATGTGATATGAATAATAAATGTATATTTTATTATTTTATATATTTTT
>JBBPBP010009778.1:33146345-33157590 GCA_037974735.1 Cicer chorassanicum | reverse complement strand
ATTATCTTAGGATAGTAGTAATATTGTGTTTTATTTTCTTAATTTTTATATAGTTGTTATGGTATGATTCTTTTATACGTATTTATTGTGATTTAGTAATTAATATAAATTGTGGATGTTATATTTATTTATTTTATCATTTTGGCTATTATGTAAAGATGATAATATTTTTACGTGATTATTTGAAAAATATTATATTGAAAAATATTATAATAACAATTATGGTTATCATTTCAAATATGAAAGTTTTGATTATTATATTATTTTCAAAGATTAATTTCTTTAATTATTTTATTATATAAAATATAAGTAATGTTTTATTAATGAGATTGTCTTTATAAAAATGAAATATTAAAAAGATTTGTTTTGATAATTATTGGTTTATAAAAAAAAAAAAGAATAAATATACTTCATAAGTTAGGTCCATATCTAAGTGTAAAACCTAATTATGTATTAATAAACAAAAAAATAATAATAATTGAAAAGAAAAGGAAAGGAATACGAGAAAGAGGGGCGGCTGGATAGAAGAGAATGTGTTACGGCTACAATACTCAAATTGAGAGAAAAGAAGAAAATTGCATCGACGATCGATAACTCTCCCGAAAATCTTCCTCATTTTTCGTTCAAATTTCAGTATGTTATTTAATTTATTGAGTTAGTCAATTAAACACAATTTTCTAGATTTTTAACAACCCCAATTTCTCTCTAAAATACCCGACTTCTCCGTTTATAAAATTCCTTATTTTGTATCGTTCTTCTTCACCGTAACTCCAATTTGAGTGAAACCAACGCCAAAACGACCGTGTGAAAAGTGGCTATATCATCCACTGATAGGTTTTTTGATTTATGGTAATTTTTCTTGACCGAATTTCGAATTTAGATTTTAGAGTAGTTTCTCATAATTTATTTTTGACGTTTACCCATAAACTGTCGAGTTAGATCGATCGAATGACAAAGAGTCAAAGAACAAAGGCTGTTTGCTCGTGGAATCTTATTCTTGTGTAAAAGCGTCAAAATAAGGTAAGGGGTGTGAGAGCGTTTGAATTCATGAGTGTAATATATTGTGAGATGAACGGGAAAACCGTATTTCCCAACGATTCATCCGGGGCTTGCTACGTACGGCAGTAGCCATTTGAGGGATAAATTAATTAATGTGCAAATATGAGAATTGTGAGTTTAAAATATGGAATAGAAATATTTATAAGGTGTCGATTGATTTAATTTCGTTGAATGCGTGTTATTTGATATTTTTGTGATATTTGATTTATTTTTGTTAAATGTGTGATATTTGATATTATTGTGATATTGGATGTCGAATGAATTTGGTGCATATGTTGGATTAGATGAGTTTATGTGATGTGATAATAAAAGATGTGTGCATTGTGATAATTTTATGTGATGATGGTGTATGATTAATAATTGTGATGTTATAAATTGTGATGAGTTGTGTAATGATGATGGTGTGTGATTTATAATAGTGATGTTATGAATTATTGATGAAAATATTGAAGTAACCTGTGATGAAATAATTGTGATTCCAACTTGTGTTTGATATGACGGTCTTAACCTGTGATTAAATATTGAGAATTTGTGAAGTGGAGATTATTTTATCATCATATAGGTAAGGTCTGACAAGCCTAGCGATTTCGGGGAAGTACAACTGAATTGAGCCTGATCGTGGCGGTCTACTGTTGAGCCTTAAGGCAAGATTGTTAGACCTTGGAGGTATTCGGGTGGGGAATTCCTAGGTGACTTGGAGGTAGCACTCCAAATGTCGGGAGCTACCATGCAACACACGTTTACCTCGACTGTCGCGTATATGTGTCTCGGGTTGAGTTGAGGGGATCTATGAGGACAGGGCAAATTTGAATTGTCCGTCCACCAGGATGGTGGCATAGTATCATGGCCTCCTAACCAAGTACTTCAGAGTTAGAATGGTACCACATTGTGAAGTAGAGTCTAAGCTCATGCATATCATTGCATTTTTGTGTGATTGTTTGTTGTGATTAATATGTATTGTGTGCGATGATAATTTCGTAGATGATTTGGTGTTATTGTGAAATGTATTGATTTCCCTTGGTTTTGACTTTATAATGTTATGTTTATCCTTGAAAAATGTTTGTCTAATGATACAGTTTATTTATGATTAATTGTGTGTTCTCCTTATTTATATTATACTATTAACATGATTTCAAAACTCATCTCCTTCGTTGTTTGTGTTTGATTGGTTTGGCCCTGCATTTGCAAAATCGCAGTTGTTACATGTTAATGAATCTTAAAGTTCAAGTTGGTGATACCGGGAATAAGGGTTGTAATTTGTATTTTACTTATTTAATTTGAAACGACTTTTAGTATGAAAACCATATAAGTACTATAAGTTTTTAGAGTTGAAAAGTAGTTATACTTCAATCAAATTTTATGGAGATTGCACTATTTTATAGGAGGAAAATGTTTAAAGTGTTCCTTTTGATTTTTGAGAAACGTGATATTTTAAAATAATTATCAAAGTTTTTATTTCCTTAAAAACATATTTGTTTTACCTTCTGCGAATTAAAGTTAAAAATTCTATTATAAATTATTATATATTATTTTGGGGTTTAGGGTGTCACATTATAACTCAAAAAAATATGTATATGACATTTCAATTTTATCATATTTATAGGATTTGTCACAATTTCAATTTTATCATATGTGTTTATTTGAGACGATTTTTAAACGTATTTTTATCTCATATGAGAGTTTTTAAGCTTTGCAAAAAGCATAAATCTTTTACTTGAAAATTATTGTATTGTCTATGAAAATGTATCCTGACGTGAGTATTTATCATTTATTAAGTAGTTTTATTGTAAAGACTCAATAGCAAGGAAATACTTACAAGTTTATAATTAGTAATGGAAAATTCTTTATAGGGTAGAAGAGATTATATACAGCTACAAAGACATAGAGTCTGAAATTTTGAGTACTAGGGTTCTTTAAGCATAAATATACATGTTCTTTAAATTATAGTTCAACTGAAAAATATCAATACAATTAAGTTGAATGTCTTTTCTCAAGTTCGAATCTAGAAACTCGCAGTTGTGTGTAAGTTTATGGTGATATTTACCATTCATTCTACATAAATATACATCATAATTGTTCTATACCGTTTTTCATTTTCTAAAAATATTGAATGATTTTATCATTTTAAAAGTCAATAAAAATATTTCTCTATCTCCATATCAATAAGTAAATTATTTAACCATTCATCTCTCATGTGATTTCATATCCAATTCTTAATAATCTTAATTTAACATTTATTTATCATTCAACTTTTATTTATCAAAGGCATGGCAAAAATCTCTTGTGTTTAAACAAATTATACAAATGAACAACTTAGGATATTAACTTCTATAAAACAGGTACTCAACTATTAAAATTGTCGATCAATTAATTGATAGAACAATTGAAGGTGAAAATGATGCAAATCAACAACTTTCTCCATTTTTATTCATAAATTTTGATGTTAAATGTATCAACCATAATATTAAATTAGTTAAATTATCTATATTATTTATATATACAAGATTAAAAAAATAATATGAAAACATAACGGCAGTGGCGGATCTACAGCAGGACAGGGAGCCGCGGCCACCCCAACAAAAAAAAAAAATTTATGGGTAGATTGACCAAATACCCTTCTGAAATTTTAAAAATTACAATAGTGCCATTAGTACCTTGCTCTTCCTCTCTCTTCAACCCGTTCCTCTCTCTCTTCCACTCGGCCTCTCTCTGATCTCTCTTTCTCAGTTCCTTTACTCCGCGCCTCCGCCACTGCCACCCGGTTCAGTTCAGTCGTTCCTTTCTCTTCCACCCAGCCACGCATTCATTCACGGTTGTCGCCTCCCGCCTCCTTAACTCCGTTTGCCTCTCCCTCCAGATTCACAGATTCACGGTCGCCGCATCTGCCTCACGGTCGCCGCATCTGCCTCACGGTCACCGCATCTGCCTCTCGTCATCGCATCTGCCTCACGTTGCCGGCTTCGTTGTCAATCGTCGCCACGGTCCACGGATTCGCGTCTGCCAGCCTTGCGTCGTCAATTGTCGCTTCTGTTTTGGCCTTCAAATCGTCGCCTTCAAGTTCAAATCGCATCAGATCGCCTCCGTTTTTGCCGTTCGTCAAAACTCAAAAGGTTCGGATTTCAATTTTCATATTTTCGCTTATCGTCAATGGTTAATTTTCATTTATCATCAATCATTAATTTTAGTGTTGTTAGTGCTGATTTTTGGGGCTATTGCCTGTTAGTTAGTGCTGATTTTTGGGGCTGTTGCCTGTTAGTTAGTGCTAATTTTGTTTGTGTTGCATATAAAGTGTTAGTTAATGCTGATTTTGTTTGTGTTGCTGACTTTGATTTTGTTAGTGCTGAATTTGGGGTTGTTGCCTGTTAGTTAGTGCTGATTTTTGGGGCTGTTGCATGTTAGTTAGTGCTAATTTTGTTTGTGTTGCATATAAGGTGTTAGTTAGTGCTGATTTTGTTTGTGTTGCTGATTTTGTTTGTGTTAGTGCTGATTTTTGGGGCTATTGCCTGTTAGTTAGTGTTGATTTTGTTTGTGTTGCATATAAGGTGTTAGTTAGTGCTGATTATTCCTAAATTTGTTGATTTAGATAAGTTTGTGAGAATGAAGAAGAGTAAAAGAATTGATTCTTTTTTTAAGAGGAAAATTTGTGAGAGTGAAAGAGATGAAGAAATTATAACTTCTACATCTGAAATTATCTCTGAGAATCCAAGAATTGAAAAAAATGAGAATCATCTTTCTAAGGTTCCTAGAGTTTTCGAATATGACTTTGAGAAATGTTTAGAACGTGATCCCGGAAAGCGCCCTCAAATTTGGCAATATCCACCAAATAAATTGGATGCAAGACGAAGAGCTTATCTAAAATTTGGTCCTTATCAAATAAAGTTAGAAGAATATCCTTTATCTGGCAACGAGGTTCATCCAAGACGGTTTCAATATGCTTGGTTTAACATATTTTCTTCATGGCTAGAATATTCACCTTCTAAAGATGCTGCATATTGTTTACCATGCTATCTATTTAGCAAAAGACCAAGTGGACGTCCCGGATCAGATGTCTTCATTGGTACGGGTTTTAGAAATTGGAAGAAAATTAAAAATGAAAAATTTTGCGCCTTTCTCAAACACATAGGGATGGATCCTTGCTCACCACACAACAATGCAATGAAAGCATGTCTAGACTTGTTGAATCAAGATGGACATATTAGGAATACTTTTCAAGTGCAAAGCTCGGAACAAATTTTGAAGAATCGAATACGTCTCAAGACATCAATTGACACTGTTCGTTGGTTAACACTTCAAGCTTGTGCTTTTAGGGGACATGATGAAACTAGCGGGTCAAGAAATCAAGGCAATTTTCTTCAATTGATAAAACTCTTGGCAACTTACAATGATGAAGTTGCGAAAGTTGTGTTGGAAAATGCTCCATATAATTCCAAGTACACTTCACATCAAATTCAAAAAGAAATCTTGCATATTCTTTCTAGTAGGGTGAGAAAACATATCTATGAAGAAATTGGTGATTCTAAATTTTGCATTGTTGTAGATGAAGCTCATGATGAATCAAAAAGGGAACAAATGTCTCTTGTGTTAAGATTTGTTGACAAAGTTGGTTTAATACAAGAGCGATTTTTTTTTGTGGCACATGTTAAAGACACTACAGCTTTAACTCTGAAAGAAGAAGTATGCGATATACTTTCTCGACATAATTTTGATATTTCTAACATGCGTGGTCAAGGGTATGATGGTGCTAGTAATATGAGAGGAGAATGGAACGGTTTACAAGCACTATTTATGAAAGATTGTCCTTATGCATACTATGTCCATTGTTTTGCTCATCGATTGCAACTTGCTTTGGTTACTGCATCAAGAGAAGTTGTTCCAATTCATAAATTTTTTGAGAAGCTAACTTTTGTTGTTAATGTTGTTTGTTCTTCTACTAAGCGTCATGATGAGTTACAAGCTGCTCAATTAGAGGAAATTGCACATTTGCTAGAAATTGATGAGATTGTAACTGGTAAAGGTATAAATTAAATTGGTACTTTGAAACGAGCTGGGGATACTCGTTGGGGATCACATTTCTCTTCTATTTGTAGCTTGATAAATATGTTTGAGGCAACTTGTACTGTTTTAAAAAAAAATTACAAATGAAAGAGTAAGTTATTCTACACGTGGGGATGCTGATAGTGCTTATAATTATTTGAAGGCGTTTGATTTTATATTTATCTTGTTGTGAAAAACATGATATTGAGATTCCTGATCTCAACGATGTTCATTCAATAACAAGATTTGGACGCTCTCGTCTTCAACAAGGTCAGGTTACAATAGAACATTATTTTAGAGCTGAAATATTTTTTACTGCCATTGATCAACAATTACAAGAGTTGAATAACAGATTTAGTGAGCAAGCAATGGATTTGTTAACTCTAAGTTGTGCTTTGACTCCTAAGGATAATTATAAAGCTTTTAACATTGAAAAAATTTGCACTCTAGTTGAAAAATATTACCCTGTGGATTTCAATATGCAAGAGAAAATTAATTTGAAATTTCAACTCCAACATTTCTTGGTTGATGCTCGTCAAGATTTAAATTTGAAGAATTTATCAACTATCCAAGAATTGTGCTCATGTTTGGTTGCAACTGAAAAGACGCAAAATTTCTACTTGATTGATAGACTACTTCGTCTTATCATGACTCTTCCGGTTTCTACTGCCACAACTGAAAGATTTTTTTCAGCAATGAAAATTATTAAATCTAAGTTAAGAAACAAGATGGAGGATGACTTTTTGGCAGATAGCATGACAGTTTATATTGAAAGGGAAATTGCTGCCAGTATCAGTTCTGAGTCTGTTATTGATGATTTCAAGTTAATTAAAGAGCGTAAAGCATTACTTTAAGGTATTTTTAAGTCATGTAGTTGAGTTATTTGATACTTCACTTTGTGTTTATTACAACTTAATTTTTTTGCTATATAATATTATTTATCTATTTAATTTATACATTATATTTTTATGTCGGCTACCCCAAACTTTTCAGTCAAGCTCCGCCACTGCATAACGGGGTTCTAACCCCTAAAATGTTATACATGGGCTAGTCCTTGTACACCTATCAATTTGGTGGTGAAGTATACTTTAAAATAATTCTTGTATCTCTTATTTACTTGATTTCAACGCACAATATTAATTATCTGTTAAAATAAAGTAATTATTTGATTCAAATTATCGACCACTTTCAATTTTACGACCTAGCTGTGCATAAGGTTTGTTGAAAAAGTTTTAACCTATAATTCAACTTATTTTCTTCACTTTTAAGAAATTGAGAAATCATAAATGTACGAAAAAAATAATGTGAAATTATATATATATATGTTTGGAAAAAAACTACTAGTCTTCAAATTATAAATATCATTTGAAGTTAATTATTAACATTTTATTTTTTAAAGTCTAATATCAAATTTCACATTTTATTTTTTTAAAAAAAGTTAATATCAAATTATGTTGTTTGTTTAATTTATATATTTTATATGTTTCAATTTTTTATATTTTAAGGACTATTAAGTAAATTATAATTCTTATTTTATTTTGGTGATTTTTAACACAATTCATTCATGTTCGTAATAATAATTTTAACTAGAGATATATGATAAAATAGTGTTCATGAAAAATTTATCGTATCATGTTTAATTTATCATATATCAAATTGAAACATGATATATCATATCATATTTCTTATTATGCCCATCAAATAGATCCGTAATATTGAACATATTTAACATAATTATGTTGTTGATGTTATTTAAATCGCAATGTTTTACTTAACAAAAAAATAATAATAAATATGCAATTAAATATTATTAAAAAAATATTTATATCGAGAAATTTGAAATTTTGGTTTTAAAAAAGTAGACACCACTATTGTCCTCCTTAACGTCACGGTCAAACGTCATCGTTGCCTTTCGAAAGGCACAGTGAACCAATGCATATTCAACATAATTTTAATATTGATTAATATATTACAAAGTACTAGTACATTAATAAATATACCCAGAAAAAGTACTTTGATAAAAAAAAAAAAAAAAAATTCTCGGAAGGTTGTGAACTAAACAATCTTGTTGTGCTCTGCTTTTTATCTTTTTATCATCGAATAAAAATGATTTAACACTAATTTTTTTGTTATGAACTATTCCTTTAAATTGTATTTTTTTTATTTAAATAAGTAATTTTATATATATTTAGTTTTTGTAATACATGATCTATAGTGGTTTTTTCGTTTTAATGCAATGTTGTTATATTTATCGTTTCTAAACGATATTGTTTTGATTTCTCATCTTGTGATGGTGTTCATTTTTTTTTTATAATAAAATATTACGGTGTTCATTTGACTTAAATTAATAGACTTCAATCTAATGTAAATTTAATTAATAATTTTAATGTCAACATTAAAACTTATAAGATATTATATTACAAACACTTCAATTTTGTTATATTTATATAATTTATTACATTTGTACTCATTTTAAGTTTTATGCTATTAACCAACTGAATGATGTGAGTGTGTTCACATTCATCCTTTTCAATTTAAGCGGTTTTGAATAATATTATTTTCTATTAATATAATTTTTATCAATTTAAATAAATTAATATCGTTTTTAGTAAAATAAAATTTAAATATTTAATTTGATACAAATAAATGATAGTACAAAAATAACATTTAATTTTTATTATAAGACAAAATCATGGTGTAATATGTGATTGCTATTATTATTATTTAATAAAAAAAATATGATTGTTATTATGAGTATGAAATTATTTTATTTTCTAAATTTATGTTAATAGATATTAAAATAATACAAATTAAATGTGTTTTACTATTCCTCTAACACAATATAATCTAATATGTCAGTTTTAATCTATGGAAATTTTATTTTTGCCATATAAAATGTAGTATCTGATTTCACATCTCACTTTCATAAACTAAAATTAAATTAAAATTATGAAAAATAAAAAAGTCTAGGGATATCTCAGTCTCACTATCATCTTGAATTCATTAATTTGTTTGGTTCTTATTTTCTTCTCTCTCACCCTTTCCCCCAAACCACACCCAAAAACAACAACTATACTTTTGTTACTAATAAACAAAGTTTCCAAGAAAAGCCAAACAGAACCTTAGCTAGAAGAACAGTTGGAGAAAATGGAAGATAGTAGTATCCTTCAAAATGTGAAGAAGAGAGTGATAATGAAAGAGCTTGTTGAAGGGCAAGAAGCTGCAACAAAACTCAAGTGTCTTCTTCAAAATGAGAATCCCTTTGGAAATCTCTCTTCAGACAAACTAGCTGCAAGTGTGCTCACTTCTTTCACAAAGGCTCTTTCTATTATCTCTCAACACGGCGCTGAGAAACGTTGCAACAAAATAAGGTTATTAACATTAATCTCCATATATCAAATTTCTTTTTTATGATAAAGATTGTGTTTTTCACATACACATAAACTAATATGTTTTTAGTTCATTTCCTCAACAAACAAAAACCCATGTTTATGACGGCGATTTGGGATCTGTACGGACGTACGGACACATATATAGTTTTAACATGGACGTACGGACATAATTATATAGTTATATATTGTTGGCTATTTTTTTTCCACAAAATGTTATGAACTTAGTTTTTTTTAACAGAAAAATGTCGGGATGATAATTAAAAATTGTGTAAACTATTTTTTATTTTTTTTTATCTTAGAAGAGAGGATAAATTCTACTATAATTATCTCACATAAATGTAAGGTATGAGTTCGAACCAGAAACAAGATGTATAACCTAATAATATCAACATTTGTCAATTGAGTTACGGCTAATGTCATATCGATCTTCGACTTTGCAAAAAATTGTGTAAACCATTGTTTTAGTCTCTGAAAGTACAAGATAATGCATTTCGATCTCCGACTTAGCAAAAAATTCAAAGTAATCTTCGAATCATCAAAATAATTCTTGAAAGATACAACTTACTATCTTAAAAATGTACGAAAGATATAATTTACTACTAAAATAGTTCATGACGGTTATAACGTCAGAAACTAAAATGATTGACATTTTGATGATTCGATGACTAATTTGAGTCTTTTGTTGAGTTAAGGATCAAATTGACAATGTCATATACATTTAGGGATTAAAATAGTAATTTACCTTAATTAAATACCTTCAACCATAATTTAGATATAATTTTTTTTACTTATTCACTATTTTTAGGGACTAAAATTGTGGTTTTCTCATTCACCAAAATTTAAATACAGTATTTTACTTATCCAATACCATAATACTTTCGACCTTTAGCTAAATTCAATTGAGCTACTAAAACTCTAAAATATTAGTAATTTTTTTTAGTCAAAAATATTAGTTACTTATTAATTATGTTAGTTTCTCATATTAGAATAAAATGGATCTAAATATGAATTAATTTGCTCATGAGATTTTTATGAGTTTAAGATCTAGGCGTTTTTTTTTTCTTCTCATAAATATATATGTAGTTCTAGCTGTGGAGTATTATTAATAGATTTTGGATATTAATGCATGTTCTATAATTTACATGAAATCGTGACAAGCATATATAGGAAATATTTGTTGTTTCCCTCAGGAAGAGTGCAGAGACATTGATCATGGTTTCCCGCACAACAACTGATATTCATTCATGGAGAAAGTATGGACAGAAAGAAATCATGAATTCGAAATTCACCAGGTAATTGTTTTTTCCTTATCTGTTATATATTCTAAGATTGATCAGTGTTCACAGGTAATTAAGTGTATCTTTAGTTTCTCTGTTTGAATGTGAAAATTATGGTAAGCTTCCATAATTTTGTAGATGTTGGGCTGTGGCTCATCGTGAGTTTACCAATTCTACATAAAACTATATATGAACTAATTGTTTTGTTTTTCTTTTTTCGATTGGTTAAATACATATTTTTTATGAAAAATTACTTTTATATGTAAATGTTTTCAATTTTGAATTTTCATCTTTAGGCTCTGTTAAAAAAACCTGATAATTTAGTTGATAGTTGATGAATTTATAGTTGATAGAGGATCAACTTGTTGATAGTTTATAGTTTATAGGTAATAAATGATAAGCTAATTAAAATGTTTGATAAAGTTAACGATTTAATTAATTTAAAAATTTAAAATAACGTAAAAAGATATTTTTAATTAATGA
>JBBPBP010009778.1:33116695-33145925 GCA_037974735.1 Cicer chorassanicum | reverse complement strand
TTATAAATGACATAGTTAAAATAAATAGAGTAAAATTAAAAAAAAAAGTTATAAACTTCAAAGTTACTTGAAGTAAGTTATAAAAAAGTGTTATAAATTAGGGAAAAAGCTATAGATTTGTAACAAAATAGTTGTTATTAAACAAAACTTTTTTTGTCATATGAACTTATAAATTATAAGTTACCGATCAGTTTATTTTGTCAAACATACTCTTAAATAGTTTTAATAAGAGATGTATGTAAAAAATAATAATTAATATATATATAGTAATAATTTGAAAATCAATTTATACTTTTGAGCAATTTTTTTCTTCAAAGCAAGCTTATATATAGGGAGAGGTAATACAAAAAAGTTTGGAAGTAAAAGAAAAGAAATCACACTAGAATATGATCCACATGATTTACACACCAATATGAAAACGCACAATCAAACCCTCCTACTAAATCCAACAACAATCAATTACATTTTGGATGATGTTTTAAAAACCAAATTGAATCGACTTTAATGAAAATCCCTCTGTTGGTTAAATTGTAGTCTGGTCAAGTTAAATCAAATGAGTTTGAATCCACTCAAGGATTTGAGTATCCATTTATAAGAGAAAAAGGGAGATAAAACAAAAAGATACATTTAATATTTTAATATTTTTAAGTTAAATACCACTTGTGGTCTATTAGTCCTTTATTTTTTATTTGATGTTGTTGGAGATGAAAATATGAATTTATTTGAATATTTAAGTTATGAATTTGATGAAATTTGCATTATGTTAAAGATAATAATTAATTTAATGGGTTGTGTTTGAAAATTTTGATGAATATTTGTAAAAAAAAAAAGATAACATTATTGACATTTTAAAACATAAAAGATCAAATTGTCACTTAAAATTAAAATAAATGACTAAATCGGGAAGAAAAATAAAATAAAGGACTAAAACGTTAACTGAAATTAAGTTAAGGGACCACGGGTGGTATTTAGCCATATTTTTATTATTAATAATTTTTCTCTTTCTCTCTCATAAGTAGACTCTCAAGGAGATCTCAACTCGAATTGAACAGAGATTTTAAACCGTAGTTTAATTATATTTTTTTTTTTGTTTGATATTGATTGATTTTTGAACTAGTTGAAATATGACAAGATATATTATCGGTTTAATTTTCTAGTCCAATTTTTAAAACTTTTGTTTAAAAAGATCAAGTAGGCTAACTCATCTTGTATTAATACTTTATATATATAGGAGTTACTTCAGGTGCAAACATAAGCATGATGAAGGTTGTTCAGCAACCAAACAAGTGCAAAAAACACAAGACAATCCTAATATGTATCAAATTACATACATTGGCATTCACACATGCAACACCACTCCTAAGGCAACACAATTGAACAAATATATTTCAAGTATTCCTTCTTATGAAGCATGTCTTGTGAATTCTGGTATTCTTGACTTGAAAGTACCAATTAGTGAACAGTATCACCACATTACCTTACCAAGCCAAACTATAAATCAAGAATATCCCAAAGAAGAAACTCCAAATAATGTTACAGCACAAAAGCATGAGTTTATGGAATATGATGATAATGCAGATACTTTGTCGGTGTTTCAAAGTCTGGCACAAGAATTTGGGGACATTGACTTTCCCTTTTATGAAAATTAATTAGTTGTTGTTAAGTGTAATTAGCTCAAGTCAAGTTAGTTAGTTATTTAGCATTAGTTACTCTTAGTAATTCAGTTTTTCTGTTTTGATTATATAAGTCATTGTGTACTATCAATAAAGCTAAGAGATCATTTTTGCTCTATTTTCTTTATAACAATTGGTATCATAGCCTCGTTAAACGGCGTGTAAACAGAACGAACAAGAATTGCAATTTCTTTTTTAAGAATCTATGGCGAATACGAACAACAATGAATGAGTGTTTGTGCAAGCATCCATACCAAAGTTCGACAATCACTAAGATCACTGGAGTATGTTGATGGATAATTTTTTTCACTCAAAAGAATATTGGACCTTGATTGAAACGGGGGTTACAAAACCAGCGGAAGGTGTAACGCTAATTGAAGCTCATCAGAAGCATCTTGATGAATTGAAGCTCAAGGATTTGAAGGAAAAAAATTACTTGTTTCAAGCAATTGATCGAGAAATCTTAGAGACTATCTTGCAAAAAGATACATCGAAGCAAATATGGGATTCCATGAAGAAGAAATATCAAGGAAATGCGAGGGTTAGACGAGCTATTCTTCAGGCGTTGAGGAAAGATTTTGATACATTGGAGATGAAATCAGGCGAGACAATTAATGATTACTTCTCAAGAGTTATGGCAGTCGCAAATAAAATGCGTATTCATGGTGAAAAAATGCGAGATGTCACCATAGTTGAAAAACTTAGGTCTTTAACTGGGAAATTCAATTATATTGTATGTTCAATTGAAGAGTTCAAGGATATTGATACCTTGTCTGTTGATGAACTTCAAAGTTCATGAACAAAAATTCAACAAAAATTTGTGGAGAGGAACAAGGCTTAAAAGTTACCTCACAAAAAATGGTGAATTTGGAGGAAGGGGCAAATGAGGCTTCAGAGGAAGAGGGAGAGGAAGACATAATCAGAATACAGTTGAATGTTTTAAGTTTCACAAGATTGACTATTATAAGAATGAATGCCCTGAATGGGACAAAGAAGCCAATTATGCATAATTCAATGAAAATGAGACTATGTTACTAATGACGCATGTTGATCCACAAGAAAAGAAAAAAGAAAATGAAATGCTCCGTTTCATTTAAACTAATTAATAATTTAATAATAATAATATTAACATTAATATTATTATATAAATTAAAACTCCAATCCCATTTTTTTTGTTCTTCTTGTTCATCGAATCAGATTCCAATCTCGAAGTTGTGTTCATTGAACCCGACCTTTCTTCTCCCATCCATTCACACCACACACTTCATCGCCATCATCCTTGACTCCAATCTTTATTCTCGCAACACTTCGTCCTCATTGCAACAGACTTATTCCACCACTTGTTTTCCTTTTTTTTTTCTCCATTCGCACCATAACTCTGCCCTCATCACACCACTTTGGAATTTCACATTTTAAATGTGAAGTCACTTTGTGTTCTTTTCCTTCGAAACCCTAAAACCGTAAGATTTGTTAGTTGAGGACCTGCCGGCTACTCTGGGAGTTGTTGGAGAACAAACGTAGCCGATTCTCCATACTTGTGAGTTGACAAAGGTCATCGTCATTTATTTTTATAATGCTATAATTATATTTTTTTTCTCGTTTTCTATGTTAAAGTGTTTATTTAAAATTTGGGAAACACAACATTTGAAATTTATCTCGATTTCGTCATTTATCTATTTTATCGATCTTTGTTATATAATATGATAATTTTTTGATTTATTTATGAGTTATAAAGTATTTAAATATTGAATTATTATGCGATTGAATATGTTTTCCGTGAATTACGATGAAATGATAAATGCTTTTTAAGCGTGTTTTTGAAGTCGTTGTTATAATTATGAAAACGTTACCGGCGTTAGGTGCACCTAGTTACCTTGTTTTGATTAGTGAGAGTTACCCGTTAGATGGAGCCACCTCTATGTGAAATGTCATTTGTAGGAGGAGAGGGCTATCAACGAGATGTAAGCTCCCTAATTGATGTGTGATGATGCGTTGCGGGATTGAGATGAGAGGGCTATCCGTTAGATGGAGCCACCCCTAAGGGAAAGGCCACCCTTATGAGGAAAGGGCTATCAATGAGATGAAGCCGCCTCTTGGTTCTCAAAAATTAGTATTTTTACTTGTTTGATTTTTTATGATGATTGTAAGGTTATTCATTTGATTTCGCTTCGCTATTAATTGGATTTTTAATATTTCTATTGGAACGGTTAAATTATAAATTTAATGATTTTATTATGTGTATAACATAATCGTCTCAAGGTTGTAAAACAGTTATTCGTGCCTTTTTGTGTTTCCCTTCTAATTCGTAGTGATTGTCGTCTCCTCACTAAGTCTTTGTGACTTACCCTTTCATGTTGTTTATTTTTTTCAGATTCACATGCAGCTGAGTAGCAAGTTGTTGGTGAATTCAAGTCTCGATCATAATTATTTTTTTGGTAGGCCTCATTGATCGAGGACTTTTTTTTGTAAAGTCTGTTAAGTCGTTATGTACTTTGCAGCTATTTTAAGTCTTTTGGGTGATGTACTGAATGTCTAGATTATACTATTTGAATTTGACTGAATTTGAAGTTAAACAGGGATTTTGTAAATTTGAGAATGTTGAAGTTATAGAGGTTACTCTGTCGAAATTTCGTGAAAAATTATATATATATATATATATATATATATATATATATATATATATATATATATATATATATATATATATATATGTTTTCTTTGAAATGATTATTCAGAACTATTTATTTGGTAAACTGATAAGTCAGTAAGTAGGCTTGCCAGGCTAGGAGTATAGCTTGTGCGCCGGTCATGGCGTTTAGTTTTTTTGGGGTCGTGACAGAAAATGCTTGGTTCTTGGATTCTGGATGCTCTAATCACATGAGTGGAAACAAAACTTGGTTCACTAAACTTGATGAAAATTTCAAGCAAGTACTCAAGCTTGGTAACAATTCAAATATGAAAGTTGTAGGAAGTTGCAAGATCTGCCATCCTTACAAAGGGCTAATTCTTGAAACTAATATGGCACCAAATAGAATGTTTAAACTACTTGCAAAGGTCGTTCATGATGATGATGCATATTTTCACACTCTGAGTGAAGATCAATCATATCCGTGGCATTGCAGATATGGACATCTAAGTCTCAAAGGACTTAAGGTCTTGGAGAATAAAGAAATGGTGAAGGGACTGCCACATCTATCTAGTACAATCAAAGTATGTATCGATTGTATGAAATGAAAGAAACATAGGGATTCCATTCCAAAGAAAAGTCAATGGAGAGCAAAAGAAAAGTTGGAGCTGGTTCATGCTGATATATGTGGGTCAATTACCCCTGCATCAAACAACAATAAGAGGTATTTTTTATGTCTCATAGATGAGTTCTATAAAGACATGGACCTATTTCTTAGCTGAAAAATCAGAAACTTTTTATCAATTTAAATATTTCAAGAATATAGTTGAGAAAGAAACAAATTTAAGAATTAAATATCTTAGAACTGATAGAGGTGGAGAGTTTACATCCACCAGCTTCAACCAGTTTTGTCAAAAGGTTGGGATAAAGAGACAACTCACCACTGCCTATACTCCTCAGCAAAATGGAGTGGTAGAAATAAAAAAATAGGAAAATCATGAACATGGTGAGATCATTACTATTTAGAAAAGGAGTTCCTAAAACTTTTTGGGCAGAAGTTTTGAATTGGAGCATATATATTTTGAATAGATCTCCAACATTGGCTGTGAAAAACAAAACCCCAGAAGAGGCTTGGAGTGGTTGTAAACCCTCAGTGTCACATTTCAAAATATTTGGATGCATAGGCCATATGCATATTCCAGATGTAAAAAGGACAAAGTTAGAAAACAAAAACTGCAAATGCATCTTACTTAGTGTAAGTGATGAATCAAAAAGCTACAAGCTTTTTGATCAATTGAAAAAAGATTATTGTAAGCAAAGATGTGGTGTTTGAAGAAAATGAACAATGGAAATGGGATGAGAAATACAAAAAAGAGATTCTTGTGAATCTGGACTGGGGACACACTGACTCAGACTTAGAAACAAAAAATGATAGTGACACAAGTGAAGGAGAGTCATATGAAAACAATGTTGAAGAAAATCATGAGTTGAATACGAATGCAAGCAAAACCAAAAAGACCTTCAGTAAGGCTAACTAATTATGAGAATGGTCAAGGACTTTAAGAAGAAGAAGAGGCTAACATGGTATACATAGACAATGCAGATCCTGATTGTTATGAAGTAGCTGTGAAGAATACCAAGCGGAGACAAGCCATGGATGTTGAAAAAGCAGCAATTGAAAACAATAAGACATGAGAGCTGACAGATTTACCAAAAGGCTCTAAGAAGAAAGGGGTTAAATGGATCTATAAGACCGAACTGAATGAGCTTGGTCAAGTGGACAAATATAAGGCAAGATTGGTGGAAAAAGGGTTTGCTCAACAGAAGGGAATTGACTATACAGAAGTTTTTGCACATGTCAGCAGATTGGATAGTATAAGGATGATTATTACATTGGCAACTCAAAAGGGATGAAGTCTTTATCAACTGGATGTCAAATCTACATTTCTTTATGGATGTCAAATCTACATTTCTTTATGTCAAATCTACATTTATTTTGGATTAGTAGAATTGAAGCCTCTTTTATTCAAGAAGGTTTCCAAGCTAGCAAAAGTGAGAACACTTTGTTTCTAAAGCATGACAGTAATTGAGGGATACTAATTGTGAGTATCTATGTAGATGACTTGATCTACACTGGAAATGATGAGAAGATGGGGATTAGATTCATAAACTCTATGAAAAAGGAATTTGCTATGACTGATTTAGGAAATATGAAGTATTTTCTTGGAATTGAAGTAATTCAAGGAAAGATGAAGGTGTATACATTAGTCAAAGAAAGTATGCAATGGAGATACTGGAAAGATTTGATATATCCAACAGTAATGCAGTAAAGGTTCCTATAGTTCTTGGTTCAAAGATTGGCAAGGATGAGCAGGGAAACAAAGTGGACATCACTAGTTACGAGCAACTGGTTGGGTGCCTCGTTTATATGACAACTACAATGCCTAATATGATGTATGCATTCAACCTTATTAGTAGATATATGAGCAATCCTACACAAATTCATCTACAAGCCTCAAAGGGAATTCTAAGATACCTACAAGGCACTGACAATATGATAATCATGTATAAAAAAGGAGGAAATGTTGATTTGCTAGGTTACACGGATAATGATTATCCAGGTGACTTGAAAGATAGAAAAAACACATTTGGTTATGTATTTTTGTTGAGCAGTGGTGCAGTGACACGTTCCTCTAAAAAGCAGCCAATTATCACCTTGTCAAACACTGAAGCCGAGTTTGTGGCTGCTGGAGTAGCAGTATGTCAAGCTATATGGATGAGAAAAATTCTAAAGGAATTGGAACAAAATCAAGAGAACATCATTACTATATTGTGTGACAATAGTTCCACAATAAATTTGTCAAAGAATCCTATTCTCCATGGAAGAAATAAGCACATCGATATTATATATCATTACCTCAAAAAGCTGGTCAAGGCAGGCATCATCAACATGACTTACTGTGGCACCAAAGATCAAGTTGCAGACTTACTAACTAAGCCACTATGCATTAAGCTTATTATTCACATTGGAAAATTATTTGATTAGTCTAATTAAACTTGAGTCATTGTTGACATTGGAAAATTAATTATCTCATTTTTTTTAATCAATACTACTCAGTAAACACATTACGCATTTTTCACATTTATTAATAAAAATGTATAGTTAATGTATTAATAACATCTGAAACAGCCGATTCATAGAGGATGATTTAAAAAGAAAAAAATGTTTAAAATCATGGATAGAGAAGAAGCTTCCAATTATAAAAGATGCAAGTGGGGGAAGCAAACTAGTGATAATGACAAACCAAAAAACAAACCCACAATCCCAAAACCACTTCTACTAAGTATGAAGCCCACAAATGAAAAGCAAAACTAGGATTAAAAAACAATTTTTTATTAAAAGAAATATTTATGATTTTAATTAAATAAAATATCGCTTTCAAAATAAGATTTTGTCTTATTCGTTAACTAAATTGAGGGAAGCATCTTAAATTATTCTTAACCTCATTTCATTAGAAATCAGAAGAATAAAAAAAAAAAAAAACAGAACAATCCATAACCACATAACATCTACAAAACAACAAGCCAACTTGCTTGTATGCATTCATTTAATTTGGCATTCAACTTCTACTACTTAGTTTTATTCAGCTAAATTGCAATTATTACATGAGGGAAACAATTGTGAATTATTCCATCTTACATAATTTATCTAAACTAATTAATTATCAACCAAAAATTAAATTTGTATTATATACTTAACAAGAGAAGTACTAGCAACACACTAATATTTTAATACATCATTTTCTATTGGTTGAAATTCACATAGATCATACAAAATTGTGTGAGTCCTATTTAAAGTTATAGGGACTCACATGAATTTTAACCAATAAAAAAGAATGTGTTGAAAAATGTGTTAAAAAGTATATTGTTATAGTCTCTCATATATCTACTAGCTAGTTATGATTGTTTGGGATAACCGTGAATTCGACAAAATTTTGGTGGCACTATTATTTTTTGAATCTCTAAAATATAGTTTTTGCTAAAATCACAGTGATCTACAATAATTATGCCAAACTCAGTACAAATTCAAACAAACAAGTACTGTATTGCAAAATGATATCCATTAATAGTGTATAACTTTAGTATTTGAAATTGTAAATCTCAATCAGTTCAGTCCCTCAAATATACGAAATAGCAATTTAGTCTTTTAAATTAAAAAATATCAATTAGTCTTTTCTTTTTCAAATTTTACACCATAATTTTAAAGATTATGCACCAAAAGACTAATTTGCTTGTGATGAAAATTTACTAATTAAAGTGATTGATATTCTTTAATTTACTAGACTATATTGCTATTTCGTAAATTTGAAAAAATAAATTGACTGGCTCTTACAATTTTAAAAGACTAAAATGCATGTACTTAGGAAATCGAATGAATCCAACAAGAAATCAATTACTCTATCATTCAACTTTTATTCTCATCAAGTTCCCATTTATCTTCCATTGGAGCAAAGAGTGACTCCATACTATTACCACTGCTACTACCTGAGTTGAACATTGTATCCGCCATGTCGGTTACCGGATAATCAATGCCATATCTTGAAGTAGATGGTCCACCACTACCGCTGGCATCGCCGGCCCTGAGGCCGAGGTTCACCGCTTGAGGCCACCCTGAATTTGATGATGGAGACAATTGGGGAGAAATGGTGGTTTGAGTATTGTTAATGTTCACAAGTAGTTGTTGTGGTGGTTGATATGATAATGGTGCTGTTACGGATTTGTGACAAATATGGTCACCTCTATATGTTACTTCAACTATGTTAGGATTCTCATCAACTCTTTGTACTTGCTTTTTTGCAGGGCACAAATATAATTTTTGATGTGTGCACCTATAGTAACTCCTAAAAAATAAACAAACATTTTAAATTAGCTAAGGAAAGCAAAAAATAAAATGATAATGAGTATCACTTTTTTTATAATAATTTTATTGACGGTCTATTTACCATTATTACAAATTAAAAATAAAATATAATGATTTAAGATATATATATATATATAATATAATTAGAAAATTAATTAATATCAATTAAAAACTAAAAATGATATTTATTTTTGGACAATTCTTTTCTTCAAATGTAATTGGTGGATGAAAGTAGTAAAATTAATTAAAGATATGTAAGATTGGTTTGGTAGTTAAAATAGAAAAATTAGAGAATACAATGATAAGAAAGATCAATAGTATGATCTCTACCCTCTCCATAATAAAATTATTAATAACATTAAAATTTCAAAAAGATATAATTTAAATCTATTATGAGATAATTGTAAAATATATGACTATTTCTTCCACTATTATTAATAATAATAATTTAAAAAATATTAAAACATTGACTTTAAAAAACATTAATCAAGGAATATTAAACGTGGTGAATTTATTCCTTTTAGTAGTATTTCTTTTTTTTTTTTCAATGCTATTTGTGATTAAAAGGGGTTAGTAATCTCTTACGCTATCAATGCGACAACACAAGTAGTATCAAGTCTCAACCAATCACGAATGAATGTGAAGGGACATATTATGTCAACTTCTTACATGGTGTGTGAATGTGATTATGAGTCAGTTCATGGGGTACACTTGAATTGTCTAACTGAACTTTCAACTTCTTTTTTGACATATTCTGAATTTTTAGAAGAAAGGTATAAGGTTTTCTTGATGGTGCAAAATGGAAGACAACGATGAGTTTGAATTTCAAACTACGGAAGAAGTATTATATTATATACTGTTAAGACAAATTTTTGAGATAATTTCTTTTAAAAATGACCTTTATTGTATGACGGAAATAGTACTATATAATATACTTTTAAATCATAAAAGATTTTGAAGTTTATGCAAATATATCATAATTGGGATCAATAATCTCAGTTTAGATTATTCATGCATGCTTCTAATGAACCATTAAAGTTATTGGGTGGCTATCGGACTAGTTAGTTTAGCTCACTATTTTAGATGAGTTTGGACCGAAGGTTCGAACTCATTTATTAAATTGGTTTGTTCTATTTAATCCACTAAAAAATGAAATGGTCACGAGACGGAGTGAGTTGGCCTGTCGGGCCAAAGTAAAAAAACTATTTTTTTTCATAAAAAAAAAGTGACTTTAATTGATTTCTTTTCAATTTTTTTTATTAACTCAACCAAACTAAAAAAAATTGACGATTAACATATCCAACCCAAATTAAGAGACTAATGTATGAAGCGTTCAGTTTTGGAATATTGCTATAAATCTATAGATAATTTACTTATATTAATTTGTTGATAAATTTATTTATTGATAAATTGTTACCTATGTATTTTTTTTCTTTTCAAATTACATAATATAAATTTATTTATTATAAAAATTTAATTATTGTTGATAGGTTTAATTAAATATTTTTTCATTATTGAAAATGAGTCACTAAAGAAGTAGTTGACGCATATAATTTATACACAAGATAAATATTTTTTCATTAATCATTAATTAAATTTAATACTTTTTCATATATTCTAAATAAAAAGAGAATAGTTAAAATATACTAATTATAATTGATTATAAAAAAAATATACTTGAAATAAATATTTGTCACTAAAAATATTAAAATTAATGTTTTTTTTAATATTATCGACATAAACATAGGAACAATTGTAATACACTAATTATCTCATTGTCATTAATTTTTGTGAAATTTTAAAAATAAAAAAAGTTTTTCTAGAGACCACCACAGAATGATACTTTCGACTCAACTACTTAAGTTAGTCCGTCCGCTCCACTTTTGACGGGTTAATCGTGGGACGGATCGAACGGCTTTACCATCCCCACATTTGATGCATATATGGGTCCATTAAACAAATTGAGTTGATTAAGTAAAGATTCATAATTAATTAATTAGTGTTAATTACCTTGGGTACTTGCGGCCAAGTATCTCTTTTTGGCCATATTTTCTCCAAGTGAAGCCATCTTCTGGTGGCATGTCTGTATTTCCGACCTGTGGTGCAGGAACCATCACTGTTCTTTTCTCCAAATCAATCTTCCTGCTGCAAGTTAGTTAATATAACCACACGTTTAGTTCAATTTCATACATACATATTCACAATGAAATTAACATATCAAACTATTGAATTATGTGATACTGTTTCATTAAGATAAATTTTAAGTTCCTTTATAAAATTGTTAGTCAAACATATTCCATTAACTTTTTTGTTTTAGAAATTTAAGTTTGAATTAGTAAAATATACGTGACTGATTTTTATTAGTTATAGGTAAATTATCCACGATTTTTTATAGACAACTTTAACCTCACCTTTAATCTTATAATAAATTTTAGATAACTTAAATATTAATTGATATATTAGCAGATTTAGTTGTATTTTTAAGTAGCATAATATTTATTACAAAAGTAGTAGTATAAAAATATTTTAAACACGTTCTTTAATTTTTTTTAAATATATTTTTTATTGATTAAAATTTATATGAATCATGTCTAATTTATATGAGACCCAAGATTTAGAATTTCAATAGATAATTAGAATTTTATTAAAAGACATTTGATAGAAATTGTATTACTTTATCTCTAAATACAAATTAATCAATTTATAGTTGCAAATATATTAATATATAGAGATATGAATTCGATCATATGAAATTTTTTATATTTCATATTTAAAATGTGTAAGTGTAGTCCGTAAATATTTAAAAAAAAAAATGAATTAACCTAATAGGAAATATGATTCCATGTGACTTGTTGCATCAATTACCAAGAAAGACCTTAGAAAATTCTGTCCCACTTTTGAGTCAGTTTTCTTTCTCTTTCTGTTACATACCAATACTAATGTACGGATCATAAACAAAAGTACCCAAAAAATCATTGTATATATTGTACTATTTTGTTTTCTTTCTTTTTCAATTATTGTAGGCGCGGCTGAATTGTAAGCAATCTACAATTCTAAATAAACAGAACAAACTCTTCAACATTTTCATCAACTTGCTAGTTACCCAATTAGTAAGGCACCTATAATCATATACTAAAATTCAAATATTTCAATTCAATCACACATATTGTGACCCTTTCTTAAGCTCATTCAAGCACCATTTTTATAGATGACTCAATTTTTTTTCTTCATTAATTGGGTCTAGAGAAGATATGCTAATAATTAATTGCACATTATATAATTGAAACCATATATATTAAAACAGAACAAACTCTTTTGCATTTGTATAAACTAGTTAATTACTCCTAAGTTTGCTAGTACTATTTTCAATCACGTATATGCATGAATGTTTAGAAAAATGCATAATATACACTATTTTTTTTCTCTTAAATGCAAATAAACTCAAATGTTGAGAATTTTAATCCTCATTAATTGAGGTAGTATTTGTTGCATTTTAATGCAATTCTCGACAATATCAAACGTGGGTGCGACTTTAACCGTGACTATGCTTTAAAACTTTGATACACATAATTCACTTTCATTAATTAATCAACTAATAAAAAAACTTTGATACACATACCTTTTTTTTGGCCTTGAGGGTGGTGCTTGTATTCCTTGCATTTCTCCTTCTAATCCTTTTGATTTTTCTAAGCCTTCCACATCCCTCCCAACCATTTCACCAATATTCAATGTTCCCTTTGACCTTAACATTTGAACATCACCACCACTTACCATCTTATTCTCAAGCAAAACATGACTCATATCAAAAGGGTTTTGCATTAAATCAAGCAAATGATCCATTTGAGCATGTTGAGTTTTGTTCATGAAAACATCATGAGACATCATTGAAGGAAATGGATTAGAAGGTGTTGTTTTTGTTATGTCATGTTGTGATGACAACAACATCATGACCCTTTCTTTTGCATCACCAAATGATTTTTCTACTTCATCAATGGATGAGAATAGAATTTCAGGGTGGTTGATTGTGTTGGGTAGTTCAAGTTCAAGTTTTTTTGACAATTCAATAGCATGCATGATGAAGTTCAAGACCTCTTCCATGGTTTTAGGAAGATTCAACTTTGTCTTTGTTTAGTATAAATTTAAACACAATGTTTGAAAATATATATAAAGAGGTTGTTGAGAAAGTCCAAAGTTTCTTTGTAAGCTTCTAGGTTGGTTCTGTCTATGTTTTGTGAGACATAAACTACTATTAGAGGAAGCAATTACGTGTCTATTTATGCAAAAATGTTTAAATGAATTCACAACTTTCTTTCAAGTCAATTGATATGCAATCACATTACAACTTGTTAAGTTTAACTAAGAATATTTTTAAAAGAATCAAATTAATTTTATAAAAAGTTGAGTATATAATTTTTAATACAATATTTTTATATTTAATTCTTTAACAAATGCAATAAAATATTTGTAATGTAGTTTTTTTTGTCAATAAATAAAATATAAATAAACTTATATATAATTGTGAGTTTCTAAGTTCAAACTTAAGACATTTATATACAATTTAAGAAGATGATATTTATCAATTGAGTTAGATGTAAAGATATATCTCATAATAAAATAAGTGTGTAAAAGAATTTCTAATAATTTAAATATATTTTAAAACGAATAATTTTTTTAATAATAATAAAACATATACCACAATTTTTTATGACAATGACTGAGGAAATACACAGGTGGAAAAAAAAGAAGTTAAAAACACAAAGGTGGAAATGGAATGTGAACTTAATTGTTGAGTGTGGAAGCAACGACTTCGTCTTTTGGTCAATGAGCCTTTGTGAAAAGTTTCAAAATGTGATTTCCTTTTATATTTTGTTTTGGTCTTGGAGGAGACCCCTCATGCCCCATTGCAACCGTTTATTTCATTGGACACTCAAGTTGGAGAAATTTCAAGGTTTAAAAGCAGTGACCAAATCAATACTTTTTCTTCTTTTCGTTGCTAATTCTTCGAAGGACCATTTGAACGTTTATTAACCGTTTAAACCTTATTATGGACTACTTTTATTCTACTTGGCTCACTTGCTCAAAAAAAAAAGAAATTAATAATAATAATAATAATAATAATCATTAATTTTATGAAAATATTTTCGATTTTTAATATTTAAAGTGGGGTATGTTTATTATACACTTCTCAAAAAATAGTTCAATAGTAGACTTTTGTTATTTTTAGTAAAAGAAAAATTTTATAATGATAAAAAATAGAGAAAAAAAAGTAATATTTTATTAAAATTTTCTAACAAAAGTGAGATCCACCTTTAGATTGGGTCTATATTAGACAATCCTTTAAATTATGTGTTTATTTTAACTTAATAAAAAACTCTTGAGATAAATTATTGTCATAAAAATGATATGAAATATTCAATGAAAATATATTTTAGAAATAATAAAAATAATTTTTTTAATATTTTATTCACTTTAAATATCTTTTATTGACGAGTAAAATTAAAATAAATTTAAAAAAATTAAAATAAGAAATATTTTCCTAAAGTTATCGGTCCCTAAGTTTTATATTTTTCTCCAGAATAACCAATATTAATAAAGTTAGCGCTTAATCATCTTGCCATTTTACTTGTTAACTTTGTCACTCAACCACCAAACACACCTTGTATTATCACTTCAATATATTTTATATCTACTTTTTTTTTAATTATTGTATCTAACTCACATTTCTACAGAAAATATAAAACTACATATATTTAGGGATTGAAATCATGAATGTTTATTATTATTTGTATTTTTTTTTTGTTAAATAAGGTTAATTACGGTCCCTATAAAATATCTATATTTTATTTTTAGTTTCTATAAACTTTTTTTTTTTTCATTTTTCAGTCTCTGAACAAATTCTGTCATCTTTTGATCTCCACTGTGAACTCAAAGCAGTTTGATTAACGAAACATCACCTAGTAGTGACACGTGGGCAAATTTGATGCGCTGACACAACCACATAGGTTAATAATTTGATTTTTTTTTTTATTTTGAAAAAGTAGTAAATCAATTTCAAAAACTCTAATTTATCAAAACTATCATCTTTGTCCTTCTCCCTTTGAAAAATCATCAGAAACCCTAATTTTAGAAACACCCCTTCCTTCTCCCTTCACACCATATGAACACCTCCTACCTTCTCCCACCACATAATCCCTTACTTCCTTTCTCACCACATCTTTGAGACACGATTTCTCTTTCTTTTGAAGCACAAACATATCTCTTGAAATGCCAAGGTTTAGTCTCAATCGTCACATGAATATCTCCATGCGTCACCCTTGGTATTTCTTCAACATCAAAATCTTTTTCTTTTTCTTCCACTCCTTCAACAAAACCTTGTTCAAATTCTAACTCTACACTCACCTCCTCTTGTTCAACCACTTTTTCCACAGAGCTCTCTTCCTTTTGATAATCCATAAATGACTTAATGTGAACCCCTACGTTTTGGCACGAGGCTTGAAAGTCTTTGGTATGCCTCTTTGTGAACTCATAAAAATCTTCACTAATCATCTTGATATCTTCGATATATTGAACTAAAATATTTTCAAGGTTAAAAGCTCTTATTGGATACTCCATAACAACCATAGTTGAAATATTGTGGCTAAACATTCCATGTTTGCACAGAGTCAAAATAACATTGTTCCATAATGGAAGTGGACTTTCTTTTTGACAAAACAACAAACAAATATGTAATAACAATAACAACAAACATAAAACACTAAAAAAAACATAGTATAATAATTTTCTTTTTTAAAATAAAAACAAATTAAAAAGTTAGAATCTCAACTAAACAAAATTAACAAGTATGAAAATAAAATAGAATATACCACTTTCAATCTCTAGCAACGACGCCAAAAACTTGTTGTGATAAAATGCAAGTGCGCAAGTATACACAATTGTGACAAGTAATATAGTGAAAGTAGAGTATTGATCCCACAAGGATTGATGTGGATATGTTCTCAAATGGATTAGTTTATTTAGTTAAAATCTCAAGTAACACAAATATTTTGTTTCATGCAAATAAAAGTAAATTCAAGTTTAAAACAAGTAAATATTATGATGGAAGATAATCTAAATTCAGAGTTTAATGAATAGTTAAGGAACCAACTCTGATGCAAGTTTAGTTTATGGGTATGCAATATGCTACAAACATGTTATAGCATTATGAACAGAGTGACCTCAGGGGTTTTTCAACTGAGTCATCATGGCTTTCAAATGCACTAATGTCATTCATGGGTTCATGTTCATGTGCAACTATGCTACAGTTTATAGTTCCTCTTTTGTTCTATGGACTTACTATCCCTAGTTGTTTAATGTCAACCACTTGTCCAAGTATCTTGACTTAATCCCCATTCAACAAGAAAATCCAATTTTTTCCCTTTTCCAAGTTCGAAACTAGCATTAAATCTAATTGGTGATCAAATTTAGATTTAAAGACAACAATAAATCAGTTTGATTAAATAAATGCTAACACATTCCATAAACATATTAACCCATAAACCTTACTTACAAAAGCATGGTTCCTTAACTAATGGAGGTTTAGCTCATAATGAGCTCTTAAATGGAACGATGATGAAGTCACTACAAAAATAGTGTTACAGCAAGAATCAAATGAGAGAGTAGAAATACAAATTACAACAGCAGTTGTCACAAGGTTCGCTGCAGCAATCAATTCTAGCTCTTCTTCAAGTTCAAACTTCAAAACAAGTTCCAAAGGTTTCCAAATGGGGTGGAAATGAGGGATTGTGATGATGGAGTGATGGTGGCTGCTAGGTCTATTGAGAGACTCTGAAAATTGGGTTTCCTCTACCACTCTTTAGGTATGCAACTGTTGTCCTTTATATAGGACAATTTTGGACCACTGTTCTCTCTTCTTTTTGGCCTTTTTTTGTCATTTATGCATAAACCAACTTTGACTGAATGGAATAAAGGTTCGAAACAACCGGAATATTCTTTTGGCTTGTCCTTCAATTGGCCAGGTGTCTCTTGTGCCCATAATATAAAGTTACCACATTCTGGAACCACAGCTTGTTGTTGTCTCGTAGGGATCTTGTAGTATTTTACTTAGACTTGGTCAATTAATTATATCCTACACAAAATCAACACCAAACAACATAATCCAACATTAACTTGCCTAATATAATGAAAATGACATTTAATCAATATTATATTAAAAATTCGAAAAAGTTACAAATTAAATAAAAATATCTCCTCTATGATTTAAATATTCAAGTCTAAAAACTGATAAATTACTAATCTCTTCAGCAAATGGTTCAATGAGATATGCATTGTGATCGGAAAAACTACAATGAAGCATTGCTAACCTGACCTACGAGTGCTCCTCATTGATAGACGTGTAGAGCTTTTAAATGTAAGTCTTGGTTAGATTACATAATACAACATGGCCATCAACAATGTTATTTTCCTCATTCTGAAGTCTTTTGATGCAGTTTTACTTTTATCGTGCACTGGCAGATGCATGAAATAATATACTATTAGTGTCACCATTCTTAAGTCATAATATTTTTGCTCTTTGTTTTCAATATATGTCATCCTGCAATAAAACACAATACAATTTGTTTTGAATAGTAGGAATTAAGTTTGAATTAAGTTTACGATTCTGGTTTATTGCTATTATGAATATTTATAAAATTTGTTGTAGTTAATGATGTTGCAATTGAAATTAGATTTGAAGTAATCTGTAACACCCAGATTCTTAACAGCGAGAGAGTAATTTAAAAAAAAAACACTTTTGGATAAAATATTCATAATCGTCCTTTAATTTAAATCAGAGTAAAATATTTAATAGTAAAATTCTTTTTCAAAAATAATGATTAGAACTATTGTTGCATTATATAAAATAATTTCGACACAATTGACTTACGTACCACCGAACAATTCACATTGACAAAAAAAGTCACAACTGTTTTAGAATCATAATTTCCATTGCGACAATAACATTGCAATAAGGAAAGGAAAATTAATAAAAACCCTTAAACAAAACCCTAAGTTGATCTTGAACTCTAACTGAGGATGACTGGGTACTAAGAATCCACGGCTGACATCAAGCCTCACCGCTTCTGTTCGCCAATACAAATAATTGTTCTCTCACATATTTGATGTCGTGGCAATTCCTGCACAACTCAAAACTTTAAGAACCTGGGGCATAAGCCCAGTCCACAATGATAGTAGAGGGTCACAATCTAAAAACAACATACATACAAAAATACAAAACACAAAGCATAACACGACATGATATCAAGTGATAAACAAGCATGCATATAAATATACCATCATATAAAAAACATGACTTGTGTTGCAAAACACCCTAATGCAATGTATATATGTCAGTGCACATGATTTGAGAATTTGAAAACCCTCATCAAGGGGCGTAAATCATAAGGGCCCGTTTGATGGACCGGATAGGATAGGCACAAGATAGGATAAGGAGCAGGATAGAGACAGGATATGATATGATATGAGCAGGATAAAGAGTTATCATGTAATGTGTTTGATGTGCACATGATAACAAACTTGATAAAATTAGTTTATCATATTCAGTGTTTGATACACAACAGATAACAAGATGATATGATTTATATTTTGATAAAATGACAAATTTATCTTTATAATCTATTTAATTTTTTTCTTTCAAAATAACATTCATATAATTTTTTATAAATAAATAAAAATGCTAAAAAATGTAAATAATTTATGAAGTAATTTTATATACTTGAAAACATTGTGATTTCTCTATCCATAACAATTGAAGAATGACTCACTGTCATAAAAATTGTAATTTCTCTGTCTATCACAATTGAAGAATGACTCACTATCATAAAAATGTAAATAATTTATGAAGTAATTTTATATACTTGAAAAAATTGCGATTTCTCTATCCATAACAATTGAAGAATGACTCACTATCATAAAAATTGTGATTTTTCTATCTATCACAATTGAAGAATGACTCACTATCATAAAAATGTAAATAATTTATGAAGTAATTTTATATACTTGAAAAAATTGTGATTTCTCTATCTATTACAATTGAAGAATGACTTACTATCATAACATCGATGGATCAAACTCTCTAAAAATTCTCCATTTAATCCCTCTCTATCCATTAGTCGATTTCTAATGCTATGATTTTCATAAAACCGCATTGAAGAATGATTCACTATCATAAAAATTGCTAAACAAAGTTCAATCATCTCTAAAAACTTTGCTCTAACATTAGATATAGTATCACATTATTTTGTTATCATGAATTCATATTTACCTATATATAAATGTATCAACATTATTATTATTATTATTATTATTATTATTATTATTATTATTATTATTATTATAAAATCTCAATGCATCGTAACACAAAACATGGATGACAACGAAAAATAGTTATAATTTTTCATCAATTTTTTATATTGTTACAGAATAAAATAAATAAGAAAACAACCAGTGGAAGAGTGCGACGTTGGAGAAGCTAGAGGAGGAGAGAAATATGAACAAGGGCAATTTTCTCTTATCCGGTTGATAACGAATTATTTAAACCCACTTTAAATTAAGGATAAGAAAATACGGCATTATTTAAAAAATTTAATTACCGTATCATATCCTAAATGTACAGCCTCTCAGAGACCATTAACAATTGAAACAACCACATGTCCTATCACGATCACCATGAACTATGACATGCATGAGCTCTGACTCTTTCACATCAATTATTATGTAAATGTCCTATCACGATCACCATTAACTATGACATGCATGAGGTCTGACTCTTTCACATCAATTATTATGTAGATGCGGCTATTAAAAGACTTTACTTTTAATTCCCATTAAACACTAATACTTTTTCAACACTTTTTTCATAGAGCATACATATGTTATCATAAGCAATTGTGTGCCATTTATTACCCACTACCACAAAAAAAACATGTATACAGACAACGCTTTATTAGAAAGTTCCCTTACCTCGACGACGCTTTCTTACACAAGCAACTTATGCTACGCGAGCGGAAACTATTCGATGATTCCAACGAAACCTCTCAATTTCCTTGTACCTTAAACCAATCAATTGACTAAATCAATACTAGTTTCAAAAAGAACCCCCAAATAAACCCTAGGTTTGACCACTATCCAAATCAATTAGGGCTTAGCTTTCTCTTAGGTTCCCTAACCTAAAAAAGACTTTGGTTAAGGTACTTTTGAAGTAGCAATATCAATTACAAGGAAGGGGAGTTTGAATTGTGATTCCTTTTTTAAAATATTAATTCCTGATTTCCATTTATACTAACTCAAGATCAATCTTCGTTACTCATAAAAATCCAGAACGTTCTTGGTTAGTTAAAAATAAATGAAAAGGATTATTTTTACGTGATTAGTGATAGTGAGTGAGAAATAATAAAGGAAAGGGACAAGAGAATCACTCAATGATGTATCATGGTTCACCCAAAATTTGTGAGTTTTTCCACTAATGTGTTTTACACAAAAACGATCTTGCTTTCACACAATCTTCATTGATCACTCTTGATCAGTTACAACACTTACCTTTCAACCTTTAGAGGATTTTTACAGTTAACTTTCAGTCCAGGAAGGATTTTTACAATACACTCAAATTATCTTAAGAAATAAATTTGAGTTTCAAATTGTGATAGAAAGTTGTAGGATCAGAATCTACTCAACACTTGTTTAAGAATGATTATCAGCAATAACTCAATAAAGAGATCATTGAATATAGTATAACAAATTTGGAGCTTTTTCTTGATTGAAGAGTTTTGTTTGCTCAAGTATGATTGTTTTAGTGATGAATTGATTGTACTTAAAACTCTTGATATTGTCTTTACCTTGATGTTCCTTTTATAGACATGTTGAAGGTTAGAGAAAGCTCATTATAGTCGTTACTGATCTTTTTAGGAAGACATATGTTCAGAGTGATCATTAATAGACATGTGTTCTATGTAATCCAGAACGTTCTTGCTTTGCAATCAGAACGTTCTTGATTTTGTGTTTGAATGAACATCGTGACTGATGATTTTAGCAGATGTGTAGTGTCATTTCATTGCCTTGCACGCATGTTGGGCTTTTCTGCAAAGGTGCAACAGTGTCTTTTTCATCCTAGTTGTTCTTGTTCATAGTTCCTGAAGATTGATCTGGTTATTTTTCTTTATGTTGTTTTGTTACTTTGGGATTTTAGCTAAACTTTTGGGCTTGATCATTGTTTTGAGTAGCCTTGATATTCCTTTATCTTAAGATATAGACTTTGGGAAATGATTTCATTTTACTCTTATCCTTAAAATGAATTATCCAAAATGATCTTGATAAGCCAGAGTGATACTGTTATAAACCAAAACGATATTTGTAACAGCTCGAATTTTTTTAAAAAAAAACAAATTCAAATTCATAATAAAGAGAGAAATACCTTTGGATAAAATATTTAAGCATTAATCACAACGAGAAAAGTCAACAATAATTACAAACAGCAGAAACGGTTTTGAAATAAAAATCCAAAATATTTAAAATAGAAAAGTGGTACAAGGACCCATCAAAATAAAAGTCAAGCTGACAATATATAGTATAGGTACAGTCTTCCAGAATGAAATAAATACAACCACAACAGATAGACATCTAGCCCCTATACAGCCATCTAATCTGATCATGCTACAAAAAAACTATAACCCAAGTGATCTCCACGCGCCCCGCAGAAATCCTTCTGACACAACAGTGGTCAGGTAAGTCTAACTCCGTTCCCATCTTCAGAGTACTAACTGGTATGACGATCCTGATTCTCATCTGAGGGCAAAACCCAGTTTTCCACAATAATTGTAAAGGTCACCAACCGAAATTAACAAATATCACATAGCATTTAAATTTTAAATGCACAAAATAACCGTTCAACTTAGCATACATCTAGAAAGGATTTTCATATGCCAAACATGCATAATCAAAGTTGCAAAATGAAGTTTTGGACAAAACTGCATTGTCGTATTCGAACACAGTGCTATTTCACAAGTCAGTAGCAAAATTGAATATCTGTATTCGACTACACACTGCTTGTAGCTGAATACAACTGTTAACATTTGCAGACTTCAGTTTCGAAAATGTTTCGCAATCATTCAACACTTATCTCACAAAATCAATCAATCACACTCATCAATTACGACACAATTACAAACAACAACCAAGTATGTATATACAACCATCACAGTATATCAAACATGACTCGCGTGTCAAGCACCCTAATGTAATGCGTATATGCCAATGCACATGATTTCAGAATTCCAAACCAAAACCCTCATCGAATGAACGTAAATCATAATTGTACAGCCTCTCACAGATCAATACTAATTATCAAGGTGCAATATCTCACGGATCAACACGATCTACTATCGTACAGCCTCTCACAGACCAGCACAACTTTCTATGCGTGCAATCGCTCACAAATCAGCACGACTTACAAGAGTGCAATCTCTCACAGATCAGCACGACGCGAAAATCTCCGCAAGGATAAGATGAACCAACTATTCACATGGCATCATCTCGTGGCCTATAGGGATGGCAATATAACCCGCATCCGCGGGTACCCACCCAAACCCGCTTGATTTGGGCGGGGAAAACCCGCTTT
Source organism: Cicer chorassanicum (assembly GCA_037974735.1). NCBI lineage: Eukaryota > Viridiplantae > Streptophyta > Magnoliopsida > Fabales > Fabaceae > Cicer > Cicer chorassanicum. Next base: position 33,123,039 of record JBBPBP010009778.1, on the reverse strand, counting down.
GAATGGGTGCGGGTGCAGATTTTCCCCGAAAATAAAATTCGGGTGCGGGGACGGGTGCGGGGGTGATGTTATCCACCCCGCATCCGCACCCGAACCCGCCCCGCAAGTAATATTAATATAATTTTTAAATTTTATATACATATACATATTGAATATACTTAATATTTTTTAAATATTAAAAATTATAATTTTATTTCTATAGAAAATATTTTTTATTTTATAATTGTTTAATAACAATTATTTTATTATATTAATTATAATAGATATGATTTTTAAATTTATAATTTTATATATATGAATGGGTGCGGGTGGGGAAACCCGAACCCCGTTGCGGGCGGGGATGGATGTCTAAATTCTACACCCGCTATGAAACGGGGGCGGGTGCGGATTTTCCCCAATTAGTCGGGTGCGGAGGCGGAGGAGGCAAAATCCGCCCCCGACCCGCCCCGTTGCCATGCCTAGTGGCCCATCATGGTTACCACTATCACCATGGAACCATTGCGGTCACCATGTACTATGAATGCATTAGCACACTCTGACTCTTTTCAACACAACCATTAAGTAAATGCAACTATTAAAAGATTCCCCATTTTTAATGCTCATTTAACACTAATGATTTTTCAAATTCAACACAGAGAATACTCAAACATATTTACTCATAATCCCGCAATTCACAGCAAACCACATTAATTCATTTTTTTTCCACACAGTCCACACATAAAACACATCTCAAAAATTCATAATATTAATTATGAACACATCAACCACCAAATTTAATCTCCAAAATTTTCAACCATAAATCACTAAATTTAAAACTCCATATTCTCAAACATAAACTACCAATTTCATCAATTCATTTTCCACAAAATTCACACATAAATCACATCTCAAAAATTCATAATATTAATTATGAACATCTAAACCACACCAAATTTGAATCACCACAACAACATTAATATATCAGAGTGCTCCCCACCGCTAACTCGGTGTCAACGTTCTTGATTCCTTTTCGAGACTCAAGGAGCTAACTACATAAACATGAATATTTATAACAATTTAATTTCCTCAACTCCACATTAAACACCTTAAATTCCACAAATTCACATATAAGGTCCTAAATGCAAACTAAAAGTTTGGAAGGAACCCTTACTTAATTATAGCTTTTTCAACCGTTATCACTACCAAAAACCAACACAACGAAAAATCTCGTTCGTGCCGACACCTTCAATCAAATAGTGTTTGACTTTGTCAAATTAGTCCTTGAGATTTTAACTACCTTGCAAGCTCTTTCTTACTCCTAATCCCCTTAGAGTATATTTAGTAAAGAGTTTAAAACGAATAAGGACTAATAGTATTATTATTCACAATACACACTTTCAACATATAAAAATATATTTTTAGAAATCAACATTTTTTTCAAAACTCCACATAAACATTACTAAAGTTTTCATTATTGTAATAACCTCAATTTTTTTTGATTAAATTTCTAACTCCGGTTGAAACTCATTTAATTAAACTCAACTCATTACATTACTCAAACATATTTAAAAGTTTATATATATATATTACAGAGTATTTGAAATATTTTTCCTTCAATATAAAAAAAGATATGTCCATCATAAACAGAAACAATAACAATATTAACAATAGTAATCTCTCCATCTTTATTAGTAACAAAAGAAAAATTCAAAACATACACCTCCTTTCATACACATAAAGCCACGGTTTTCATCCAATGAATAGGGGATATATTTTTTCTCTTTTTCAACTTTAACAACTTTGTTAGTTTGGTTTATATATATATATATATAAACCAAACTAACAAATATATAAATATTTATACATACATCGCTTCACTCACATCTCAAACTATTTTGATAAAAATATCTACTTCCGTTGCAACTCAATTGTCAGGTAAAGTTTTAAGCAACTCAATTGTCTCGCCAAATAATTTTAAACGGGTTTCATAAAAATATCATAGGCATTTAATATTCAAAATACCAATAAAATTGGCTAAAAAGCCTCAAAATTTAACATAAAAACACATCAAAAATAAAAAGTAAAAATTAAAACTACGGGTCTTACAATCTTGGTTTGTCCAGACTGATATTCTTATAAACCAGAGTTATCTTGATTTGCCCAGACTGATCTTGTCATCAATTTCCAGTTTAGTTAAGACATGATTTACTTTGATTTATATCATAGTATGATCATTGATTGTTGTGTGATTGTACTTGATTACCTATCTTTGAATAATACACTCAAAAACGTAAGTTAAATTGCAAGACAATCAGAATCATGATTAAATATTTAATTAATTTGTTTGTTTGTCTTCAAAACACTTGATTTAGGATTTTGCCTCAACAACTTTGACAAAAGCGAATTTCAAAACACTTATGCCACACTTTGAAAATCTCATAAATTCAAACTTAGGGCAAAATATTTTTCAAACTTATTGAAATTCAACTCAAATATTTTTCTTTAACAACTTAGGGCAAAATATTTTCTTAGCAAAATATTTTTCAAACTTATTGAAATTCAACTCAAATATTTTTCTTTAACAACTTAGGGAAAAATATTTTCTTAACAAAATCAATCAACGACAAACATACTCACACGGTTTGAAATTTTGATTAAATCATCAATAAACTTCACAAATTTCAACACTTTAATATTTATAAAACTAGTAGAAGACCTGTATCAAGTAATCTTAAAAAATAAAACTCAAATAATAAGAGTTTCAATATTCTAACTACTCAAAATCACGATTCTTCCAATTTGATGATTCTTCCAATCTTTATCCACTATGCTTTGTATATAAACTTTCACACAAAAACCACATTTTCTCATCAATACAAAATATTTCCAAAGTTCACAATTTAATTGTAAGTCTTCAACTAAAATCTTCATTCCGAATAAAACCACATATAAAAACCCAAAATTATAATCAATCATTGTTTTTCAAAACACCTAAGTACTTCTTCAACCTCAAATTTTAGCATAAAGTTGACATCTTTACTATAAAAATCAAAACTTTCAACTTCAAAACTTAAGAATAAAACTTTGTTCATAAATGGATATTTTTCCCTCAAACCTTTTTGATATACAAAGCTTGAACCCTTATTTATTTTTTTAAATATAAACTATTCTCAAAGTCATAAAGTTTGAAACTTTATTTCTCAAAGTTAAATCTCTTCATAAAAATTAGAAAATTAATTTTGAAGACTAAAACTTTTTGATTTTAACAATAAATATGGAAACATTGTTTTCACCAAAACCCCAAAGATAGAAATTTTAATATCTTAATCACAAAATCAACTTAAAATCAACATTTAAACAAAAGTTTGCACTATCTTTCTATATATATACAACTCGGCTAAAACCCATTTTATTTATCAAAGTCTTTCAAAAAAATTCCAAATCCACATCTAGTTTAAAACATCTTAATAATCAAGGCCAACAACTCATGTGGTCTCAATTACAAATTAATCTCCTAAAATTTCTAACCACAAAAATTAATCACATAAATTTAATCCTAAAATCTCACGATTATCATTTATGACATTTAGTTATAATCACATCACATCACTTACTTCTGGATCTAATTTAGTAAAAGTATCTACTCTCGTTGCAGTCCAATTGACAGATAAATTTAACAGTAATGAGCAATGTCGTAAAATATTTGTCGATAATAATCCGTTGTAATTCAATTAAACTATTCTCTAATGAATAATTTTAACTAGGTCTCCGAAAATATTTTCAAAACATTTTATTAACCCATCACTTCCCATCTAATTCTTCTTACATAAGTCATTCTAGTCCACACACAAAAGGGATAGTGAGGTGGTTCATTTTGGTCCTTACAAAGCCTTACTACATAATAAGAAAATATCTAGATATTTTCGCTAACCCTTCAATAAAATATTAATATCCTATAAAATATTTAGTTATTTTGTGACTCTAAGTCACATCATCTTATTTAGTCTCCGATTTCGTTCTTAAACGAGTCACATTTTGCTCATGGATAAATTTTTCGGTAAATGAAATTTTTTATAATAAATCTACAAATTAAAACTTTTCAAAACTTCGCGAATACATTTTTATCTGACGAAATTTTTGTTATTTAGCTTAGAAAAAATATAATATGATCAAATTCTCATTGTAGTCAATATATATAACTTCCGATTAAATTTTGGTGCTATTCGTAGTCCATCAAAATTTAAACAACGAGTATATCTTACTCGTTTTGAATAAAATCATTAGAAAATTACTTTTGAAATTTCAACAATTCCAAAACATTCACATAGTCATTTAATATCAAGGAAACATCCGAAGAATTTTTCATAAATTAATTTACAAGCAAGATACACTTACAACAATTTTACCAACAATAGACAATGAAAACAGTAAGCAGACAAAATAATAAACAACAAAAGACATAATTAGACAGTAAACCCTAATTATTGTTATAAATATGTTACGGGTCTTACACAATCGATTGAAGCAAAAGGAATTATCAGTAGAGAGTTATTAGTCGATTCTTCGGCTAACTTTTAATTTCAACAATTACAAACATCAAGTTTCATTAATTCAATAGTCAAATCAAAATTTCTTATTCACTAGATCAAGTGCGCAATTAAAAAGTAGGCTTAAATGCACATTTAATTCCCCTATTTTAACCAAATCAACATTTTAATCGCCTAATTTTAAAATATGGGATGTAGTTCCTTTATTTCACAACTTTAAGGGTTTTTTCCTACCACATTTGACCTCAATGTTGCTAACATGTTCTCTTAACTAATGGTGTGGGATTTTACTTTATAATCTCTCAATGCTAATTTGGAGTAATAAAATATAATTACACATCATTAGTTAAGAGGACATGTCAATAAAATTGAGATCAAATGTGGATGGTGGATAAAAATCCTGAAAATTGAGAAACAAGATTTAAATTCCCATTTGAAATTAATGGAAACAAAAATTGTGATTTAGTATCGACAAGGATTGTGTGAAGTGGAAGAGGCTAGATTGTGTGAATCTGAGATCGAACCTTTACTAGAAGAAGTATCCACATTTAATGTCCGATACAACTCGAATAAGACTACCTTTAGTGGAGGTAACCAATGGAAAACAAAAAATCGTGATTATGTTAAATAGGATACCAAAAGTGCATTTTAATTCAAAAATGACTTTTAAAATTATTTGATACTTCATTAAATAAATTCAAATCAATGCATAAGTTTTTTAAAATTACAAGTAAATATCGACAATTAGATTATATAACTATAAAATTTAGATTTATATGAAACATTTTGTGTTTGATCATTAACATGATATAGTCGTAATCAACATTTAGATTAATAAAACTCAATATTTATAATGAATTATTAAACTAAGTAACTTTGAAAAATAATATTCATGGAGTTAAAATATTATTGATTCCTCCTTGTTACTTTGATAAAGGGTGTTCATGGTGCGGTTTTGATTGATAATAAGGCAACAAATATTCAATCTAAAGATTAGGAGGGTGTATTGAATTAGAATTTTAAAAGAGAATTTTTGCATAAAAAAGTCTTGTGAATTTTAAAAGACTATCAAACATTGTAATTTGGATTTTAAAGGATTTATATCATAAGAATTCATAGAATTTGAAAATACTTTATGGATTTATAAGATTTCAAATAACTCAATGAATTTTAAACAATCGTAGAAGAGAAATGATTACAACACACTCTCTAACATAAAATTCTCAATACATGCTTTTTTATTTGTTAATATTCAAATAATTCCCACAAAATTCAATTCCACATATTTAAAACCATGTCAATTATCATTATTCTATAAATATATTCTTCAATGAAGGATAGGGAGATTGACAATTTATTTACATTTCAATGATCATTACCCATATATGCAATATTTTCATTGCTACCATTTCAATTACATTTTATTTTAAGTATGTATAACTAGATTAATAATCCATTTTAAGAGTTATTATCATGATATGTAATATCATTTTATTTTGTAGTTTTTTCTTACTTAGTTTTATTTTGTAGTTGATGTGAACTATTATTTCTATTTATTCTTGACACATCTTGAGCTTTGAGTAACTCTATTTTAATATTTATATATATTTTGGCTTTTCAAAATAAAGTTACACAAATTGAAACTAGAGCTTTGAGTAACTCTATTTTAATATTTATATATATTTTGGCTTTTCAAAATAAAGTTACACAAATTGGAACTAAAAAGACGTCATTTTAAGAAGTCAAACAATTTTTTTTTTTATGTTGTCATGTCAATTCATCAACGAAAAAATATACTAAGGAATTGACAAAGGAAAA
>JBBPBP010009778.1:33083894-33106311 GCA_037974735.1 Cicer chorassanicum | reverse complement strand
GTATAGGAAAAAATGTTAAAATTTTAAAAATTCCTACATAACTTATATACTTTAACAAAAATAGAGTTTACGATTATCAATTATATAATTTATCTTTTAAATCATGGTTAATATTTTATGTCTATAGACCATCAAAAATCAGCTAAATGGTACAAATTTGATATTGTAAATAAAGTTCAAATCTAACTTGAAACAGTTGTAAAATTGTTGTTTTTTTTATGATTAAACTTTTACAAGACATTGTTCTTTTATATTTTTTTAGCAGTAAAAATACTCATTTAATTAGAAACTCTACAATATCTTTTATCACATTTTTTTTATAACTTTAAAAATTTACAAGATTAATATATATATATATATATCACCTTATAAAAAAATTTAAAATTAAACCCGCGCAAAGCGCGGGTCATATTCTAGTAATATATTAAATCAGACCACATCACACAAAAGCTCTTTGTATGTCAAGTAATTCTATTTTCGCCATATCACACAAAATCTGATGTGTCACCTTCTATCTCACACTCTCTAATCTCCAAAACACATTCTCATTCTCCTAAATTCCTTTGATTTGCCTACTCCAAACATCATTCATTTATCCACAATTACTATTTCATAAATTCTCTTTAATCTCTCAATTTAATTGACAATGTATACTTGATACCTCTTCAAAGTTCAACAACACATGCTATATATCCCCTACTCCAAAAATCGTTTTTCGATTATCTATTCATTTATACTCTGTTCTGCAAATTCATTCTTTGTAATTTTTTTTGTTTTACTTTACCGGTTCATTATTTTATATTTTTTTATTTCTTTATCATGTTGAAGGTAGTATTAGAGTTCGTAACAACAATTTATAGTTCGGTAAAAAAAAGGAATAGTGATTACAATATAATCTATTCCAATATACAACAAGATCTTTGATGCTCTATCTACCAATAGATGTCTCAATCACATCTTTTTTCTTGTACAAGCCTCAATCACATACAATTAAGTGTTTGTTCCCTTTTAAAATTTTATTTTATTTATTTTCCTTATTCCAGGAGATGAGTTTTGTCTTGATCATGGATAATGTATTCCTTAATTCTTCTTCACCGATATATTACAATATGAATTCAAATTTATCTTCTTTATCATTTGTTTGCCACAATTTACATGAACTATTTTGAAGCAACACAACTGATGAATGAAACATTTTGTTGTCTATTTGTAATCACGGCAAAATGGCTGAATGTAACCCAAATTATTTTCATAATGTATAATAACATCATAACATATGATAACCCAAATATTTATTTTAAAAGGTGACCTAAAATCAATTACAAGATTAGTAACGTATAATAACATCTTAGTCTGGACATCGTTATCTATGAGATAGATTTCTAGGATATCAGGCATATTTACTTCATTTGTTTCCTAATGTATTTGATTCATATCATTCAAATTCCCATACTTATAGTGTTATAGTCTGATACCTTACCTTCTACAACTTTCTTTGATAGAAGTTTGTAGAAACATAAAAAAAAATTGTTCGTTATATATAAATATGGAGTTACTATGCAGAGTATAGTTTCAATTGTAGTTTGTAACTGCAATTGCGGCCATAATATTACAGATTTGGAAGTCGCTGCAACAAATATAAATATTTGTAGAGTATAATTGAAGTAAACTTATGAGATTCTCGGAACATGCCATAGTATAGCTAAATAAGTTACAAGAGACTTAATGTCATAGTAAAAAACAACACTCAAGATTCCTCCTAAATAAGTATTTCCATATTTTTTAACAAATTTAAATCCTTTGTTACATTAAGAAATAGTGAAATGAAATTTTGAAACAATTCATTTGACAACACAATTAATTCTAATGTCTTTTAAAAAAAAAATCTAATAATGAAAACTTTAGATATTTTTGTAATTTCACATCTCATACCTTAACCAAGGTTTGAATTTGCAAAAAGATTATGTTTACCGAGGATATGGTGACGTTTAATATATTGGAGTGCTGATTCGAATTCTCAATATCTCACTTTTCTACGTTCAGTGTGTCTTTTTGTCACTAAGTATCGATCAAAAAGACCTTCATATTTTGTTTATTATATGTACTACAAAAAACACAATTTTTATATTTCAAAAACAAATTTTCATTCTCTTACATAAATGATAATGCACATTTTACTCTAATCAAACAAATATTAATTTTAAAATTCTATTAACTTTTTACACACATAATAATTAATTACATATTACCCGCGAAAGACGCGGGTTAGCATCTAATCTATTTTAATTGTATACTTATCCGTTAGAATTCGATAAAATATGATAAAAGTATACTTTTAGACATAATATTTGTTTAAAATTGTACTTTGTTTTTTTTCAAATGTGAATATTCAAAGTGATATTGAAGAGTGTGAAAATTTCTCCCAAACAAATTGGTAACTCAAATAAGTTGAACCATCGGGTCAACATGATTTTGCCACAATATTTGAAAACAAGCCTCAAATTAGATTAAGATTTAATCTCCAACCACAACATAAAATTGAATACTAACATTTGTCATTTCAAAAGAAATTCCAAACTAAGAATAATGTCTCACACATAACTTGTGACTGAATTCTTGTATGTTTAGAACCTTTTGAATGTGTGTCTCAGTCTACTAATAATATTTTCTATCTAAAACAATTATAACTTGAGGTTAAAATTTAGACTTTTTTTCCAAAGAATTAATTTTTAACTTCATATTTAGTGTTTAACTCAATTTTACGAGAATATATTCAAACATAATTTATTTTATACTTAACTTACTTATACTAAAAATTAATTTTACAAAGATAAATTCATTTAAAATCAAGGTGATACACAAACACCAAGTCATGATATTCATATTATGAAATCACCACAGAGATGTTAGTATTGTCTACACTTGTCCTCATAGAGATATTGCCAAAACTCTATTTTATGATAATTTGATTTTAGAATAGTTCTCAATAAATCAATATCATTTTCCATGTATGACATTGGAGTTTATAGGTAATCTTGAACGTGATGGAGTTTTTAACCTTCTCACACCAACCATAACTTTCATCTAAGAGAAACCACTTTGCACAAAGAAATGACATGCATTAATAAGCTAAGAGTATAAACGTTGTCCAGAATCTACACATTTATCAAATTCTTCTTTAACTGTATGGTTCAATTCCAATTATGCAAAACTGTTATCACCAATGCCTTCACATCATAAAAGCACAATGGTGAAAAAGAATTAACTACACAAATGCCTTTCAATCAGCAGTTAAAAAGTAGCTAGTAGATAAACAATGTGTTGGGATGTTTCATACTTCTTCAACCTGCAATGCGATATTGTCATCAATCAAACTTGTAATAGGCTGAAAGATTAATTTTGATGCATTGTCAATGTAAAACTTTTTACACTCTCAACCAAACGAAACCATCATTTGTATGACTTTTAAGGTAGATATGATTAAAGTCAAATATTTTTAATGATTCAATGATTATGATTGGTTGACAGTATAAAAAACCTTTACCATGTCAATGCATAGCAGTTAAATCCATAATCTATATATAAGGAAGCCCAATATACTTCTTCGGAGAGAAGGGTAAAAGTAAAAAACCTGAGGGAGGCTCATTAACTCATAAACAGCTTTTTTAGGAGTAAGTTCATTGTCAATGATACGAGCGACTGCTGTCAATACTGGCATCTTGACATTATATTTCTGCGCCAAAGCAATCACAGCTCCAGCTGTTGAGATGCCTTCTGCTACCTGCGCGTAGTAAGAATGCTAATGTCAGTAACTGTCACTTTGAATGATTTTGTGTATGATCAAGCACAATTGAAAACTACCTGATTCATGGAATTAAGTATGTTCTCAAGCTTTTCGCCTGATCCAAGACGCACACCAACAGTTCTATTTCTCGAAAGGTCGACAAAACATGTAAGCATAATGTCTCCAGTTCCTGACAGACCGGTTATTGTAGTTGGCTTTGCACCCATCTTCAAAGTGATAATAAGAATAATGAGAAATATTATTATTATTTGGAGGGTAAAAAAATGGAAGACTTTATATGCCAAATGAAAATATAAATATAAAGTAAATGTGCATGTGTACATCAATAGACTGCATCTATTATTATGAATTTATGTATAATGTGCACACACAAAAAGTGAATCAGAAGACCTATTTTCCGAATCGTGAATCAAATCTTTTTATGAATCATAAGATACATTACCAATAAAAATATGTAATTTTTAAGTAAAAACCAGTGACATGGCCAATGTAGGTGGGATCACGAGTTGGATCGTTAATCGTGCAATCATAGGCATCGAAGAAAGGGTAGCATGCTGCGACGTGACGAAGATCGCAGGTGGTGGAATCGGTGGGATCGTCGCTAGGATCGCAAATTTGTGAGTTGGATCGCAGTGAGTTAAAAGTGTACGGTTCTTCAAAATTGACAAAAAAAGTGGTTGACTACTCTAAGTTTAGGTAGTGACTCACTAGCATGAAACGGGATTTGAGATTCATCTCCATAATAATAGATACATACTACAGATTTATATTGATTGGGTTCTATTTAGTATCAAAACGAGATATGATTCACATGAGCTGTGATATTTATTTAATAGAAATCATTTACCTTTGTTGCAAGCCACCGTATTTCGGAACAGCCCTGCGAGACAAGAGCAGCCATTGAGTTGTTACCAAGATTCATACCTACTACAATCCCAGCTGCTATTGCTAGTACATTCTTGAGGGCACCTGCTATTTCGACTCCTGTAACATCACTGGAGTTATCAGAGATTACAAGCTGAACATTTGCATCAAAATCTGTATACAACTGTTTTCGCAAACAGAAACAGAAAGATTAAAGCAAGCAAAAGACATAGTTTCAACGCAATGTTGTCAATCGCAAACCATGGAAAATAGCAGTTTATTCAAATTCCACTACGCTACCATGCTATAGCTACCATAGTCACTATTTGACAACACTTTGTATTGAATTGTGTATCGCAGGACAATAGTGTTTTTTTTTTAAAAATTCGGCTATGCTATAACACTGCTACAGTCCCTGCTTGACAACACTGCTTCAGACAAGACAAGGAAGGAAAGAAGTCTTAATAAGATGAAAAGAAATCATTTACAAATGAAACTCAATTTCATTTATGAATCTATTAAAACTCATCTACCTTGATGTGCTGATTCTTAAATGATTTGAAGCTAGTAGCTGCTGAACTGCATTTGCCAATTTTTTGTCTTTCGATGCCACGACCATTGCTGTATTTTTACAATGGAACCAAAAATGATAAAAGTTATTGGCTTTCTGCTATAATCATACACATACACGAAAAAAATAAAAACAAGATCGCCACATGTAATTAGCAATGTCATTGTAACCTGTAGGTAGCTTATTCATTATTTCCAGAGCAAAAGAAGGCCCTGACAGTGCAACAAAAGGCTGGCGAGGATTTCGTAGTGCTTGCGGAATAACTTGAGCCATTGTTCTTAGTGTATTAAGCTCCAGGCCTTTACTGAGAGATATGAATGGCAAACCTGGATCAACATAATCAGCGACACTCTCGAGAAAAGCTGCGCTGAACTACAATAACATAAACAAAGATTCAGACGGTCACGTATTATACAAAAGACAAATGCTAAGGTTCGCCGTATGCATTTTATTCGACTATACAAAGACTTGGACTTATTGAAAAGCATCAACACTATCGATGTTTTAAAATAGCAGTTCAGTTACGCTATAATCCTTGATGTTGAGAAAGAGTGTAGACGAATGCAGCTGCAATTGTGGTCACAATGCAGTTGCGGAGGCTTCCAAAATGTGCATAATACCGCAATGTAAAACTATGAATAGTATTACTACTATCTACAAATTAAAGAAGGAATGCAAAAAATCAAATGACCTGAACAGGCACTGCATGAAAGCAGTAATCCGCATCATGCAAAGCAGATTTTGCATCAGTTGTTGCGACTACATTTTCCGGCAGCGTGTGATTCGGGAAGTATTTACTGCAAAAGATAAAAGAACAAAGAGTCACAATAGAAATGGATGATGAAATTAGATGAACACAACTCACAAATTAACAAGTATGTAAAATGACAAGGACAAAGAAAGCTACCAATTGCAGTGCCTCTCATTGATCGACGAGCAAACTTGAGGATCTCGAACAAGCATCACGACCTCTAACTGATCCTTTCTGTCTGCAACATGAGCAGCCATTGCCGTCCCAAACGATCCCCCTCCAAGCACTACCACCTTTTCAACAAAAATTCAATGTCATAAAAACCATAACACAAACTGAATAAACATCATAATCTTAAGAAATAATCTAAAATACTTAAACACTTTGAGATTACTCCATGTGAGACAAACTACAATAATGTAACATAATATCAAGATATTATAAAATTAAAATTAAAATTAAAATTAAAATTAAAATTAAAATACTCTGAACCATATTAGATTATCAACATTCAGATATAAAAGCACAAAAGAGAAATATGTAACCTCAAAAGAATGACCAAGAAAATGTGTAATAAGGAATGAATGACCAATTTAGTCTCTTGAAAGTAACAAATTTTAAAATAATCCCTAAATTTAATCAATCTTTTACACACTTATTATCCGAAAGATACAACTTAATGTCAAAATAGTCGATGAATTTGACTAATTTGATGAAAATGACAACCCTACAGTTAGAGAGAGTAAAAGGAAGAAAGTAAACCTTGTTAGTGCGTTGGAGAACATCAGTATTTGACTTGGAGCGCCAAGACCTTGACCAACGAACCAATTTCTCCCAAGCCACCCTAACAACCCTTCTCCTATCCCGGGTCGGGTCAATACCCGTTTCCATAACCGGGTCGGATTCTTGAGTAGAAAAGGAATGAGAATCATTTCTAGCACAAGAAGGAGGTTGAGTGATGATGATATTAGGAGTGGAAGTGAGGGTGACAACAATTGTTGATTTTGAAGGGAAAGCGTAAAACTTGGAAGCATTGTTGTGAAGATAACAGTGAAATTTTGAAGAAGAGAATGGGTTTGTTGTTGAATAATGTGAATGTGAATGTGACGATGATGGTTTTGATATTACAGAAGCCATTTTCCGAAACTTTGAAAGACAGAGAGGGAGATTTTTGTGTTGTAATTAAATAAACTGTCACTCCCGATATTTTATCCTTTCCAAAACTCATTTTTTTTCAGAAACAAAATAACAAGAATTTGCTTCAAAATAAATATTTGATTCCAAAAAAAAAATTCAATGTCTAACCTTTATTATATCTAATTTTAAAGTGGAGATTTATGCGGTTGATATGTAAATTGACGTGTTTTAATAGTATCAAATTAATTGATCAATAATTAAATAACATAGTTTCATGGATCAGTATTATTTATTTAGTTAATTGTTATCAATAATAAATTATATCATAATAACTCTAAGTTTAAGTTATATTTTTTAGTCTCTTAAGTTAATTTTAGGTTTTAATTTGGTCCTTTAAATTTTATTTGTTTCGTTTTAGTCTTTAAGTTATAAATGTTAGACAATTTGATCATTCAAGTTGTTTTGGATCTATTTTAGCCACTTAAATTATAAACATTAAAGATTTGTGTCCGTTAATTTATAAAAATTAGATACTTTGATTCATTAAATTACAATATTATGCACTATTAGAAAGAACTAAAATGTATAAAATTTGTAATTTAAAGGACCATAATATATAACATTTGTAACTTAAAGAACTAAAATATATTGAAAATAGCTTGAAGGAGCAAAATGCTTTATAACTTAAAAAATCAAAATAAAACAAACAAAATTCTAATTAGAGTAACATAAAAGTTGTATCATAAAAATAACTTAGGGACCAAAAGTTTAATTCATAACTCTACTTGCAAGTTAGAATAGTAAGTTGAACAATAATCCCAAAGATAAAATAAAAATTAGATTTAATTAACTTTAAAATAAATAATAAAATAATGAAACTATTAACAGACCTCCCATTGCTTATAATAAAATGGTACATTCTATCAAGGTTGACTCATAATAATTGGAAGGGCATACCCATCAACTGATTTGTGCTATAGTCACAAACTAATAATTGACCTTAATTTATTTTGTTAAATAGTCGGGTGATCCGACTCACACACATATCATAATTAATAAATATATTAATAATACTTTCTAACCATTGATTAGATCAATTTACATAATTAATTAAATTATTTATCTTCTATAACAAATATTTTTTTTAAAACAATATATATTTTTCTAGCAGCGAACAGATGCAGTTATGAGATTAATGCTCTTCATAAATAAACAGGGTGGACACGGTTTCAGGATTCTACAAGGATAATATACCCTTTAAATTTCTATTTCACTAATATTATTGACAACATTTCTCATTCAAAATTATGCAACAAATTCAAGGTTTGCAGCATGATGGTTGATGTGTTCTTGGCTCAGAAGAAAAACAAATTGGGAAATGGTTTGGTTTTGTGCAGTTCGCGAATGTTAGGGATGAAGAGAAGACGGTGCAAGTACTTCATAACATGTGGTTTGGGACGTATAAAACTTGGATTACAGTGTCACAGTTCAAAAGGGAAACATTTGTTCATTCAAAGGAAGACACCAAGGTTGAAGTCCTCGTATAGCATTAGGGTAGTTAGCTCTTTTTTAAGGGATCAAAGTCGATCATCTTTGATTTTATAGGGACTAAATTCAAACAAAAAAACTTATAGGGACTAAAATAAAAAAATGGTATATTTGTAGGGACCAAATACATATTTAAACCAATGTTGTATATATAGTTTATATATTATAAAATATTATAAACAATAATTGACATCTAGCAATGTATCATTGCTACTTAAATCATGAGAAAATCAGTGATACGATTTCAACCTTTACGGCGACCACTATTTATTGTGCAGTAATTGTCCCTTCTTCTAAATGTCTAATTGAACGCAAGTCCAATAAGTGTCATCCTTGTAATGTTCAATTCTTTATTACTCAATCTGTAATAACCCATTTAATTAAAAACTTAGAAAAATAAGGATTTTTAAATATTAACATGATTAATTTAGGAATAAGAAATTTTAATTAGAATAAGATGGGATAGTAAAATAAGTAATGTCAAAGGGTCTAAATGGGGAATTTCTTTCATTTCCCTCACTTTTATCTCATTCCCAAGAAAAACTCAAACCACTCTCTCATTGTTTCTCTTCTACCCGTAGCCAATATGAAGAACGCACCAATACACTGTTCATCATCTTCTCCAAATTCTTCAATTCTTATTATTTTCCAAAATTTCCAAAAACACTAACTCCATTAACCTCATCAGACCTGTTTTAACTTCTTGCATGCGGGGATTTTCTCCTCAGCCTACAAAGAAAACTTACCATCAAATCGTGTTCGGGTCAGGAAAAAGAAGAAACAAAGGAAACTGAACCTGAAGAGGAAGAAAATTGAGAAGTAGACAAACCACTCCAATTAACTCACATTCAAGAAGAACCTTTTTAGAAAAACTGTGAGTTATGTTACATTAACTTCTTTTAGCATGAGGCTTATGAGAATTTATTCACTGAAATTCTTTACTTCTTGCCAGAAACTCTTTTGGGGGCATTACGAGTTAAAAGAACTTATAGCGTAAGGAAATGAAATTTTTAGCATATAGGTATTTTGAAACTGCACCCAAATAATTTTAAAATATCATGCATGTTGTTTGCTTGATCATTGAATGATTGTTGTGTTTGAAATTTAGGAACTCTTAGAATTTTGAGTAAATAATTGTAGTTTAATGTGTGAATCATGTCACTGAAGGAAAATGTGTATGCCTTGGAAGCTCTTTCACTCTTGCCATTGCAATTTTGCCTCTAGGTGTCATTCTGTAACTTTGGAGTTTTTGCCTCTGGTTGTTATTTCAAAAACTTAAGTATTTTTACCTCTTATAATTCTTTTCTATTTTTCTTCATCTGGTGTCGTTCTCTTACTTCTGCCTCTAATGTTGTTTCCTATTTTCTCTCTCTGGTGTTGTTCTCTTACTTCTGCCTCTAATGTTGTTCTCTAACTTCTACCTCTGACGTTGTTTCCTATTTTCTGCCTCTAGTGTCGTTCTCTTACTTCTTCCTCTAGTGTTGTTCTCTTACTTATTCTGCCTCTGATGTTGTTTACTATTTTTTGCCTCTAGTGTGGTTCTCTTACTTCTGCATCAGGTGTTGTTCTCTTACTTCTGCCTTTGGTGCTGTTTTTCTTATTTTTGCCTCTAGCCACGTATCCTATGACTCTTCGTCTAATCATATATCATCTGACTCTAATTATGCTTCCTCTAGTCAGAATCATGTGCCTTGGTCATGCTGCCTCTGGTCAAAGTTCTACCTCAGGCTAAGTTGCTTGTGGTTTCAGCTTCGAATTAGGGACTTAGGAATTAATTATCACTGACTTAGTATATTGTTAAGGTATTTATAATCGTTGTGGATGATTGATGCATTACATATTTGACATAATACAGACATTGCATATTAAACATCTCAAGTACATTACATTCTCATTAATCAAATCATGCATGATATTATTCATAGTGATACATTCAGGTTCTTCCAGGCATGGAATAATAGGTAAAGGAGAACAATTAGGACGTTGGTTGGAGTTTGGTCAGATCACCTTTACCAATCAGGTCTCAATTATCTTTGTGACACATATTAAGATAATTGGGTGACTTTTCCTTATTCTAAGGAAAAGATTTGAGGTCATTCATATGCTTTTAGAATTAAGAAGAAATAATATTATAAGTTAACCTTTTATGAAAATTAAAGCTGAAAGTTTTAATTTGAGATGCATAATGTCTTCATGTTTTATACATATTTATGAAAGATATTCTTTGAAACTAACTTCCCTTTATTTTCAAAGCTCACTGAGATTTTTCATCTCACCCCTTTATTTTTTATTAGCTGTTGGAGGAACATGAGATACATATTTTGCATCAGAAGATCAGTTCCAGACTTCTTAGAATTAAACAAATAAAATCATTTGATGAAATTCACTTAAATAGACACATAAAAACCAAAAGGTGGTGAATCAATTGTTATGAATAACTATAAATGTGTATAACTATAACTACAAAGAAAGGAACTGTTACAACGTTCTTGAGACACAATTACAAGTTAAAATAGTAAAAGTTGAACAATAACTCTCAACTATAAAATAAAAATCAGATATAAATTTTAATTAACTTTAAAATAAATAATCAAATAATAAAATTATAACAGACCATTCATTAATCATAATAGAATGGTTAATTCTATCAAGGTTCACTCAAAACAAAGATAGTTATTGATAAACAAAGATAACACACCCATAAATTGATTTGCATGTAATATAGTTACAAACTAACAATTGACCACAATTAATATATTCATAATACCTTCTAATAATTGATTATTTCAATTTACATAATTAGTTAATTAAATTATTTATTTTAATAAAAGTATTAGGTGTTATTTTTGCTAGTAAATGTAATCAAACCCGCAACCTTCTTATAACTCTAACCCCTATATATCTTCACTCCTAAAATTCCAAACCATACTATTACTCCATATATTCATTAATTGAATTAATTCAAATAACTTTTTTATAAATAAAAACTTTTATTGAAAGGAGTACAATGGTACTCCAACCAACATTACATCATTTAATTTGTAGGCATATACTAATGTATTGTTACACCGATTGAAGAACATTTAAAACCACATCCTTTCCACATAACAAACACCATAAGCATGCTATATATCATGCTAGATTTTCCACATTTTTCTCCTCTTCTGCACCATCTTTTCCTTGATTAGTCACAATATCAATATCTGGAATGGTAATTACTTCACATGTAATTCCTAATGGGTTCACTACAACAACGTTTGTCATTGGGCTTAGGGCATAGTCCTCCTTTATAGATACCTTGCTACCTTTGTTGTAAATAGCATATAACAACATTTGAAGTAGTCCCAGTGTGAAACCCAACACATTTGGGAGCTGCACATAACAAATCATTTTTAAAAAATCGTCAATGACATTGCTTTGATGTAGGGTCGGTCCAACATAGCCAATTGGGTCTAAAGCGAAAAAAATTAAAAAATATTTCTAACTAGAAATATTTTAATAAAAATGTTTTATATTACAATAATTTTTTTTTTGTTTATAGATAAAATAGTATATAAACTCACATAATTGTAAGATTCCAAATTCAAATTCCAGTTAAACAAAGTCTTGGATTATGATAACACTTTAGATCATATATAGCTCTTTTACATGTCATACAATGATTGACATCAAATCACATATATAGCTGTTTTTTGTTTTGTTTGTCGAATAAGAAGACAAGTCAGCATTCATGTAATTCATAATTTTCTTTTTTAAATTTACGTAATTGTTTTTAGTGAAAGAATTTTTTAAATAATGTTAAATATGTTTTTAATTTTTATAAAATTATAAATTTTTAAATTTAGTCTTTAAATTTTTTATTCATTTTTAATTTCTATTTTGATTCTAAAGAATTTTTTTTTGAGAAATTAAAAGTATCAATATTTTTATAAAAACTTATCAAAATAAGAACTAAAATTGAAAAATAAAATTTGAGACTTAAAAGTTTAATTTTTTTTATATGAACTAAAAATAGAAGTTTGAAATTTTATAACTTTACTATCTTATTTAGCCATTTTAAATAAATGTTTGTTCAGTTTCCATAGAAAAAATCTCGAGTCTTAAGTTGAAGGTGAGTAAAACAAATATTTATTTACTAATTCACCCTTGGACCAACCTACATTTTTATTTATGTTTAAATAAACAATCGATCAATATAGAAGTTGTTTATGGAAAAAAAAATCAATATAGAAGTTAGATATATATACTTACAGCAATGCATATATCCTTGAGTAAGAGACCATAAGCAAACCACATTATGGCACTCAATGTGAGGAAAAATGACAAATTAAATGGCATAAACTCTACACTCTTTGTTCGAATAACCTTTGCCTACAAATCAAGAGATCATTTGATACTTAAGATATGTGAGAATTAATGGAAAATGTTGGTAAATAGAGAATAAATAATTAAAATTTAAAAAAGCACTTAAAATTAATTAGATTTTCCACTCACCACAATGCATAGAGGTGCTGCAAAGACACAAACCGCAAAAGATACACAAATCCATCCAAGGACTTGGACTCGAAGGGAACCATGCATAGCAAATTGGATGGTAAAGAAGATCAAGGCAAAAGAGCCCACATTCATCACCATAAATAGTTTAACCGTTAAGATCTGCAATTAATATTAACAACTAATTACTATCTATGATTATATAGAAAAATAAAAGTGAATTGTTGTTGTAATGATTACGGAAAGTGATAAATGTCACAAGAGTTTGCATCAATACATCACGACCGTTAATCATGGACTAGTCAAACTTTTTTCCATCATGTTTTCCATCAAATATAGAGTAAAGTTGTTCTCTTTTACAAGAAAAATTTGAATTGCCACAAAAACTAGGGACCAAAAAAATAAAATATATAGATCTCTAATTTAGGCATCATTAACACTTGACGACAAAATTAGATCACATTTCATTTTTTTTCTATTATTTTTTGTCGTTAATTCTATTTTTCTTATAGTATGTTTATAATGAAAAATAAAATATTTGTTTTAATTAAGAAGCTCCTGTAAACTACTCCAATGTATGTTAATTTTTGTATGTTTGGATTGATATGTAGTACGTATATGATGGAATGAGATTATAAAATATAAGTAGCCTAGTCTAGCTATTCCACCAATCCAAACATACCAATAAACTTGTAACAAAGTTAATGAAATTATATATATTTGTCATTAATTTTGATGGGATGAATAAGGAATAGTTTATAGAGTTTAATTTTCATCTACTTTAAATGTGAAAAGTTTTACCAAATCGATAAATCATGATTAACCATATAGGTGACTTTATAAGTAGTTATAGCAAAAGTCAAATATTATTAATAATCTAACGGTTATAATTGATTTGACAGTGTAAAAAAAAAAATTCAACTCACAATTTATATAAATTAAATTATATTTTATAATTGGTGATAATATAGAATATACCCTGGCATCTCTGGTGGCATAGATTGTGTACATGACAATGTAAATAGTCTCAATGAAACATCCAAATGAGTTAATGGTAATGAGGAGACGAGCATTTGTCTTGACTAAGGCATAGTATAGCCAAAGCATGGAACTAAACAAAGCCACCAAGTAGGGCAGTGATTGGAAACCTTGTGTTGATTTCATTTTCCATATTCGGTAAAATGTTGGCCTAAAAAATTAAGGAAATTGAATAAAAAACATATTCAACTTTACCATATTAAAATAAAGACAAAGAATGAGTATTCTTAGTGTAAACCAGTTTTACACTGACAGACAGTAAAAATCGATAATTTTATTATCTCATCACACGATTGTAAGTGCTATCATAAATTAATTAGTAATCAACTATTTGTATTTAATGTCAATACAAAACAATGTACATTGATAATTTATGGTCATTAACAAATGATCTAAGGAAGGACTCTTACTCTTATTAGTAAAAAAAATGAATTTTTTTAATAATAAAAAATGAAAAACAAATATAATACTTTATTAAAAATAGTAAGGTTCACTTTTGAACTAATACCACATTAGACAAACTCTTAAAATAATTATATAACTCTTAAATTAATTATATAACTTGTTTATTATTTTTAATCAAAAGAAAAATATTAAGTGAGATGTTAAGTTCTAAACACAAGTTAATATATACTTACAGGGGAGCCAAGAACACCATGAAGGAAATGATGTTACCTAAGCATCAAAAGAAGGATATGTTAAGTTCTTCATTGGCATAACATAATTAGTCATTAACTAATTTATTAATATGTATTATTATTTTTTCTAAAAATGAGTTGTTCACTCTATATGAGCTAGATCTAATATATTGTTGAATGTAAAATAAAAGAAGTAAAACAAAAAGAAATAGAAGTGCATAGGAAAAAGAAGGAATCAAAATGAACAATGGAGTGGATTTGCTTGAAGTACATATTTATGTAAAAATTGATATTTATGTAAAAATTGATATTTATGTACTATAAAACAAAAAATATAATTCCATAAAAAAATAATAAAGCAACAAAAAATGAGCAAAGAAGAAAAGAAAAGTTTTAAATTGCGGCCTAAAAGTTAATTAAAGTTTTTGAAGTATACACGATTGCAATTATGATCATATCATATATTTTTATCTATATTTTTTATAATATTAATTATTACAACATAACTAATAACAATTTAAAACTTTGCATAAGAACTAAACTAAACCGATGACAATTTAAAACTTTGCACAATAAACGAAACGATGGGAAGAAAATCATTTATATGTTACCTAGTATGCCAAAAATAAAAGCCAAATGAATGTGTTTCTCCATATCCTCTCTTAATTAGTGTTTCTTCTTTAGGTTTTGAGAAATATTTTTTTTGGTAACAAGAGGTTTAGGGATTGCTATAGGAATTTTCAAGAAACCTAGGGTTTCTTTCCTACTCAACCCCTAAATCAAATGCAGGTAGTGATGCTGGTGAAGGAATTGAGCAACCCATGTCTTATATATATATATACACACAAATTCTACAAAGAAAGAGAAAAACAAAGGTGCAAAAAAATAAAAATAAAAATAAATCAAAAAATGGAACGCATGCATTTGCCTATACTAACAAAGTCATGCATGTTTCATGGCTCATGAGTGTTTGATCTTCTTAATGAATAGCGTAGCACAAAATTATTTACGTTTCCATGTTGGGAATGTTCACGTGTCACTTTGAAACAATTTCTTGAAACCGCTATATATTAGATTTACTATAATTTTAACCAAATTATTTTAATTGTGCTTAGCTATTCTACACGACACGTAAACTGAAATTGATATATCTCCACAATTCAATATACCACATTATTCCTTTTGTAATAAATTTATTATTATTATTTTTGTTGTCATGTGAATGATTGGTATCGTTCTATATGATTAGAATTTTGCAAGAAACCACACTCTTTATAAAGAAAAGGGAAAAAGAACGAGGGAGGAAGTAGCTTTTACGATTTGATTATTCTACTTATAAAATAAAATTTAGGAAAAAATATATTTTTCTACGTTATTGAAAATTAATGGAGGGTGTCCTAGGTATTGTGATGGATTCATGTGACTTTTTCTATTGTAACTCACACATCACTATAATTTTCATCTCCGTGGCACGCTTTCTTTGCTAGCTAGCTAGCATTTTTTGGGTGAAGTAAAGTGTTTTCGTGTAGCAAAAGAAGCATGATCTCTATACATTTTGTAGCTACATTAGTTGAGTGTTATTACAAGCAACTCCGACGGGTCGGTTGGATCGGTTTAATCGAAAATCGGATACTTAATTGGTTTGATTATGTTGATTTATGAAGGGTTTAAATAGAGTTGTTAAAATGAGTCGAGTCGTATAAGTCAAACTGCTTTGACACACATATGGACTTAAAAAGCTGGTTAAAGATAAATAAGTCATTTTTGTCCGATCTGTTTTCCGTTACAACTTAAAAAAGGAAAATTAATAAAAAAAATTATTATGAACAAATTTGAATTGACAAAATTAATGAATTTTTTTTTAACTTTTGGATTTGTTTAAAAAAATGATATTTTTGAGCTGGTTCTAAAAAACCAAAGTAACAAAGAAAACATATTCTATACAAGTCAAAAACAAAATAGCATTGTTGCAATGCTTTCGCCGCTAACCAAGATAGTCAGTCTAGTACATTCGCCGGTTCAACTTCGTTCACGACTACCGACCAAGACGAGCACTAATTGCGGCTCAACCCTTCTTCTCTAAAGACCAAATACGACCAAGTTTTATGTGGTGATATATGATTTTATGTGTTATAGTTCTATTTTATTGTTTTTACTATGGTGATTGGGGATGGTTTGTTTTACAATTTTGTTTAATTTTTTATTAAATAAAATAAAAACTATTGGAAGAAAAATGGGTCGGGCCATGTTGTTGGCCCACAAAACCATATTGAACGGGTCAGTCTTGATAAATTTCAGCCCAACAACAAAGCAAGTCGGGTCGAATTGACTCATTCATGGGATTAGGCACTTCAGGCCAGAGCAGGTCTGGTCAGGATTAACCATTTGTCAGCTCTAGTCCAAGGATTATCTTCATTGAACCAAGAGCAACTACACAAGTGAATTATACATCATATCTTTACCAAAAATCCTAAAACAATGGATAATAAGTTCTCTCCTTAAATAATTTTAATCTAAGATAATATCTCGCATATAGATATTACTTTGTGATGTTTACTTTGTTTCAAGGAACATAGTAAAAATCCTTTTTCATGTCTATTCTTCTCTTTGAGTATTCACTTGTCTCAATATAGAGATTATGTTTTACTACTCAAAATGTTATTGAAGAGTGATTTGCATAAGAGTGTAACGCCCCCAGATTTTTTTTTTTTCCAAAGCAATACTTAAAAAATATTTATTTTCTTTTAGAAACAACTATAATTTTTTTCTTTAGGAGTGGTTCATTATGTGATAAATTGAAGGTGCGTCTAAAAAGACTTGATATGTTTTTTTTTAAAGAATGTAATGCAATTTCCTAAAATATTATTTATTTATTTATTTGCAAGGTTAATATTTCAGTTATTAGATCGATATTCATTTACGCTCCAAAATAAAATAGATTTTCTTGAGGTGAAATTCAAAAGAAAATAGATTAACTGAAATTAATGACGATTCAATTATTTACTAGCGAATAGAAACTCACTTCCAAAATTTCTATTTAAAGTTAATGATGAAGAGTAAATGACTTTACAATGTACCACAAAAAATTTATTAATACAAAACATTATTTTTAAGTAAAAGTCTCATTTTCCCACGCGCTGCACCAAACAAACATCATTCATGCAAACATCATTCATGCAACTCTTTGAGATCATTAGTACCTAAATGTTGGTGTAAGGGGTCAGTTCATCCCACAACAAAATTAAACCAAATAATAAATTAAAAGCCATAAAATATAAATATAAAATCTTTTCGTAATAAAAGATTTAAATAAATTGATTCTTTAATAATTCACCAAGATATATTAAAAGTCATAAAAATCTAAATAGATCAAATAGCAACTCACTGCAGAGCAAATAATTAGATCAAAATAAAAATAATAAAATGTATGCAAGATATGCATGCTCCTAAATGTATATGATCCGGATATAACCAGCCACACAGGCGTCCACACAGAAGTCACCCATACCAATGGGGAAAATTAAACCAGCCACACAGGCGTCCACAAAGATGCATATGATATGTCATGAAATGATAATGATGCTCGAAATTTACAAATCACTAGCCACTTAGGCAACCACAAAGAAAATGTCATAACACGAATAACCAGCCACTTAGGCAACCACTTAGAGAGAACTATTCAAACCATAAACCACCAGCCACGTAGGCAACCACAAAGATAATAATATTTAAAACACAAATAACCAGTCACAAAAATCAACTTAATCAGGTTATCACAATTAAAAATTATAACTTTTCATCAATTCCCCCAAGACTCATATATTATTCATAAAAATCAAAACTTTAAAATGAATTAGCACAAAAATCAAAACTTTAAATTAAAAACATCCTAACAAACATATTACTCATGAGATCATAATACAAATCATAACTTGATAAATACAAAAATTGCAACTTTACATCAAATATATGACAACAAGCATATTACTCATGTTATAATAATAAAAATCAAAATTTTATAATTAAGTTTATCAAGGCAAACATATTACTCATAAAAACAAGATATTATAGTTAAATTCTTTAAGGCAAACATAAAATCAACATTTTTCTTTTAATACATCAAGACGTCATATCAATATCTTACAAACTATTAATTTAACATCTAGCCTAATCTTGCATGGGGAAAAGCCCTTACCTTAGGCGCTTTCTTTGTTAACACCTCTAGATTCGCATGAAAACTAGCTCATGAGGCAACGACGAATTCAACACGAATAGACATTGGGATTTACGACTTAGAAAATTATTTTGGTAGTGTACCAACGACAAATAGGTGTGACAACCAGATAGCCTAATGGAAATGTATGAATAGAAGAAGCAGTCGTGAGATTGTTAAAATAAGGGGGTTTCAATAGCTATTTACGTTGCAATATTACAATTTATTTCTTGTCTAAAATTGAAGTGCACTTAATTCCAAAATTATGCTACCAATGGTTACTATTTATTTAATTTTATTAGGTTGTTACAAAGCCAATTGCAATCATGTGTATTTATGTGTATGAGTTAATTAGGATTAACTAGTACAGTTCACCATATATTGTAGGGTGTCACACCACCCCTTTTAATTAAATAAATAAATTAGAGGGTGTCACATCACATTTTTAATTTTTTTTTATCCAATAGTTACAAACCAAAAATTGCATAGGGCTATTTTGTAGAGCATTAAAATAAAATCATAATTTTGGTTTAAAGAGAGCGATGCATGAGATATAAAAAGGAGAGTAGTCTTTTTGTTTTCCTCTCTTAATTGCACATAAAACTCATAATTAAATTTATAAGCTTCATTTCAAAAATAAATTAAATGTGTTAAGGAGGAGAGAGAAGTGGGTGCATGGTGTCAAGAATGAAGGAACTAAATTATCTCTCTTAATTGGTTAAGAGACAAGGATATAAAGTTACATTATGACAAGGCAACACAATGAATTGCCATAAAAGGAGAGTAAATCACTATTTTTTATTTATACTAAAATGGATTGACCAAAAATATTTTCAAAAGGCTTATACTGAGTTTCAGTAAGTCTACTATCTCCTAAATTGAATAATTATTTGGTCGAAAATAAACTAACAAACAATATAACTTCTATAAATTATAATTTAATTAAATAATTCAACTAATATTTTATCAACTAAAATAAATCAAGCAAGACAAGAAGATCATCGTAGGTCACACATAACAAAATAAAACAAATATATCTAACACATCAATTTTATGATTATCGAAACTAATCAAGTAAAAAAATACACAATAGTCCATTTAGGAATTAATCACATCATAAATCATCCCCATGTAATTATCACACCAAAACAATTAAATATAAATAAAGATTATAATTATTCAGGTAAAATTGAGGATGATAAAATTTAATTTATTTATACGTAGAATAATTATTAATTAAATAAATCATGACAATTACTAAAAGACACATATATAATATATATGAAAATATTGGGGTGTTATAAAGAGCAACTTTAATACGAATACATTTGCCCTTAAGATAAAATACCTTTAAAAAAACTTTGGAAAGCAGATGAAATTGACATTTGAGAAATAGATGTTTTGCTAAAACGTATTATCTATTTTTCATATAACAATTATAGTCTTTGCGAACAATCTTTGTCAATCCAATTTTTGAAAGAAATTAAAAAAAATTAAGAAAGAGAAAACAAGATTGATCCAAAAACATACACTATTTCAGACTATTTTCCTAATATTTCCAGTATTAAGGGATCTTTACTCTTACACGATAAAGTGCTCAGTCAAGAGACTGAACTTTGATACCAATTGTAGGTGCTAGAAAACACAAGAAATAGGGGTTTGAATTATGTTTTGCCATTTCTGAAAGATACATCGATTGCCTTATATAATATTGTTCTTTATCAAAACATTTAACTTACTTTTATAAAATAGATTTAGTCAGAATAAGGTTGAATCAAAAAGAACTACAATGAGAAAAATAGAAAAAGATAAAGGAAACATATATATTTTTATATTAGTTCACAACAGACTATTGCTAAATCTACTCCTCTTTTTACAGAGAGATTTTGCCTCATTGCAATCGATGACTTAATTCACTATTTCAATTAGTAGCATACAAGTATCATTTACTCTACCTCTTTAGGCTTCTCCAAACTATCATCGATATAACCTTCTTCAACTTTCTGGCAACTTGCCTTTGAGGTTCATGAGTGTTGTTGTACCTTTTCAGGTACCTCTTAGAGGCGAAAGATTTGTTGTCACTATCGAGCTGATTTATATCAGTTCTAGTTTGTGTCTGAATTGACACAAAATTTATTTCTAGGATTCTAACTCTCATTGAGAGAATGTTACATATCAAGTCCTATATCACTACAAGTGTGTCATTAATATAAATCTTTGTATTACAACTTAATCTGCACACTTAGCAAATATATTTAGGGGATAACTATTTTTTACTTGAATATTTTTTTATCATCGAAACATCAAATAGAGAATTGTAGCTAAAACCAGTTTTGCACTAACAACAATTTTCTCTCAAGTGTGAGTTCATTCTTTCCCCTTAGATCACCGTTGATGTGGCACATCAACGAGACACATCACCTGAACACCTTTGGTTATAAAGACTTTCTATACAAGGGATCACCAATATTGGGTCAAAAGCAACCACACAAGTAAGTTGGACACCACACCTTCATCCAAAATCTTAAAGCAATAGATAAGTGAGTCATCTCACTTTATATATTGTTCAACATTTACTTTTCCAACCAATATAGGACATCTAACTCTCACACTTAACACCAAAGTATCATACATGACTTGAGTAAACCAGTTGAAATTGGAAAACTCCACTTAACTAATTAGTAGAACTCGGCTAAAAACGAACATATTGTTGTTGAAAGTTTTCAACTTATGTACTAAAGTATTGAAATGCGGGAGCTGATATTGTAAATGCATGTTTACTTTTGTTTAAGTTTAATTGTTTTGATTTGATGTCAAAATTAGGATCGTAAATGTGTGTCCTTCATTATTTTTAGGCTGAAATGCAGTTTTAGTCCCCCTATTTTAACTGATGCGTAATTTTGGTCCCTCTATTTTTAATTTGGCAATTTTGGTTCCCCTATTTTAACTGATTCTTAATTTTGGTCCCTCTATTTTTAATTTCCCAATCTTGGTCCTTCTATTTTTTAAAATTGAGACATTTTGTAAATCTAATGGATCACAAATATTTTTTTTTAATAAAATTTATTGGATTATATTGAAAAAATATATAACATTAATAAAAACATTAGGTATTTATTTTAAAAATATTTTTTATTATAAAAAATACTTACAAAATAGTTTTTAATTATTTTAAGACTAATTAAACCTAAAAACGGTTTATTTAATATTTTGTAAAAACTGATTTCAAAATTTATTATTTTAAAAACTGTTTTTAAAAGCATTTTTAATTATTATTGTTATTAATTCAAATATATTTTTAAAATAACGATTAATAATTAATAAATTATGATTCATTTAAAATAATGAAAAAAAAAAC
>JBBPBP010009778.1:33007986-33058266 GCA_037974735.1 Cicer chorassanicum | reverse complement strand
GGGTATTTTGATAAATTTTTTCTAATAGGAACATTTCAGTATTTTTTTTTAAAATAGAGTTATTAAAAAAAAAAAAACCAAAGTATCACAGCATTAGTTATAACTTATATAACTGTATAATAAGGACAGTTTCCAATGAAGTACACAATACGGTTTATAAAAATCTTGTAATGAATAATTGAATAAAAGATTTTCAAACAAATTTAATTACTTAATTAACCCTGAAAGACCATAAAGAGTTAGCCGACCATGTCCAAATCATCATCACCTTTTCATTTTTATATTTTCATCATAGCGTTATATGCGACAATACTCTATCTGTTTACCTGTCACTATTAACCTTTAATATAATAAAGCGACACTGGAAATTTTAAAACAAACCCATTCTTATCTATCTTGTTGTCGTTTTACCTATAAGCCACAGTCCAACTTGTATTCGAGTTGCCCCAAAAAATAAACAGTGTAATATAAATATATATTTTAAATATTAACTTAACTATAATTTTAATCATTTATTTTCTATTAAATATTTATTTCAATATTTTATTTTATAATTTATTAGATAAATAATAAATATTAGTAATTGTTATTATTTCAAATAATTAGATAATTATTGTCTTGTACAGTTGATGTTTAATTTTATATCAGTTGTAAAGTTAAATGTACAATTTTAATAAAGATGAAATAAAAATATAAATAATTGTAATAAATATCATTCATTTCAAAGAATTTACGCATATTTTGGAAAACATAATTTTTTTTTCCAAATACAAGCTTATTATATTGACAATTGTTAGAATAGATTCAAATGATTAAATATTGTTATAATTTTAAATGTGGTTGTGACAATGATTAAAATACATTACTTATAAAAAATAAATAATAAAATGAATAAAAGAATACGATAAAACTAAAATAAATATTAAGTAAAACAAAAATCAACAAAATTATATTTAAATATATTTTTAACAAAATCTAAAGTAGGTTTTTTTAATTGCACAAAAACTGAGTTTTTCTTCATGCTGAAAAACGTGGTAAAATTAGTGTCATTTATTCACTACTATTAATATTTTTATTACCAATAATTAAAGGACAATTTCGTAAATATATCCTTGGACGAGGTCAATTTTGGCAACAAAAGCTCACAAGTCCACAACAGAAGAATCAGACTTCATTTCCTTCCTCACACAAACATCACCACCACCACCACCTTTTGCTTACACTTTACACAAAACCAAACCCCCCCTCTCTTCTCTTACACCTCACAAAACACCTTTTCAATTCATACAAGGGATCGGCATCGTAATTAAAACTTCCAAACGCAACACCACCGATGCCGAACCCCGAACCAAATCCTCACCGGTCCAAAAACAAACCCTCCACGTCATCATCTAGACCACCACCGGTTCGACCCCCGGTTCGTTCTCGAGTTCCGTTAAAACAGTTACTCCGTGTAGCATCCGTAGCAAGCGGTATTCAATTCGGTTGGGCTTTACAGCTTTCACTATTAACACCCTACGTTCAGCAATTAGGAATCCCTCATCAATGGGCCAGTATTATCTGGCTTTGCGGCCCAGTTTCCGGCCTGTTTGTTCAGCCTTTAGTCGGTCTTTTAAGTGACCGTTGCCAAAGCCGATTCGGTCGACGGAGACCGTTTATATTAGTCGGCGCTGCTTCGATTGTCGTCGCCGTTGTTATAATCGGTTATGCCGCTGATATTGGTGGTTTACTTGGTGATGATATTGAAGGGAGTTATCGTCCTTTTGCTATAACTGTTTTTGTGATAGGGTTTTGGATTCTTGATGTTGCTAATAATGTTACTCAAGGTCCTTGTAGAGCTTTACTCGCTGATCTCACTTGTAAGATCTTCTTCTTACTCAGATTCTTGATTTGATCCATAATTTTTCACTGTTCATGCATTTTGCTTGATTTTGATTTATTTGATTTTTATTTTTTATATATATTATTATTGGTAAAGTTGGTGAATCGATTTGACATGATTGCAATTTTTGTGTATAGTTCAAAAGAGATCGAACAACCGCGTGATATTTCGTATCGTGTTGGTTGATTAGTTGACTTTAATGATGACTTTCGAATTTGATGCATTTCATCGTTTGTTTTGGTTGGTTTACTTATATGAATGGAAAATTATTGATTAATGACTTGAGTTTACTAAATTTTATTCCGTGAGATAGATTTACTAAATAATGTATTTGGTGTTAGATTTGGAAAGTTGGCGTGGTTTTGGTGTAGATTAGGAAATTGTTGTGTGGTAGGTAGATTATACAAGACGTGATATGCAATGATTAACAAAAATAATAGTAAATAATGCCACGTGTCAAGGGATACGGCTAACATTTGCATTCCATGCATTTTTTCATTCATATATATGCTATTCTAGCAAGATTTGTTGAGTGATTGTTTTGAAACTCATGGTGTTGGATGCCGCGTGATTTTTTACTTTAGTTGTGGCCTAGGATTTTGTTAGAGAGTATAAAAATATCTAATGATGTCTTGATGTTATGCTTGAGTATCGTAGTTTTTCTTGTAGTATTTTGTCTTAGATTATCTTTTAAGATTAATTTTCATTTTTTCGAACACATTTTAGCCATTTATTTTTTTAATAGATAAAGAAAGTGGAATTTATTAAGATCTACATTTCTAAACACAACGAAAATGTCAATAAACTATTTTTAATATTTCCTGAAATGCATTTTCATTAACTAACATTTCATCTTTATATGTCAATGGTTCTCTTTAAGAGTCTCTCATTAAGCTTTAAAATGAACACACATTTTAGACGATGAAAACACAAAATGTTTTATACAAAGTAAAGGAAGCCTTAGTTTTCTTAGAGTTTCTTATCTTAGATTATCTTTTAAGATTAATTTTCATTTTTTCGAACATTTTATTCACCAACTACTATTTTAATAGATAAAGAAAGTGTAATTGTACGTAAAGACCTAGCTCAACTGGCAATGCCAATATTGTTAGGTCAATCATTTTTCGTGGCGATCTAGGTTTGAACCCAGGATCTCCGCTTTGCATGTGAGTTTACTGGTGATGCTTGTCATTTCGTCTACAGTCAAATAAAAAAAGAAAGTGGAATTTATTGAGCTACATTTATTCACTTAATAATCTTGTGTGTAAAATTAAAAGACAACAAAGAAAGTTCTGCATAACATTATAGATAGAGATTAGTGCCAATTTCTAAGCATTTGAAATTGAAACCACGGTTCTGTTTTGGATGGTTTAGTTTTCTATTTAGAAGAACTGGATAACTTGGAAGGTTTAATTTTCTATTTTGGGAGGTCATGCAACTCTAAATATATATATATATATATATTTTTTTTTTCTTTCTCCTTTTTATGAGATGAATATTTTGGAGCAGATATGGAAGGTATACTATGAACTAGGAAGATGAAAGAATTCATTAAAGCTTGTTTCCCTCTCATCCATCATGAAGAGTTATCTTTGTTCAATAGGAGTTGCAATTTCCATAGAGGATTCATAACATTTATAGATTTTTTTAAGTCATGATGTGAGAGAAAGATAGTGGTAACTTGGTTATTTGTGACATTTGTTTGTAGGTCAAAAGGAGACAAGGGTTTAGGTCCTGTTAAGTTTATGAAAAAAATAATTTTTGTTTTATTGTAAATTAAGTATGTATGCTTTATACTTTATATCAGAGTGAGTGGGATGGTAGCCTAGCAACTCTTGCTTCTGACGAGTCTTTGGAAATTCATTTCTCTTCACAAGTTTTTCCTCTGCATATTAACCCATTCTAAGTTTATACTGTTCTTAGGTTTGAAACATCTCTTGGAAATCTAAGTTTGAAAGTTATACTTTGTTAATGCGTTGCTCTGCAGCCAATCACATCCAGTGTAGGATTTTTTAGGTGTTCAGATTATTTGAAATGTCCTAACTGGTTAGATGACTTAGGATTTTACAGGAGTAGTAGGGAAGGAAATATGTGTTCTTAGACTTGTTAAGTGACAAGTTTTAAAGCCTCTCTGTTTAACACACGGTTCTGTTGCAAGGAATATCAAGGTAGTTTGTTGAAAGGCAGAAGACTGGAGAGCTCTTTTGTAACTAAATGCCTAGTTGGCAATAGTGAGTTGGGGGAAAACATGTGTGAGAGTTGTAGGGATGGTTGGAATTAATTAAGGCATTAAGGCTTGAGAGTGAATTGGCCACTCTCAAATCTGCCCTGTTCATTGTTTTTATTGCTGTCTGCTAAAGAATAGGATGAGACTAAACTGATCCACTGGAACTTTTTATACCAAATATACTGGATTAATATTCCCTTTTGAAAAGGGGGTATTTAACCTGCTTAATTGAAAATTAATTAGTTCTGCATGGATTGCTACCAGAGGTCCTCTGTCTAGATGATCTTCTGCTTGATATTAACTGTTGAACAGTTCTCAATTAAATTTAAAAGGATATAGTAATTATCATTTGTTTTCATCATATCTTACCTAAATTGCTTTGCAAAAGCACCTAAATGCCAGAGTAAATATGCCTATCCTGTGCTTTAGACATATAAAATGCTCATTTTCTCCGGATCTGAGTGGATTACATGTGCTTTGTGTCAACTCCCTCATCCCCTCGAAAATAAAAGCACATTAAATGTGATGTTTTTATGTTTGTCATACTTATTATGTAAATGAAGTGATGAATTTGAAAAAAAAGAAAAACAAGACAGCGATGCCTCTCTTTCTTTTCTTTATCTTTTTCTTCTTTAAATGTCAGGCAATGATGCTCGGAGGACACGTGTTGCAAATGCTTACTTCTCCCTGTTTATGGCCATTGGTAACATTCTTGGCTATGCAACTGGGGCATACAGTGGTTGGTACAAGATTTTTACTTTCACACTTACCCCTGCATGCTCTATTAGTTGTGCAAATCTCAAGTCTGCTTTCTTTCTTGACGTTGCTTTCATTGCGGTCACAACATATCTCAGCCTTGTGTCTGCTCATGAAGTGCCTCTAAGTTCAAGTGGGGCAGTGCATGCCGGAGAAGGGACGGGTAGTGCGGAAGAAGCTTTCATGTGGGAATTGTTTGGGACATTTAAATATTTTTCATTCCCTATATGGATTGTACTGTCTGTAACTGCTCTGACATGGATTGGGTGGTTCCCGTTTATTCTCTTTGATACTGATTGGATGGGTCGAGAAATTTATGGTGGTGATCCAAATGGAGGCCTTATTTATGATACTGGAGTTAGAATGGGAGCACTTGGTTTGTTGCTTAATTCAGTTGTTCTTGGAGTAACATCATTGCTTATGGAAAGGCTATGCAGGAAGCGGGGGGCTGGTTTTGTGTGGGGAATCTCAAATATCTTGATGACTATTTGCTTTCTTGCAATGTTAGTATTAACCTATGTGGCAAATAGCATTGGCTATGTAGGTAAAGGTCTACCACCACCAACAGGCATTGTGGTCGCAGCGATAGCAATCTTTACCATTCTTGGCTTTCCACTGGCAGTAAGTTGCGCTGTTCTACGCTAAATGCAGATTGTTCATTTCCTGTCCATATAAAAGGCAGCTTTTATGTCTCTTAGTCCATTAAAATAGAATCTCAAATTCTATTCAATTCTTTTTTGCAATCATAGTGGCTAATACATGTGAGTTATGTTCATTAACTTGTAATTGACCAACAAAGGTTTGTAAGGAGTTGACTCGTACCCCACAAGGGCATGGGTTCAACTCCCGCATACCTATCTTTAATTTTTTTTTGGGGTACAATTCTTGTGAGTTGTGATACATTTCTATTTGAGTATTACATGATATGCCTGAAATGGAAATGAGTTGACATCATATAGTCTATTATTAATCTATGTTATTAACTTTGATTTTTGTTACTTTTTTATTGTAGATCACTTACAGTGTTCCATATGCCTTGATTTCCACGCATATCGAACCATTGGGACTTGGCCAAGGTGGGTTTCTATTCATGGCCTTAATTTTTCCTTCTCAAAGATAAGACTACAAGACTAATTATTTGGGTTCTTCATACTTACAGGGTTATCAATGGGTGTCCTGAATCTGGCAATAGTGGTCCCACAGGTATTTCTTCTTTTGAATTCCTTTTATTTATATATGATTAGAGTTCCAAGAGTTGAACTACTCTTTGTTGTTTTATAAACCCGGGGAAAGTACAATCTTATTTAGATTTCCATATGAACTTGGTCAACTTTTATACTTAAAAATATGTTGTCATATGTTGATGCAAATACGCTCAGCTTCATATCACTTGATAAAACGGTATAACTTACATAAATCATTTAGGTTGAAATGCATGCCTATTGATGGCATGACTGGCAAGGGACGGATTCATGTACATATAATCAGGGGCAGCTTCCCCCACTAGCTTTCTATTGTTTGCATTAATCATTGAATAATTATATTTTTGTTCTACAAATTAAGGGTTGACCCCACTAAATAATAAGTGATTTTTCTAAAATGTTTGTGGAAGCAAAAATATATTGTACGTCTATAAGAGGTGTTAGCTCAGTGGTAAGAGTTTAACATTGTAGTTTCAAGGGACAGAGTTTGAATCCTTCGGAGACAGTAGTAATAATTTTCCCATTCCCTAATTTTTGTTTTTAAAAATCATATTGTATAGATTCAATGAAAAATATATTTCGGAAGTTACCTTTTATTGTGCGGCAACTACAACGGTTGATATGAGTTTCATACAATGATTTTTGAGAAGAATCAAGTGTCATATGAATTGTTGAATGATTTTTGGGTCATATATTTAGAGACTTATTGTTTTTTAGTATTAAAAAATTTACTACTATAAAAAGTTTGAAATAGAGACAAAATTCTAGAGACGAAAAAAGACTAAATTTGTCAATAAATAAATTGCTAAGTGTTAGAGACGCCAAATTGGATGACAAATTTTACTTTTTCCCTCTCTATCATTATTTCAATTTTACTAATAACAATTTCAAAATATGAAACCACGTAGAGAGAAATTGTGATTTGTAGATGTTAAGATATCTTCAATTTAGGATATATAATTGTATAGTATTTATAATCTCCATTTTTTTTTTTGATAATATTTTTACAATTTTATTTATTATACATTGATTTTTTACATGAATATTTATAATATGTAAGTTTGCCCCCGCTGGTTAAAATTCCTGGATCTGTCTCTGCTGGCAAGAGGCAGTGAGATGTTGTAAACTGTGATTCCTTACAGTGCATTCAGGACTTGTAGGTCTCATGGAACTTTGTTGAATAAATCATCAGTTCAGAATTTTTCCAGTCGTGGTATTGAGAGAGAGAATTTCAGAGGAAAAAAAAAATTAAAATTGTATTTTAGAAAATGGAGTTTCAATTAACTGAATGTAGCTGTTTCTGTTATTGGCTTTTTACAACTGACCTTAACCTGCATTCACCGGTCTTAACCTATATTAAGTATAACTAACTTTGGGAGTTAGTTACAGCTGTACATTCAGCTAGGCTACACATAGTTTACCCAAGAACTATTCTCACATGTGGTGTAAGTAGAGTTTCGTGTGCTACATTGGTTTAATTTGGTGACCTTATTGTTGCCTTTCAAAAGTTTATTGAAACACAATAAAAAACTGGCCATTTTTATTTGATAACAAGAAATATTAATAGATAGAAGATGATAAAGGAAGAGTTGCTGGAAATAATAGATGCAAGAATCTCAACATATAGTTGCCAACTAGAGTGTCTGTATGGTGTGGACTGGCTCGCAACACACGAAAACGTACCAAAACTTCCTTTTACTAATCTTACATGGAGTGTTTATAATGTCCCAAAATTAATTGAAATCAAACAAATTCACATGCAGGACCTAAATCCGTAGGTGGATGTGCAACAAAGTACATCCATAATTAGAAAAGCTGCCCTTTACTAATGGTGAACATGCACATTTTCCACTTCATTCTTCTCATCTTGCAATGTCCTGGGATGGTTGCTGTTAATCAGGTCACAGGACCTTCCAACTCTGCTTTCTTTTCACACTTTTTCCTTCTGGATTTTGTTTGCAAGGGAGTTGTTGTTTCATTATCGTCCTTGGAAAAAATACCATGTTCTCAAGGTAGAAATAAAGAAATTGTCCTTTGAGTAATTCATTATTGTCCCAATTGTTTCTTTTAGAGGGCGATCATGCAATTCATCTAAGAGTTCAAGAGAGTGGACTTACCCCTTCTTTGACCTAACGATGATGTTGGGCATTAGAGGTGATGTGGTCAGCTCTCAATCTGAATTAATAGGTAAAGATGATGTGGTATTGGTGGTTTCTGTTGTTCGTGAATAGGTTTGAGTAAGGTTGTCAGACTCAAAAATTGATGTAAATTTTAGAAAGCTTCCGTAGAATCGACTTGTAGACTCTTAAAAGTTTACCTAGAATGAAAAATAATACTAAAAAACCCTATAAATGGCTTATATGCATAATATAATACCATTGACATAATAAAGCAGAGTAGTGAAGCACAACCTTTCTGTGAAACGGTGATTCAGATTAACAGTTAGTTTGGAGCGAGTAAAACTCACGTGAGAAGAAAAGGAAAGCTTGCTTTTCAATTTTTTTTTTCTCGCCTTTGGTTACCATTTGACCAAGAAAAAAGGAAAAGAATGTGTGGGTTCTATTAGAATATTAGAAAATATCTTTTATATTATATTAGAGTATCTTGAGTTATTTCATATGATCAATTTGTAATCATAGAGATATCTTAGAATATCTCTGATTATTATTATGATTTGTTCCTGATTTAAGATTGAATCTATGTTTCTCTATAAATAAAGATTAGTATTGAGTCTTTTGTAATCAAGTTAGCGTAAAGCTATTATCAATAATATTCAAACCCTTATTATTTTCTCTCCTCCTTTTCTCTAAAATCCCACAACTTCAACATGGTATCAGAGCCTATTTCGATCCTCCTTGAACGATCCCGCATCTATTCCGCTGCCGAGTTCCAAACAGTTTGGGAATATAATCATAGTTTCTCTTTTCCAACGTGATAGTTCCTTTTTCAAACCACTGTCGTGACACATTCCGACACCAGTTTCACTTGTTTTCTGTTCAGTTCGATACTGCCGCCGTCACTGTCACTCTTTCTGGCAAAAGACCACTTCCATTGTGTGGGGAATCTCCCAATCTACACAACCCAGATTTTTTAGGCCAAAAGTAACTCCGTGGCGTAGATCCGAGGAGTTTGAGAAACCCTAATTCTATCATTCTTTCGCATCTCTTTCTCTTTCTCTCTACCAACAGTCATGGCAGGTTTGGCTCCGGAAGGTTCACAATTCGATGCTGAGCAGTATGACTCTAAGATGAATGAATTGCTTACTGATGGACAAAAATTTGCAGTCGAATATGATGAAGTCTATGATACTTTTGATGCAATGAAATTGGAAGAAAATCTTCTGAGAGGCATATATGCTTATGGTTTTGAGAAGCCGTCTGCAATTCAGCAAAGGGGAATTGTTCCTTTCTCCAAAGGTTTAGATGTGATTCAGCAGGCTCAGTCTGGAACTGGGAAGACATCAACTTCTGTTCTGGAATTTTACAGCAGCTTGATTATGGATTGGTTCAATGCCAGACTTTGGTTTTGGCACCAACAAGGGAGTTGGCACAACAAATTGAGAAGGTTATGCGTGCTCTTGGTGATTTACCTTGGTGTTAAGGTTCATGCTTGTGATGGTGGAACTAGCGTTCATGAGGATCAACGTATTCTCGAAGGTGGTGTCCACACTGTTGTGGGCACTCCTGGACGTGTGTTTGACATGCTGCGAAGACAGTGTCTTCGGCCAGATTGCATTAAAATGTTTGTTTTGGATGAGGCCGATGAAATGCTTTCACGTGGTTTCAAGGACCAGATCTATGACTTCTGCCGCTTCTGGCTTGGTTTTGGTATTGGTGGAGACTACCCGCTTTCGGCTACCATAAGTCAGAGTATTCTAATAAAGAAGACTTGAGGTGCCTTCATTGTTGCTGTTTTTGCCATGCAGGTTTTTGGAATCTTGGGAGGTGGTGTATTTGCAATCATAGTTTCAGTTGTGCATTCAAAGCCAGGTTTGATTCTCCACCTTACTCGGTTGATCCAGTTGGTTCAACTGTTCCACAAGCAGATTACATTTGGAGGAAAATTGTGATGGTAGGAGCACTCCCACCTGCATTGACTTACTACTGGCGGATGAAGATGCCCGAAACTGCTCGTTACACCGCTCTAGTTGCTAAGAACACGGCAAAGGCTGCAACAGATATGTCTAAGGTTCTGCAGGTTGAGATCCAATCTGAACCAAAGGCAAATGAGCAGGAAAAATCATATGGTTTATTCTCAAAGAAATTCCTCAGTTGCCATGGAGTACATTCACTTGGTACAATAAGTACTTGGTTCTTGCTTGATATTGCATTTTATAGCCAAAATCTGATTTAGAAGGATATTTTCAGCGCAATTGGTTGGATACCTCCAGCGCAAACAATGAATGCACTTGAGGAGGTTTACAGAATCGCAATAGCTCAAACGCTGATTGCTCTATGCAGTACTGTTCCAGGCTACTGGTTTACAGTAACACTCATTGACAGGATAGGAAGATTTGCAATTCAATCGATGGGATTCTTTTTTATGACTGTCTTCATGTTTGCTCTTGCCAGTCCTTATGAACATTGGACTCATAAGGATCACCATATAGGATTTGTCGCATTGTACTCATGGACCTTCTTCTTTGCAAATTTTGGGGTAAATGCTACCACATTTGTTGTGCCGGCAAAGATTTTTCCTGCTAGATTCCGATCTACTTGCCATGGAATATCATCAACAACGGGGAAATTCAGTTGTATTTGGCACAGAACAAGGACAAGAGTAAAGCAGATGCAGGTACCCAACAGCTACTGGGGTGAAAAATTCTTTGCTTCTGTTGTGTGTGGTTAACATTTTGGGCTTCCTTTTTACTTTCTTAGGGTATGATTATTCTCTCTCCGAAGGTTCCAGATCTGCCCTTACTTTCCAATTTTGACCAACGAAAATATGCATTCTTGTTCAAATAGCCATTATTTCTCCTGTTTTGGACGCATTTTCTCACTCCGTTGATCGATCATGGCTTTGTTTCGTTAAAATGGCTCTGCTTCTTCTTTGGTGTTTGTCATGCAATTTAGTTCTTACTAATATATTATAACAGTGGCTTCTATTTCCACCGACAATCATTTCGGTGATGTGCCTTTTCCCACATATGAATCATATTAGTGATGACTTCTTCTTCTGTTGATGATTATTCTGACGGTGCCTTTTATTTTCATGACTCACTTTATCTTGGCAATTTGTCCCAGATGTACTGGCCCCATCTTTGTCCCAGATGTACTAGCCTTGCCTTTCTCTCCCTAAAGCACACCTTTCTCTCCTTGAAGCATATTCAAGTTTAAATATCTTGAGTCTCCGATATTATTGGTTTGAAGCTTCCAAATGCAGCTGTTTAGAAGAACCGACCTTGCTTTGTTCAATTGCTTGCCATGAATTTCTCTCCTGCTGATGATTATTTCAGCTATTTGGCTAGACTTTATTTTTAGCAATTCTCTCTGACTTCACCTGCATCCCTGAGTTGCTTTTCCATCCATTTTTATTCTTTTGCGGAACAATACATTGTTTTCTTGTAACAAGTTAAAGCTTGAGGGAGAGTGTTAGAATATTAGAAAATATCTTATAATATCTTTTATATTATATTAGAGTATCTTGAGTTATTTCATAGGATCAATTTATAATCATAGAGATATCTTAGAATATCTCTTATTATTATTATGATTTGTTCTTGATTTAGGATTGACTCTATGTTTCTCTATAAATAGAGATTAGTATTGAATCTTTTGTAATCAAGTTAGCATAAAACTATTATCAATAATTTCCAAACCCTTATTATTTTCTCTCCTCCTTTTCTCTAAAATCCCACAACTTCAACAGGTACCACCACCAAAACAAATCCTCCCAAATTTCGGTCAAAAAACATGAAAAAATTAACTAAGAAGGCATTAGTACCTTGAAATAATTTTTACTTTTTTTTTCTTATTATATTTTATTTGGACTAAGGATATATTTGTCATTTTACTAATATGCTTCTTTCTTTTCTCTCACTTTTTCCTTTTGTTATCTCATACATACCAAATAATCATCTCATTTTCTTCCATGTTTCTCTTCTAACTTTCTTTCCTCTACCTACCTTTCTCTCATAAATCAAACATAGGCTAACTGGAAGAATAAAATGTTAAATGGTGACTCAAATTAAAAGGTGAAATTAAAAGAATAAAAGGCAGTATATAGAAGAAAATGTTAAATGTTGAAACCAAAAACCAATAGAGACTAGAGATTCATGTTCACAACATCTTGCTCTGTTCAGAGATGGGTGGGTTCTAAGTGAATATAAAAAAAGATGGAAGGATATTTGTCAATGTGCCACAATTTCGCCTAGTCTTCTCCAGAGAAGGTACATTAAAAATAGTATACCAACATCAAATGAAATCTAATCAAAATTGGATGAAATTTTTGCTTGCGCACAACTAACAAAGAGTGTTTTAAAATAAACATAGTTCCTGTTTTATAATTCTCCAAACAATGTTGTGTTTATATATCAAATCAGTTCTCGTTGTTTATTGTTTTAAGATACTATATGTAGTTCCAAGTTTATGATGGTTTGTGTTTTATAAAGGAAAACTTCGAAAAAACAGTGTAGTTGTGAACATGATTTCTGTTTTCAGAGTTAACGAGTTACATATATATCATGTTTTAAACAGATTGTGGTGTCCTTGGGAAGTGGACCGTGGGATCAGATTTTTGGTGGAGGAAATTCTCCAGCCTTTGCCGTGGCAGCTGTTGCAGCCCTTATGAGTGGGCTCTTAGCTTTATTAGCTATTCCGCGAACTGGGACCCAAAAGCCTCGAAGCCGTGTATGAGGTATCATATGCTGTTTTCTTTTGGCACTTATTTCTTTCGAAGATGGATGGTGAAAATGAACAGGTAGCAAGAATTTGTAAATAGTTATTGTTTGTGTAGCCTTTTTCTTGAGTCTTCCTCTCCTCAAGATTCCAACCTCCCACCCAATTTCTAATTAATAAATGAAACATTGGCTGTGTTTTTATCTTGTTGGTCATTATTAAAACCAATGACCTGATTTTTGAGTGTTACTATTTTCTGAAGCAAATAAGGTTTCAGGAACAAATTTTGTTGAGATCCCAATGAGTTGAGTTGTTTATTTTTAAAAAAAATATTGAGGTTGGTTGGCTATGTAAAACTATGAGGGACATTTACTGGCTGTAAGGAAAGGGGAATAATACTCTTGATGTCTAATTAACAATGTAAAACAAGAATTTCATATATAACTGCTATTCCCAAATATCTTGGAACTTCGTGTGTAATCAAAAAAGTTGTCACCAAATACTCATTGTCATTATGCGCAATTAATGGAGACCTTCGTCATTGTAAACCATTCTTGCCTGTGTCAGATGTTTCTATTAAGGCTAGATGTCGCGGGAATGTATGTTGTGGAGCATCTTCCATATGTTCCAAATGGCAACATCTTTTCCCACCAAGATGAGTTACTGCTGAATTGTTATTTATTTATTTCGACGCAACGCTGATTGTGCATTAGTGTTCCAATCATGGTGGTTTGGAATCTCATTCATTTGTGTGATGTGCTTGTATTTGTGGGATGAATTGTATAGTGGCACAACAGTGGCTTTGATTTTTGCTGATGTAAACGTTGATTGGGACTTTGTTCTACTGCTTCATTCTCCTTATTTTGTACAAGTATTTTCCTTGTGTTAATAAAATGAAATCTTGAACGTTAGGTTT
This sequence comes from Cicer chorassanicum, assembly GCA_037974735.1. Classification (NCBI taxonomy): domain Eukaryota; kingdom Viridiplantae; phylum Streptophyta; class Magnoliopsida; order Fabales; family Fabaceae; genus Cicer; species Cicer chorassanicum. Next base: position 33,044,447 of record JBBPBP010009778.1, on the reverse strand, counting down.
GGTATATGCTAGTCATTTTTTACTACACCTAATTTGTGGGTCATGTTATGAACTGTCTAACTTGCATTATTCGAAGTATTCAATACTCTTAATTAAAGTATAGGATTCTACAAACCAGCAAAAAGTTCTAAAGTTAGAACCGATGCCCTTTGACATTGATTAAAGAATCAAGAAATAAACTTTGTTGATTAAAATGCATATTTCAATAATATTTGTTATTATTTTTGGAATTTTAACATAATGTTTTGTTGGTAGAAAATGGAGAGGAGACGATAGATTATTTGAAATCTGTTTTGTTTAGTTCAATCTATTTTGGAGGAAAAAACAGGGAAATAGAGGAAAGCCAAGTTTCTCAATTTTGACTTGACTCTCTTCCAATATAGAATCACAAGGGTCCTTTTTGGTCCATTATAGATTCCTCTCTCACTCTCCTTTTAACTAAAAATATATAATTGAATTCCTTCCTTTCCCCTCTTTTCCATTCAATTGAGCATGTCTAAATTATGTAATTACTAAAAGTTTTAAACTATTTTTAGCTTTAAAGATTAAATGCATTACTTTCCATTTAATAGTTTCAAATTTTAATTTCTTAAATAATCTAATCAGAGGGAAAATTGGTCCGATTTATTTTACAGCTTTTGAACCACGGAATAAGTTCGCGTTTAATATGCATCACTATTAATGAAAAGCCGGTGATATATTGATTCTTGGTTGCTTTCAAGCCTTTTGCACATTGCCCTTTAACTTGGAGTTTTACATGACAGGAAATGTTATTAATTATAGAAGTTAGCATCAATAGGTAAATTATTGGCAAATTCTTATGGTAATAATTGATTGATATGAAAGTGGGTGCAAATAATGTTATTCGACTTTTACCATCAGGTTAGGCTTCTAAAACTAATGTTATTTTATTTTTCGTGATATATGATATGATTTAATTTGGTGGACAGAAGATGCTTACTGGTTCTGGTCCATAAAATTCTTAGCACATGTCTATCTAAATTATTTTATTTTTGGCGCCAAGTGGTGTAATTTAATAATCTTATGTCAGCAACATATATCTCGATGTATCCAAAACAAAGTAATTTGATTCGTGGAGAGATTGGTAGTGTGATTTGGTAGAACAGTTGCCCTAGTCATCATGAATGAAAACATAACCATTCCCTTTCTATAAACAGGGAAAAGTTTTGGTTTCAGTGTCACGAGCATAGAATCTATTCCACCTTGTATAGAAGCATAATCTTTTATAATGTCAAAAAATTAAACTGTGATTTGTCTTGTCAGTCTTTCCCAAACTTGAGCTGTAGCTCTAATTGTATAAAAATTCTGTCTGATCTCCACTTACCCAACTTGTCTTAAGATGTCTTTATGATTGATGACAGTGCATTTTTATGCCATAATTATTTTATACTAGCTAGAACTTGTGTGAGTTTCAATTTATTATTAAATTAAGAGAGAATTATGTCAGATTTCAAATGTGTTTCCATTTCATGTTCATCCTTTGGACGACAGTGGAGTATTAAGTGTAAGTAAGAAATCTCATGTTAGATGAAATTGCATGTAATTGAAAATCTATGCAACCACACTGTAAGGAAAATCAACACCGTTTATGCAAAAATCAAATGCCTTCACATAATAATACATTTAAAAAATTGTTCTCAATCATCCATTTTAGCAGTAATCAAGTTTATCCTTACTATCATATTTTGATTGCAAGGATATATCCAAAATCTGTGTCTTTTTCATTTCCAATAACTGGTTGAGCAAAAAACACGTATAATCCGATTCACATATCATGAGTTTCAGAGAAGTTCAATTATGTACTGAAATATTCCAGGAGTAAAAAACAAACAAAAATTGTTTTGGCATAGAGTGTGAGTGGTGCACATTGTAAGTGAAAGGAAAAAGAGTGAGTTTTTCAATGTCTTTGAGATAATGATAATGAACAGAGGCGCCTCTGTTCCCTTCACTCTGCCAATGCTCTTGTATACACATCACACCTTTATGATACAAATTAAATGGTTGTGATTGGGAGTTAGTAATTCTCTCTCCAATGTTTCCCATTTCCCATCTGTCTCTTCTACATACAGCCAGTAACACCGCTTGTGGTCCCATTCATGACAATAACACAAATCTCCACATTTTTTTATATGGATAATATCATATCAATGAAGATAACTTCAACATGAGGAAAAGTGGTAAAATTGTAATATTAATACATTATTCTCTCGCCATCCAACAACAATTCAATCAGATAGATTTGTGTCTCATCAAGTGTAATACGAAGTCTTAAATTCGAATTCAACTCTAAAAATGCAACAATATTAAAAGATTTGAGAGATTAAGTAGTGCAGTTGTGTGCAGACAATACTCAATTTGCACAAAAATAAATCCTTTCGGCCACAACTATTACCTAAACACAAAATTAACAACCAACTTGTCATTCTTATGAGTGCATGATAAACTGGAATTTAAAGAAATTGTTGACACCAAGAAATTAAATTATTCAACTAATCAAATTGCTTCACTTTTATATATGGCTTGATTTGCATCCATGAATTCATTGCCTCGACCAAAATTTGACTGCACGTGATGGAACATTCAACTAGCAACAACTTAAAGAGAAAATGAGCAAGAGGGAAAGAAATGTGGGTCCTAAAAATTGGATATTTGTGAAAAATTGCCATCTTTAGAGTTATGAGGGCAAGTAATGAAGGGAATGTTTTAGGCTTTAGGTTGTTTTCTTTATATTGATCCCTAGACAGAAAGAGTTGTGTTCGGGATGGGTTTCTATGACATGAGTTGGGAAAGAATGGAACATGCATGGTTTGGCTAGGCATAAACCAAACATGTTTGCTTTGTCCAAAATAACCAACAAGTAGCTAATGTCGAAAACCAAACAAACCATGTTATATTTGAAGTGTATTAAATTTTTAAATATGTAGGACAAATACCAACCACATGTGTTTGTGTATGCCCTTGTCCTTTTAAAAGTCCAAAGAGTTCCATCGTGCCACACAAAAGAACGCATATTCTACTGTAGATCATACGGTACATAGGTATGTAAAAATGTACGTTGTTTTTTATAAGTAGAAATTTACTCTATTTATTGTTTTTATAGTTGATATGATGAATTGATTGATGCTACTTCAACAAAAAAAATTGAAAATTCATTGAAAATTCCGATTTCAAAATTTAACTCACATTTCATTTTTTTTTAATTTGTCAAATATGGTGATAAGTTTATTATTCCGTCAGATACGAGAAGTACAACGTATTTTAAACTGTGATGCTATAAATTACAATTTAATTTTTTTATTGATTTTTATATATTAGTCTATCTATAATACTTTTAAGGTGGTCCACCTTAGAATTTATAAAGAAATAAAGATAATAATTTTAATTGATGTGAAATAAAAAATGTGTAATCAGTTATGCCATAATATTATGTAACGATGACTATATAACTACGAGTCAACAGCTAGTGAAAAGTTAAACTTTTATGATTAAGTTACAAAACATGATATGATAGTGGTTGTTAGAAAAATACTACTACATAACTATAATGAAAAAGAAAAAAACAACGTGTTAATCACTTCCACTTACAATTCCCAATTTGATTATGAAAATTCTTTCTTTCCCATTAAAGGTAAACCCAAAACACGGTGTTTGAAAAGATTATCCATTTCCATTAACAATCAAGCTAATTAAAGCCACTATTTAGTGCCATCACTATCAAACCAAACTCGTCGTTATTTTGACGGCTTAAAAAAATCAATAAAGTGAATAAATGCATTGTTGTTATTATTATTATTCGATCTTTCTTATCTAGATTTTTTAGTTTCACCGTCTTGAATATAACTTTTGACTTATTTTTCTCTCTAAACTTAAAAGTAAAGAAAGCTTTTAATCCACTATTTTTTAGATGCCATTACTCTATAATACTTTTTTAACTTCATAAATTAATATAAAAAAACTATAGGATATATTAATATCATAAGTTAACCACTAACTTTCATAGGAAGAGAAAAGTGTTATAGGTCGGTTACTATGCACCTCCACAAGCATTTCTTCCGTTCAAGTTTTATCTATTTCTTTGACTTTTGTTTCAAAAAAAAATTAAATTTTTATTTTAAAAAATAATACCTTCTTTTATTAAATTAATTTATTAACATATTATAAATTTAAGCAAATTCTTCAAATTCTAGACACGTTTCAAAAAAGGCCCCTTTGCATTTTTTTTCATGCATAAAAACCCACTACCCTTCATTCCCTTCACCTCATATTGCACAACCTTTCTATTCTCACTCACAAACTTGTGACTTTAGGAACAGAGAGGATCCTACATTTTTCTAACTTAGCCATTCATATAAAATCCCTTTTAACATACAAAAGTTTGAGTTTTTATAAACTTAGTCATGTGCAATCCAAAGCCATCTTCATCAACATCACCATTTCTTTGTCCTACAAAAACTCACCTCATAAATCCTAACACCAAAATTGTTTATTCCACTCCTACCCCTATTGATGATCAAATTCAAGATGAGCTTCATACATGGCCTACACTTAGAGAGGTAATGAAACAGAACATATTCTACAACAAAAAAAAAATCCTATATATATAAATTCTTTCCCTTCTATTTTTCTTGTTAAAATTAATAATTAAGTTATATAAAGTAACAAATTACTATCTTTTAGTGACATTTTCTCAGAAAAAAAATAATCTTTTAGGTGATATGTATTGATAGAACCTCAGCTTCTTACTGTCAGCTCAGCTTCTTAATTGTCAGGATGATGAGCTGATAGTAGCAAGCCGACGGAAAAAGATTAGTATACTAATGTTGAGTTTATAACAATATTTTTATTTATTTATTCAGGCCTTAGAAGAAATCAAAGAAATAGGAAAAATATCATGTCCAACAACAATAACTGGTTTATTGTTATATTCAAGAGCTATGATATCAATGATTTTCCTTGGATATCTAGGAGAAATGGAAATAGCAGGAGGTTCACTTTCCATAGGTTTTGCAAACATCACTGGATACTCAGTGATATCAGGATTAGCCATGGGAATGGAACCAATTTGTGGACAAGCTTATGGAGCTAAACAATGGAAAATACTTGGCTTAACCCTTCAAAGAACCATTCTTCTTCTTCTCTCAACTTCCATACCCATCTCATTCATTTGGCTTAACATGGACACAATCCTTTTATGGTCAGGTCAAAACCAAGAAATTTCATCAAAGGCACAAACTTTTATACTTTTTTTAATACCTGATCTTTTTTTGCTATCAATTCTTCACCCTTTGAGGATTTACCTTAGGACTCAAGGAATCACAATGCCACTAACATATTGTTCAGCTATTTCTGTTTTTTTTCATGTCCCTTTAAATTTTTTGTTAGTGGTTCATCTTGAAATGGGAATTGGTGGGGTGGCAATAGCAATGGTTTTGACTAATCTCAACCTCATTCTTTTGCTATCATCTTTTTTATACTTCTCTAGTGTTTATAAAAAATCATGGGTCCCACCAAGCTTAGAATGCATTAAAGGGTGGTCTTCATTACTCTCACTTGCTATCCCAACTTGTGTTTCTGTTTGTCTTGAATGGTGGTGGTATGAATTCATGATTATGATGTGTGGACTTTTGGTTAATCCTAAAGCAACTATTGCTTCAATGGGAATTCTTATTCAAACAACATCTTTGGTTTATGTTTTTCCATCTTCATTAAGTCTTGGTGTTTCAACAAGAATAGGGAATGAGTTGGGTGCAAATAGGCCAAGAAAAGCAAGAATTTCAATGATAGTTTCACTCTTTTGTGCTTTGATTTTAGGACTTGGAGCAATGGTTTTCACAACATTGATGAGGCATAAATGGGGGAGATTTTTCACAAATGACAATGAGATTCTTGAGTTGACATCAATTGTGTTGCCAATTGTTGGACTTTGTGAGCTTGGAAATTGTCCACAAACAACTGGATGTGGTGTTCTTAGAGGAAGTGCTAGACCAACAATTGGTGCTAACATAAATTTGGGATCTTTTTACTTGGTTGGTATGCCAATTGCAATCTTTTTAGGATTTTTTGCTAAAATGGGATTTGCAGGGCTTTGGCTTGGGTTACTTGCAGCTCAAGGCTCATGTGCTTGTCTTATGTTGGTTGTTCTTTGTAGAACTGATTGGAATCTTCAAGTTCAAAGAGCTAAAGAACTCACAAAAACATCAACAATAACTACTTGTCATCATGATGATAATAATTCTAAGTTACCTACATTTAACAAAAATGCTAATTCTTGTCTTGAAGAAATTGTTGTCATTCATGATGATGAGGTTACAAAGACATCTTCACTTGAAACAGATCCACTTATCATAACCACTTCTATCAATTACAATCAAGATTAGTTAATTGGACTTTTTTTCTTGTAACCATTTTTCTACCTTCATTTTAATGGAGTGTATTGTAGGACAAAGTATCCCTCTCCCTCTCCCTCTCCACTTTTTTTCTTTCTTTTTTTCTTTCTTGCTAGTAAATAACAATTTTAGTCCTTATGAGACTTAATTACATTAGTAATTGAATATATCAAAATTACAAAAATATATTTGTATGTGTATTTTATTAATTGTTTTGGTTCTTAAATGCCTGTTTTACGAGTTAATCAAGTTAATTCGGTCTAAAAATGTATATTTTATTAGTAAGTTGAATGTGTAAAATTATATATAAAAAAACAATTTAAAACTATAATTACAATAAATTTTTTATAATTTCAATATATTCAAAGACTTCAATCTCACCCATTTAAGAAACAAAATAATTTTTTTTTATTTTGTTTGAATATAAAATGGTAAAAAAACTAATACACATTATTACGATATTCTAGACATAATTTTTTTTTGTCTGAATATGAAATGGTAAAAAAACTACTCACACACTATTACGATATTCTAAATTTGAACTTGAGATACAATATCAAATCTAACAATATTGACATTTATAAGTTTTCACAACTAGATATTAAAGATAAACAAAATCTTTGATTTTTATTTCTTGGTTCCTTGATGTTGTATTACTAATAATAGCCATTGAGAGAGAGAAAAAAAGATCTGGATGCACTTTTTAATTACTTATCATAAATTCATAGAAAGTGGAGAGGTTGGGAGACAGCAAAAGGAATCTCTACCTTACTTTGGAATTGATCCTTTCCATAAAAAGTCAAATTACCTAAAAATGGAAAATTAACCTCTCATTCCATTAAAAATAAATTATCTGAGCATCTTATTCTTCTACTTGTTCTCTCTCCTCTCAATTTTGTTCTATAATAATAAAGCACATGAAATGATATAAATTCTTTTATCTTCTTTTCCTATTACTATTAGCTTTTTCTTGAGATAACTAGTACTATTAGTTAAAATTCCATGACTAGCTATATTTACTTTAATGTTCTTTTTCTAGCACTTTATCTATTATTTATCAATTAAAATTCCATGAGTGAATATATTTATATATATAATATCTAAGATTTTACTTAATAAAAAAAAAAGTTTGAACACAATATGAAAGAGGGTATTGCCATTTTCAAATTTGATACAGAATCATGTTACAGAGTAGTATACAAAATATTTGTATAATACTTATAGTTATTTTTAGTTTATTTAGAATTATCTTTTCAGGTGAACACTTGAATAAGAGTTGATAACATATTATAAGTTATTTTTAAATTAATAAAAAAAAACAATATTATTTATAATTTATAAAAACATCCTATAAATTATATGAAAATGTTTAATTATAAATATAGTTTGATAAACACCAAATTATCAAACATACCATAGGTTTTACATAAATAATAATGTTTTGAATATAATAAACATTAATTAAATATCATTTAATAAGTTCACTTCCTTAACTAATACCAACTTTTAATTTATAGTTAATGATGACACATAGCACATGCAGCATAGTGACTAATGTAGAGGCATAGAGAGACATGTTTCTCATCATTTCAATCTACAATAACAATGACACAACATATAATAATATTTTAAATTGCGGTTGCAGTTACCGTCGTGACAATCTTAAATATTTCGATAAATATCTTAGTTAAATATGATTTATGTTATTTATATCGCAGTAAAAAATAACTGCAAAACATGATATCACGATCAACATATTTTTTTTAAAAATATTAATAAAAAAGAAAGATTAAATAAAATTTTAATCTTTATATTTTAAATTTTGTCTTTACATAAATTTTTATTGAATTTTAGTTTCCACTTTAAAAAAAAGCATCATAAAAAATGAGTGTTTTTAGGCTATGTATTCAATCCCTATTAATACAAAATATAAACTAAAAATTGGACAAAATTATTTAGGGACTCAACTTAAAAAAAAGTAAATTTTATAAAAACTAAAACATGTTTAACCGAAAAAAGAATAAGCTAGAAAACAAGAAGATACACAAAAGTGGTCACACCAACATAGAGAAGCATAAGCAGAGAGAAAGCTGTAAAGAAATGATAACAATAATTGGCAGAGGAGAATATCAAAAAGAAGAAGAAGAGTATTGGAGAGTGAAGGAGGGGTCCCTGTTTCTAACTTAAGAAACAAATCCCTACACTGTTTCCCTTTGTCTACTTTCCATATGACAATAAAATTAGAGTGGTGCCTCTGCATTTGCCACTTACCCCTCCACATTAGGCTACCCTCCTTTATTCCTTTTTGTTCTTATTTTCAAAACTAACACTAGTCAATCTCTCTCTTTCAAAATATAAGTCATTTTAACTCATGAATTCAAATATAAGAAAAAATTGTTTAAAAAATTAGTATATTTAATCTAAATATTATTTATATTTGCAGTTAATTTTGTTGATTTTATACAACTACTTTACAACACTGTCATTCATTAATGCAAGTGAAATTACAAGTAATTGAAAAAGGAGAGAGTATTAAATATTTAGAGGTATAATAGAAAAAAACAACATCAATGCTTTATCAATATTTAAAAACCACATACATTGAGGTACATTTTGTTGTTGCTAATATGAGTTATATTGTGAAGGATGAAGTACTATTCTTATTTTAAGTAAAGGTTAACAGTGGCCTTCTATAGAAAAATATTAATATATTAATTTTAATGTTGGTAATTTTTTGTTACCATAGTTTAAACCACAATCATTTAATTGATCCAACTTATGGAACTGGTAGTCTAATCCGTTGAGCTCTCAAACTTTTTTTTTTTTTTAATTTGAAGATGAAGTGGTAAATTATATCAAAAATACATAAACAATTGTTAAGTTTCAAGTTCAAATTTAGAACATGATATTTATTTTAACAATATCTGTTTTTTTACCTCTTGAAATAGATCTTAATGATTATTACTGTGAAAAGAAGAAAATAGTACTATGGCTTATGAGTTGTGCCTTTTAATTTATTTGATTCTTGATGTGTACATTGTCTCCAACAAGATGCAGTACATGGCCGGACCATTTTATTTGCACTTTAGACTTTTATAAGTCTAAGTTTTGTCGTTTTCCACTCTTTATTTTTCCCACTCTAATAACTTGTTCTTGAATTGAAACCACTTCTTATTTCACCTTATCTTTTATACTTCAACTTGTACAAATAATATCTTCCCCTTCATCTCTCCACATTCATGTACTCGTGGTACATATTTGTCAGAATAATGGGTGGTATAGCATCAACATTTCCTAGATTTCATGATTGGTGCACAATATTTTTTGTTCTCTCATCATATTGTATGGGTATGCAAGATACATATATAAGTTGATAAGCTAGAGGTTACGTTTAAGCCTCATGTTGGGCGAGGTATAGTATTAATTATTTAAACATTATCCATACATACAATGTCCATTAAGTTTGAAGAAAAACTTGGCTATGGTTATATGTAGTTATTCTTGTTATTGGGATATTAGGAGCACTTAGGTCTATGTGCACTACTCTATTACCTCTTCACAAATATGAGAATATATATTAGATATTTCAAAGACTTAACTATAGGAATTATTAACATATTGTAACTATCTTTTGATATTTTGAATTAATTAAAGATATATAATTATATTATTAGGAGATGTGTATGAGAATCAGTCCAAGAACTCCACAATAAAATGGAGTAGTTGAAAGAAAAAATAAAATCCTTCAAAAAATGGAAAGAAAGTTTTTAAATGAATCAAATATTGAAAAATATTTTTGAGTTGAAGTTGTCTAACATTTCTTAATTACTACATTTTAAATTGTGCTTCAATTAGAAAAATCCTTATCAAAACTCTATATAAGAAAGACAGAAAGCCAAATATTTCTTATTTCCACATCGTTGATTGTTATTGCTATATTTTGAACAATAAACATAACTCGAGAAAATTTGACATAAAGTCAGACAAATGTATTTTCTTAGGATATTCTACATTCTAAGAATATAACTTGAGCGTTAACATAATTCGACAAAAGAGGTGGTTCATACATATCCAGAAACATCCATGGTTCAAAATAATTTCCTAGAAATTTTAACCAATTATAACATAAATTGCTATCCTTCATTTCTCCAGCTCTTAACCTAAGTCTTTTTACTTATGCAACATTGAAATAACGTGAGATGAGATTACATCTCAGTGAGTCCCAATGGACGGAACCAAATCAATTGACATTCTAATTCAAAGATATACTTATCATTTGAGTTTCTCTTCCTATATAAGTTACTCTCGAGTTACCTCTTCTATCTCTAACTTTGACTCTACCTAACAAGTATGTCATAAAGACTACATTAGTTTTACCAATGCCCTTTTCTTGTAAGTAACTTTATTTTGGTAAGATTGTATATAATCACGTCCGTAAGCGATGCTCTACTTACCTTCATATATAAACGGAAAATTCATCTAGCTAGAATGAATCCTACTCATCTGCAGCGTCAACTGACAGGAACTTATAAGTATGCAAATTGAGGAAACAGACACTCTTTGGAAAGCTTATGATGTCTAGTTTATATATAAAATTTAATTTTTTCAAATTAAGCCCCCAATTTTTCCAATTTATCAAAACAAAACACAAGATCATAAAAACAAGACATCAACTCTGGTCTAACTTATAACTCATATTTAAGCATCAATACTCAATCAAATATCAGAAAGTATGTACTCAAATTGAAGATAATGAAGTCTAGTTTTCATAAAACTAACAATCATTCAAAAGTAAGGTATAAAGAAAACATTATGACCAAAACATCACTCATATGTTCTATGAATTTTAAGTTGACAACACTCATTCACTCGCACTAATTTCTTAATGAATTTTTGCAAACCCAAATGGTACAAATTATGAATAAATAAAGCAATTAATACATAAAAACAATATCACAATGTCAATTCAGTCAACATGATTTGTCACAATTGTGAAATTCATGGACTTTAATCTCAAACACATGGAGCATATTTTCACATCATCAAGGAAATTCAATTCTACTCTAATCTATTCTCAATTTCAATCATAGAACTTCACATGCATGACCTATTTTAACCATATATTCCAAAACTCCTAAATCTAACATAGAAAAAAAAAATCTTTTTCTTCATTTTAAACCCTAAATCCCTAATTGATGATAAATACTACCTTATACATGCATGTAAGGAAAATAAGGAAAAGGAACCCACCTCTTGATTTTCAAAAGAATTGAGAAGATGATAATACTCCCAACTCTTTCTTCCTTGGATTCAAGCAAGAAAAATGTGCACTCTTCCTTTCTCTTCTTCTTGTTTTGCCAAGGTTTTTTTTTTCCTTTTCTTATTCTCTCTCTCTCTCTCTCTCTCACCTTTTCTTCTTCTCCCTCAGAGTTTCTGTCTTTTTTCTCTACTTCTTCTTCTTCTTCTTCTTCTTCTTCTTTTCTCTCCTAGTTTAGTAATGTTTCCTTTTTTCTTCTTCTGATTTTCTCTCTTAGTTTAGTGATGTGTATGTTTTATTTTGGTTTGTGTGTTTTGTGTTGGTGTGTGTTGTGTAAATGGAATGAAGAAAGAATAAGTGGTGTTGACTTGTTAAATAAACCCTATTTATTGTTCACTCTTCTAATTTCTCTTATTTATAACCCCAAAACAAACTAGAATATGTATCACTTTATATTTTTTTTTTACAAATTATAATTGTATATTAATAAGTAAAACATAAAACAATTACTTCCAGTTATTTAGTGTTAAAGAGAGATGTTACATCCTTCCCCCCTTAAATAATTTTGTCCTAAAAATTTAGCAACTCACCTAATAAAACAAGTGAGAATACTTGTCCAAAACCTCTGACTCAAGTTCCCAAGTGGCCTCTTTGGGCGAAATACCTTCCCAAACAAACTTCACCAACAAAATTTCCTTTTTATCTTAATGTTTTCAAGCTTTGGTCCACAATTTGACTTGGTATTGGCTTAAAATTAAGGTTTGTCTTCAATTGGATTGAATCACGGTGTAAGGTTTGTGACGGGTCATGAATATACTTTTTGAGTTGAGACACATGGAAGACATCATGTAGTCCAAACAAAGAAGGAGGTAAGGTTAATTGATAGGCCACTGGACCTACACGACGAATGATTTGATAAGGACCCATGAAACGAGGACTCAACTTCTTCACTCTCACATATCTTCCAATACCTATAGTGGGAGTGACTTTAAGAAAAACGTGATCACCTTCTCCAAATTATAGGTGCCTTTTTCTATTGTCAGCATAACTCTTTCGTCGACTTTGGGCTATTATCATTTTAACTTTTATCAATCTAATCTTTTATGTGGTTTCCCTGAGAACCCTTGGTCCTAAGATTCCTTTTTCTCTAACCTTTGGCCAACACAAAGGGGTGCTACACTTACGTCCATACAAGGTTTCGTAAGGCGTCATACCTATACTTAAATGATAATTGTTATTGTAGAAAAACTCCACTAAGTGTAAATGTGTTTCCCAATTTCCCCTATCTTCTAATATACAAGCTCTGAACATATCATCTAATGTTGGAATGGTCCTCTCAGTTTGATTGTCGGTTTGAAGGTGGTAAGTAGTACTAAGTTTCAAACGAGTTCTAAAATCTCTATGGAATGCTTTCCAAAATTGTGATGTGAACTTAGGATCCATGTCTTACACAATGTTGGTTGGCACTCCATGGAAAAGTATGGTTAAGTTATCTTGGACTGTAACTTTCTATCATACTCTTGAGTTTCCCTAATCTTAACTCGAAGATCACAAGTGATTTCTAAAGAACATAGTAGGACTCCTGCATCTAGTGGTACCATGTTTAGGTTAAGGTTTCTAAAGTCTTCTAATAATCTCATCTCATTAACCATCATGTGGGCTACATGGAATGATTTTTGACTTAAGGCATCAACGACTGTATTTGCTTTACCTGGGGGGTACTTTAACTCAAAATCATAGTCTTTCAAAAACTCCATCCACCTCATTTGCCTCATGTTCAATTACATTTGGTCAAATAAGTATTTCAAGCTCTTATGGTCACTAAAAACTTCAAATGTAGCTCCATATAAATAATGTCTCCATATTTGTAAGGCAAAAAATATGGTTGCTAACTCAAGGTCATGGGTAGGGTAGTTTTCATCATTTCGTCTTAGTTGTCCAGAGGCATAACCTACAACTTTATGGTTTTGCATTAACATGCATCCTAATTCTTTCAAGGATGCATCACAATAGACTTCAAACCCTAAGGTTGAATCAGGAATCACAAGAATAGGTGCAATGGTCAAGCGAGTTTTCTACTCTTGGAAACTCTTCTCACAATCTTCATCCCATATAAAAGGATGGTATTTTCGCGTGAGGCGGGTTAAAGGAAAAGCTATATGAGAAAACTTCCTAATGAACCTACGATAATAACCGACCATCCCCAGGAAGCTTTTAACTTCCGCAAGATTCCTATGTTGATTCCAATTCAAAACAGTTTCTACCTTAGAAGGGTTAACAATTACACCTCCTTGAGAAATGACATGACCCAAGAACTTTACTTCACTTAACCAAAACTCACCCTTGCTTAGTTTCACGAACAACTTCTTATTCTTAAGGATCTGCAATACTATCTTAAGGTGTAACTCACGCTATTCAGAATTTCGAGAATAAATTAGGATATCATCAATACAAATTACTACAAACTTATCCAAATAAAGTCTGGAGATGCAATTCATATAATCAATGAATATGGCTAGAGCATTGGTTACACCAAATGGCATAACTAGAAAATCATAGTGTCCATACCATCTTCTAAAATTTGTCTTTTGAACATCTTAAGACTTTATTCGAATTTGATGGTATCCTAATCTAAGGTTGATCTTTGAAAAGATGGTAGCTCCTCCAAGTTGGTCTAACAAGTCATCTATCCTAGGAATAAGGTACTTGTTCTTAATGGTTACTTTGTTGAGTTGCCTATAATCTATGCAAAGTCTCTTTCCTCCATCTTTCTTCCTGACTAATAAAACTGGAGCACCCCATAAAGAGACATTCGACCTTACAAAACCCTTAGCTAAGAGATCCTATAATTGAGCTTTTAGTTCTTTTAAACCTATAGGTGACATCCTATAAGGAGTCATGGAAATTGGTTTAGCATTAGGAACTAGGTTTATGGAGAACTCTACTTCCCTCTCTAGAGATGGGGAAATTACATCTTCTTGGAAGATGTTTACAAATTCATTCACAACTGGAATTGTAGCGACATTAGGTTTAGATCTCGAATCTTAAGATCACATTAGTAGAAAACCATGACCCCACGACATAGACATTGTAAGAGGTGAGATACAATAGGGAGTAGAATGGAATCAGTTTCATTTCTACTCAGAATGATAGGACGAAAATACAAAATATGTTCTTCACAATCTACAAGTACACGATTAGCTGAAAGCCAATCCATTCCTAAGATGGCATCCTTTGCTTTTAGAGGTAGACAAAACAAATCTATTGGATAGACTCTATCAGATACAACTAGATGACAACTTTTATAAATATAAGAAGTTTCGACATTATTCTCAGCCGCCGTAGAGACGACCATGGGAGTTGTAAGCTCAGTTAATTTGAGACCTAAACGTAAAACACACTTAATGGAAATAAAGGAATGAGAAGCACATGTGTAACACAATACTTTTAAAGGTTTATTATTTAGAAAACACGCACCAACAATCAAGTCGTTGTTTCCCTTAGCCTTCTTAGCATCAAGAGTGTAGACCCTTCTAGTGGGAGGGTCATTTGAGTTGGCTAGCCTTTTTATTTTCCTTTGTGGACAATCTTAACTCATGTGCCCCGATATCTTACACCAAAATCAGATGTTCCTACCATACAAGCATTCTCCTTGATATGATCTTCCATACTTAGGACATTCCTTGGACCCTTTGTTCGAGGTACAAATGAGTTTTAGGGTTGCTTCCCTTTATTGGGGGACATAACCTTTAATTGCTGATTACTCCTTTGTGCATCCTCCCTTTGTTGCTACTTAAGTTTGTTCTCCCTCAAACCCCGTAAAATTTCGTCTATAATGTAGCTATATGAACCAAGGTGGCACAAGAAGTTATCTTTAGTTGGGCCAAATTTCTCTTAATCTCTGGATTCAAACCCCACTCGAATTGATTTATCTTCAATCGATCATTTGAGGCATACTCTGCTTGTGCACAAAACCTTGCAAGTTTCTCGAAATTGCCATAAATCAACAACCGACATGTCTCCTTGTAGAAGGTGTGTGAATTCAAGATGATTTTGTTTTCTTATACTCATGGGAACATGTTTATCCACAAAGACGGTACAAAAATTCTCTCAATTCATCTGTGTTCCCGCACTTATCACGCATGCCCTTGCACCCTTCCACCAGCTCTTAGCTTTTCCTTGTAGCATATGAGTAGCAAAAGCTACGTTATCTTCTCTAGTACATTGGACCACAATTTTTTTTTTTAGTTATTTCATCCAACCATGATGATTTGCTTCCAATGGCACTAGGCTCTATAGAAAAGTTGGGGGTTTCAACTTGTGAAAGTCATAAAATAATTTGTTTGCGAGCTCTACTAGAGGTGGTGGCGGTGGTTAAGCAGCCCTGACGACTTGCGTGAGATGATTCATTATGTTGGTTATAAAGGTTTGTTGTTGTTTCATCATTTGTTCCCAACGTCCATCATTAGTCCACCCTCAACGAGGCCTACCAGGTGGTCTTTGATTTGTTCCTATATAGTTCTTCATATCAAACACAAATTTTCAGTTGATCAGACTTAATATTCAATGAATTGATAATTGAAAAATATAAAGTCTCAAAACAAGAACAACTACCAATCCTAACTATCCACAGTGAGGTTGATTCAACCGGCTCTAATACCAAAAATATAACACCATAAGCTAATTGTCTAGAATATAACTTGAACATTAACATAATTTGACAAAAGAGGTGGTTAATACATATCTCAACATAAATTCAGGCAAATGTATTAGAATACATACTAATACTTCAAAAGAAAGAGCAAAAATGGAGTACATAACACATTCTTGGTTTAAAACAATTTCCTAGAATTTTTAACCAACTATAACATAAACTGTTGTGCTTTATTTCTTTAGCTTTTAATCTAAGTCTTTTTTATATGTAAAAAATTTAAATAACGTGGGATGAGATAATATCTCAGTGGATCCTAATGGATGGAACCAAATCAATTGTCATTATATTTTAACAATATACTTATCATCTAAGTTTGTCTTCCATTATAAGTCACTCTTGAGTTACCTCTTCTATTTCTAGATTTGACTATTTCTAAATATTTAAGCGATTAGACTTCTATCAATAGATCCAAGACATAACTCTTGTCATGTATAAGGGACAAATCCTATCTACACCACTCACATCCCTCTACATGGTTTATTACAGGTCTAATAACCACATTTATGATTGTCCTATTACAGACATTGTTTGATGACCTTAAAGCTTACAATTCCTCTTGCAGGGATCGTAGTGACTCAAAGTCGAAGGGTTGCTCATTATGGTCACATGAGAATCACTAATGGCACTTACACAACAATTATAAAACATTCTCATGGCGGGTCAATCCAATATAAACATTACCCCTAATATTTATATCAATATGATGATTTGATATCTCATATCCATGACCCATGAGATGTGGTCATTAATCTACTCACATAATAGTCTCGATATATTATTGTCGTCCTAATTAATAATAATATTTTGATTATGGATACTTTAAGAATAACATTCTTAATGTTCAATAAGGTTTCATGATCAAGTCACACTTGATGTTCTATTGAACGAACTATCTATTCTAAGGACTTTATTTTATTATACGATAATAACATAATAAATGATGTCTCAAAAACCTTCTTTGTGTTCCTCATGCAAAATATACTCTAATTTCTGTTACTAAATTTTGCAAATCTAACAAAGTTTATCTGGAATTTCATTCTACTTGTTCAATGTGAAGGATTAGGTAATAGAGGCAATTTTGTTGTAAGATTCAACTAAACGTGATTTGCGTGCCTACAAGCCAATTTCCTCATCACCCACATCCTTATCAATGAATACCCTATCTATCCATCATCCAAAGTACTCACATAATTGTTATCTAGTTGTGGCCTTTCTATGACTTTCAATAGAAAAAATATGCGATGTAATTCTTGTTCCTTCAATAAAAGCCACAAACTTCATTTTTCTACATCTTCCATACCAACTTCTTCTCCTTTTGAATTCATTTTCTCTAATGTTTAGGGATCATATCCTATAATGTCCATAAATGGTTACAAATATTATCTTGGTCTTATTGATCATTTCCCTCCCTCAATTCACTCAAAAATTAAAAAGTTCTTTCATACAAAGTCAAATGTATCTACACTATTGGTGAAAATTGTTAAAATATTATATTAGAATATAAATAAGTAGATTAGATGGGCTTTAAGTATTCTGGCCCGTTAGTATTACTGTCTATTTGTATTCCTTTCATTATGTTTATCTATATAAAGAACTTCCATTGTGTAGTTGAAACACACGAGTTATTCAACATGTCTCTCAATACTCTTCGTATTCAACATGGTATCAGAGCTTGTTGAGAGACAACCCTAATCGTCAACTACCCGGTGGACCCACTGCCTTCGGTGAATTTTTTTCCGGCAAACCGTGTTCTAAACTCCGGTTTCCTCCTCTCTGCCTCTGATACGTGGATTCCTAAATTTTTGTCCATCCGTCCACGCTCCGCCGCCACTGCCGCTGCTGTCCCTAACGACTTTTTTCGACGA
Source organism: Cicer chorassanicum (assembly GCA_037974735.1). NCBI lineage: Eukaryota > Viridiplantae > Streptophyta > Magnoliopsida > Fabales > Fabaceae > Cicer > Cicer chorassanicum. The sequence continues at coordinate 33,026,204 of JBBPBP010009778.1, read as the reverse complement.
ACAACCACTCCAGCAACATTGTACACCCCAAATCGGCCTACCCCTTCAGATGCGTCATCAGAACAGCCCTCACGCGCCTCCACACGCCCACACGCGCAACCTGCCTTCACGCGCGTGAGATCCACGCGCCGCCAGCAACCACTGCGTGACAGCGCGTCCGGCCGCCGTTGACGACAGCGCTTCTTTCGTAGCACTTGCCTCAGCTTCCTGCTTCCATATCTGCCCTTAGTTTTGAGTTTCAAGTTATGGATATACGAGTTCTAGTTCAAACAGCCCCTGTTTTCCCTGTTCCAACGCGTTTTCTGGCACTCTTTACTGACCATGACGTCTCAGTCTGAAACAAAGAGCATCTTTACCAACTACATCATTTCTCATCTCTTTGTCGAAAAATTGAATGGATCAAATTATGATAGTTGAGCCGCCGACATCAAACTATGGATGCTAGGTCAAGGTTACGAGGACCATCTCACTAAAAATCCTAAAAAGGTGGTTGTGACTGAAACATCCAAATGGAAACAGATAGATGCTCAGTTGTGTCGTGTCATTAAGTCTACACTTAATCCAAATGTTAAACCGATTTTCCATCCACATCTCACGTGTGAATCAGTATGGAGTCAAGCAAAGGCACTCTATACTAATGACATTCAACGTCTCTATGGAGTTTGTCACCGCTTGCTGAATATCATTACTCCGAAGACAATAGATGGATCGATTTCTTCATATCTAGGCACCGTTCATAGTGCACTTCATGATTTTAATGAGCTTCTCCCTTCTACTGCAAGTAATCTAGTTGAATAGAAGAAAGAGCTGGAACAACGCAGCACCTTCTTCATGCTCCTTGCACTCTATGGTCTACCCCAGGAGTACTCTACAACTCGTGATCAAATTTTGGGGTCTGTTACTGTTCTGGATATGTCTACTACCTCAGCGATCCTACTTCGAGTACTAGCAAAGCATCCAATTAGGCATTCATGACTTCAGCTCCGGGTGACACTGCTGCCCTTGCATCTCAGGGACATAACAGAATCGCTCCCATGGAAGACCATCCAACTCTAAGCCTTGTCCCAAATGTGAGCATTGTCATCGGCTTGGACACACTATTGATCGTTGTTGGAAGTTGCATGGTAAGCCTACGCCTTCGATAAATGCAACTCAGCTTGATCCTTCTGCCACTGTTCAAACTAAACCATCTCCATAAGACTCCCTTTTGGTATCAGAGCTGATATCCGAGAAACAACGATTGCCCTTTTAGGACCGATGATAACCGAGAAAGACACACTTGAGTGATAGAGCTGACAATTTGTCCAACCCAGGAGATAAATTATGGACAAAACACGTGGACCCAAAGACACGAGGTGGTAGTGGGTGAAGAGGGGAATAGGGAAAGAGGACCGAATGAGGGATATTGCCATCAAGGACAGAAGATGGCATACGATTGATAAGGTAGCATGCCGTTATGACTGCATCCCCCCAAAAACGGAATGGAACATTGCCATGGAAAAGTACGGTTCGTGTGGTTTCAATGAGATGCCGATTTTTGCGTTCGGCTACCCCATTTTGCTGGGGTGTATGAGGACATGATGTTTGGTGTAGAATACCATTGGAAGCCATAAAATTTTGAAATTGATGGGACAAATGTTCCTGAGCATTATCACTTCTTAAGGTACGAATAGAAACCCCAAATTGATTTTTAATTTCGTGATAAAATTGCTCAAAAATGGAAAACAGTTCAGCTCTATTTTTCATTCAAAATAACCACGTACAACCCGTAATCCATCTCCTCATTATATTGATTTGTGTTATCATTGTCTTTCTCTTTTACATTACACTTACTTGTCCTCTTTGTCTTTTGTTTCTATTTCTAAAACTACAGGTGAAGTATTATCCCACCCTGAGTGGAGGCAAGCAATGCTTGATGAGATGTGTGCTCTACAAAGCAGTGGTACTTGGGAACTGGTTCCTTTACCTCATGGGAAGTCTTTAGTCGGGTGTCGTTGGCTCTATACAGTGAAGGTTGGTCCTGATGGTAAGATTGATCAATTTAAGGCTCGTTTGGTAGCCAAGGGATATACTCAGATTTTTGGGTTGGATTACAGCGATACCTTCTCACCTGTTGCCAAAATGGCATCTGTCAAACTATTTTTCTCCATTGCAGCAATTCGAAATTGGACTCTCCATCAACTTGACATTAAAAATGCTTTTTTGCACGGTGATCTTGAAGAGGAAGTTTATATGGAGCAACCACTAGGGTTTGTTGCTCAAGGGGAGTCTTCCACCATGGTTTGTTGGCTATACAGGTCTCTTTATGGTCTTAAATAGTCTCATAGAGCTTGGTTTGGCAGATTCAGCTCGGTAGTATAAGAGTTTGGTATGATTCGTAGTGAAGCCGATCACTCTGTATTTTATCGTCACTCAGCCCAAGGGTGCATCTATCTTATTGTTTATATGGGTGACATTGTTATAACTGGTAGTGATTAGCAAGTAATACTCCAGTTGAAACAACTTTCAAATCAATTTCAGACTAAAGACCTTGGTAAACTCTGTTATTTTTTGGGTATTGAGGTAGCCCAATCCAAGGATGGCCTTGTAATTTCACAAAGAAAATATGCTATGGATATTCTTGAAGAAACAGGTCTATTAAATGCCAAGCCAGTTGATACTCCTATGGATCCAAATGTCAAACTCCTACCTAATCAGGGGGAGCCTCTATCAGATCCAGGAAGATATAGGAGATTGGTTGGAAATTTAAACTATCTCACAGTTACTCGTCCGGACATTTCCTTCACTGTCAGTGTGGTAAGCCAATTCTTAAATTCTCCTTGCCAAGAACATATGGATGGTGTAATTAGAATTCTTAAATACATCAAAAGTGCACATGGAAAAGGTCTCATTTATGAAGATAGAGGACATACTCAGATAGTTGGCTACTCAGATGCCGATTGGGCAGACTCACCTATAGATAGAAGATCCACTTCCGGGTATTGTGTACTTGTCGGAGGAAATTTAGTATCTTGGAAGAGTAAGAAACAAAATGTTGTTGCTAGATCCAGCGCTGAGGCAGTATACAGGGCCATGGCACTAGTAACTTGTGAACTCATCTGGTTGAAACAGTTACTGAAAGAACTTCAATTTGAAGAGGCCAACACAATGACACTAATATGTGATAATCAAGCTGCACTCCACATTGCCTCAAATCTTGTTTTTCATGAGAGGACCAAGCATATTGAGATAGACTATCATTTTATTAGAGAAAAGATCGAATCGGGTGACATCATCACTAGCTTTGTCAATTCCAATTATTAGTTGACAAATGTTTTTACAAAGTCATTGCGAGGTCCTAGAATTAGTTATATATGTAACAAGCTGGGTGCATTTGATTTATATGCTCCAGTTTGAGGGGGAGTGTTAAAATATTATATTAGAATGTAAATAAGTAGATTAGATGGGCTGTAAGTATTCTGGCCCGTTAGTATTACTGTCTATTTGTATTCCTTTCATTATGTTTATCTATATAAAGAACTTCCGCTCTGTAGTCGAAACACACGGGTTATTTAACATGTCTCTCAATACTCTTCGTATTCAACAGAAACAAATATTCCAAATCATACTATTTTTCTAATCTGATAACTAATGTATACAAACAATCCCGTCCAAATCCTACAATTCCTATCACAAAGTCTCATAAGAGAAAAGCAACTAAACCGTCCATATTTATTACATACAACATTTATTAAAAACCTATACCCTAAGAACAATTCTACATACCTCCATTTAAACTACCTTGAAAATCTGCTTATGCCACCTATGTCATTTATGGGGTTTTATCTGTTCATGGTGTATATGAATTCCCATATATATTATTAGTACAAAAGTGATTTTAAGTGGAATCATTTGATCGATGTTTTGATAATAACAAAAACAATAAATAACAATTATCCCTTAATTATATTTTGTTGTGCGTAGATTAAGTTCGAAGATAAGATTTATATCAAATAATATCTATTTTAAGGTAGCATACTTTATGAATTAGTTAGATATAATAATCTGAGTGTTAATTAACACTAAGAATATTACTAACTAATGCACGAGTAATTATGTTTACTAATAGTGCAAGTCTTTATATATCAATAAGAAGCATTATAACAAGCATTTGATAATCTACAATCCAAATCAAAGTGTTAAAGACAATAATATAAGTCAATGAATGATCATCTGATTACATACGAAAATAGCACAAATATGATAATCTATCTCTGACAAAATTCAACTATGAGTCAAGATTTTTGTTGATCATCGTATTCGAAGAACAACAGTAACATCTGAATCAAGCATATTGTCTTACAACACTATTCTCCAAAGCTGGTGATCAGTACCTACAAAAGAAGATTGATGTTTCTGAAGACACTTCAATCTTTTAGGGCGTGTTAGACAAGTTACTCAATAACATTCATTAACAATTATTAACGAATAAAATCCTCTATTGCATTCATTAGCAATCATTAGGAAATAAAAATTGCTTTTGTATTCATTAGAAATTATTTTGACATTCATTACTGGTTGTACATATATATCTCCGATAAATCAAATGAGAATATTGATTGTTACATTTTTCGCACTACATTTATAATATGCGATCAAAATTAGCAATTGAGATACCACTATCGGAACGAGATACACTTTTATCATTGACGACATATGAAATTTGCAGGACAAACAAGTTAACTTAGCAATCAAGGAATGGTACTCTTATCGAGGGTAAGGAGTGTGGTGATAGTCATATTTATGGTGGTTGCATCAATACATTGCATTGCATTATTAAGCATAAATGGTCTATATGAACTCAATGATGTATGAATGATTGTTCGACGGATGTTTGCTTTCTTGTGTGTGACATATTGTAAGTCTATTTGTTCTTTTTCTCCCTCTTATGTTTTGTTTACTTGTAGTTGTATCTTTGGATATATTAATAACTATCTTTCGTATTCAAAATTTATATTTTTCAAAGTTTTAAATTCCTTAGTCTTTGATTAGATTACGGTTGAAAGCTTGCCCTAGGAAAAATTGTTGTAATGTGAATAATTAAAAAAAAATTGTTGTGTAGTGTGTACACACTAGACATAATAACCACATTTGTTTCTATAAAAAAAGTATATAACCACATTTGTAGTGTTCTCATTAAAGGGGTGTATAACAATCTAACATTTTAACTATTCTCATTACCCCACAATCACAACTAACGGTCATCTCTATATATTTATTAAGGAAATTATCCGATGATAATGCTATTCAAAAACAATAATTATTTTATGGCAATTAGCTTACAAATGTCTATATTTTACTTTTAGATTTATATTTTATGTATCATTCATAAGTTTGTCTTGAGGTGAAGTCTATTGGTGTGAGTTAGAATGCCAAAAAAGTTTAAAGAAGGAGATTGATGTCTAGTACTAACAAATTTTCCATCCTTCCAGAAACCGATCACTATAACATTCTCATATCTAAAAAACAAATTCATAATTTTGAATAATTATCCTTCTATTTAAAAAATTTAAAATAACCTTGTCGTAAACTGATATATTATATAAGGATTAAATATATTTTTAGTCCCTATAAATTTTTAACATTTTAATTTTAGTCTTTGTAAAATAAAAATACAACTTTTAGTTATTACAAAATTATCATGTATGGAGTTTTAGTCTTTGCTATTAATTAAGTTAACATATATTTTTGAATGAATTTTTACAAGCATGTTTACAGTATTTTAAATCTATATTTTTGTTACTTTTGTCTTTAGTTTTTTAAATTTGAAAATTTCATTTTTAAATTTTTAGTGGAGGAATATTTTATAATGTTATAAAGATGTTTACAAAAAGTCATTCGACAATTTTAAAGTTGAAGAACAATTAAATATATTTTGTTTTGACATAGACTAAAACTGTTCGTTGAATAATTTTATAATGAGTAAAAATTGTATTTTTAGTTGACTGGGACTAAAAAATTATTCAACTCAGTATATAAATCATATTAAATACTTACAATATTAGCTGAGCATGTGTGTGTACATCTAGCCATTCCTTTTTTTTGTTGGTCCGTAGCTAAAATAGTAAATAAATTATTGAAAATAACTACGGAGTCTCGAGTTTGAATCTGTGACATGATATCCAACCTAAATCTAGAACATAGTATCCAACCTAATAATTTTAACATTTATTAATTGAACTAGCCTTTACAAATACTTAGACATTGATTTATGTTAGACATATTAATTAGTTAGCTAGTTAGTATTACTCTTGACTATATATATATATATACACCATTTGATGTACTCAACAATTCTCATAGTATTCAATATATATTTTCATTACTTTTCTCTCAAGTATAATTTCTATCTATAACTGTAATAGTGTTCCTACCATGCTTATTTTCGTTGGAATTGAATATTTTTCATAGCCATATTCTTTAATGCCGATTTATTCAAATACACAAACCGTTGAGAAAATTACACGTGCCTGCATTTATTTCTAAAGCAAACTATTTTTTTTGTTGACTAATTCCAAAGCAAACTATATGATCCACCAATTGTATATCATTTATTTATGAAAAAGTGCCACTTTTTCACATTTAAAAAGGTTGGAAAAATAAGGTGCTAAAAAAGGGAAGGGAAGTTTGGCACTCAATATGGCATGGTATCAAAAGAAAGAAAGAAAAAAACAAAAGGTTACAACAAAATAAGACCATTAAGGTCAAAGAATCATGAACAGCTTTGATGTGAATTTTATAAATTTTACCAATTCTAGTAATGGTTATGTGGCTACTCCATTCCCTCTAAATGCCTTGTCATCATGCACAAAACTATCTCTTAATGAGTGAGTGGCCATAAGACCTTAATTTAACTTTTTTTCACATTCGAAATATTGTGTGTATGAATGGAAGAGTTTGTGGGCATCGTGGCCACTTCTCATGCATGATTTATACCATACCATGAGTTGACTTGTTCCCCCATTGGCAAAGCAAGTCTATTTTTAGTGTCATATAAGTCAAAATGTCAAGAATAATTTTGCAACATTTTTTATATTATTAGTTTTTAACTTCTCCAATGCTTAAAGATAGAATATACTTTCTTCTCTTTTACTTTTCTTTTACTTTTGTATGGTATCAATTTAAAGTCACACATTCTAAAACATATAGTCCAAAAAAATGCTTATAAGTGAGAGACATGGTTTAATTTATTACTTTACAAAAATGTGTGGTTTGATAGGGTAATGGCGCACCAATTCTATTTGGGTTAATGTGTTGATTGGCCACTCCTTTGTGTGATATTTATTAAGAGTCTACTCTTCCTCTGTTTTATAATGTGTGATTTGTAGTTAATTTATTTTTCTAAAATAGATGTATATTTTTTTCAATGTACAAGGTATAATAACATTAATTACAAAATGAGATGAAAAAACATGTCTAACAACTAAAAAATATAGCACCTAAATCTGAGACATTTTTTTTATTGTTGTAAATTTATTTGCAAATATTCTTGGAGTCCATCAGTAAATAAAACATTCAAAATTTGAATATCGTGCATCCAATGCAACACACACAAGAGATTATACGCTTCACCCTCATAATTAGAACATAGAGGGAAACATTTCTTAGTTTTTAGCCAAAATAAAACTGCCACTATCATCTCAAAGAGAAATTCCAATACCAACACGGTTTTGGTCCAATATAAAAGAGGTATCTATATGTTGCATTTGTAACGAAATAGTGCTAGTTTGTTTTTTCAAAATTCCCTTTGTACAGTGGCAGGTTTGCTTGTTGCATTAGTATGAGACCAATGAGCTTGTTGCTAGTCATCTAAAGTATGAATACTACGTGTGTGTGTGTAATTATTGTCATGTCTCATTGACGTGCTATCATATCTTCTTATTCCTCTGAGTCCAAATATTGCACAAAATACAAGCTCATTATGCTTCCTACTTGATGTCTAAATGTTGCATAATGTCCAAAGTTCCTCCCACTAAGTTGTTCCTGTTGCTGGCCACATGTGGTAGTGGAAGAAAATCAATGTGTTGCAAATATCTTGTGCTACTTGGACATTGATATTTGCAACACATAATTCACAGTGTTGTGGGAAATTGTTACCACGACTTTGCAATCTATTATAAGTGGGGACATAATGACGACCAAGGCGCCAAATAAAATTCTTAATCTTTCAAGGGGCTTTAATATGTCAAATAAGGTGCCTTTTTCCGATGAATCTAAAATATAATTTGTAAATAAAGTCAATGTTGAATCAATATGCACTTATAACTGAATAAATGTCATTCTTTTCAAACTTCCAAATCTGATGATCCTTCACCACGAAAATGAACAGTGAAGTGTTCAAAATTACATGAGCAGTTTTTGGGGAAAAATGTTGTAGATCAGTACATCATTCAAAGCCTTGGATTTAACATCCAACAAATGAGCTACAGTCATATTTTATAAAAATGGATCTAAATTTTGTGGTATTTGAGACCCATCATCGGGCCAATTCTCTTCCCATGGAGAGATGTTATTCCCTTTTATGATGCTCCATGTTCTACCTTTTTTAGGTGTTTAGTACTCGAAATACTTTTCTAAACTTAATTGAGATTATGACCTAATTTAGCGCAAGTAAAATCACTCTGAGGAAAATATATAGCTTTTAGTAGACGAGTGATAAGGCTATGACTCTACAAGAAAATCAACTTATACCGAGTGCTATGACAAGAGCTTTTTAGCATTCGAAAATTAGCTAGAGCTTTCTAGCCCCAAAATGTCATTGAGAAGCCAATGTCATTTTCACAGGTATTTTCCTAGGGCGAAGGTCCTCAAAACATTCCAAATGCATTACTGAGGGCTTAAGCACTAGTAATAGAATAAATATGGTCGTTTTCGAGGGTCAAAGCACTCAAAATTATCTCATGTGAATTATGGAGGGGCTTTTAGCGCCCAGTCAAAAATCTACGCGCAAAATTTGAATTTTAAAATTCCACATTTCCAAGGTCAAATCCCTCACTATTTGCAATTAATTGGCACATTTCTACTACTCTTTTTAGTCGCACACGTGTTGACCCTCCTCCTTTTCCTCCTTTTACTTATTCTCTTCTCTTTTCTATTCTACTCTCATGATTTCTTTTCTCTACTCTAATTCTTCATTTTTCTCCTTCTTACTCTCTTACATACTTCTCTCATAGTTACTATCTTGGTATGAAATTTTTTTTTTTTTAATTTCATCTCTTATGCTGTATTTTTTTATTAAATTTATGTGTATTTTACAATGTAGTTTGAGTTAGCATATATGTGGATATATTTGGACGAGAAGGAGAAAATCGATAAGTCTGACTCGACTCATAACTAATAGTTAGATTTAAAGTTTTGTTTAGTTAAATAATATATTCAAAATGTGTGTTAATAATGTTATGTGTGAAATATGATTTGTATTTTATATTTTTATATTCTAAAATGTGTTGATACGAAAATGTGAAAAAATGTATATTGTATTTATTATTCATTTTTATGAAAATATAATGTTGTATTTATTGTATATATCTATTGTGATAATATAAATCATAATATAAAATAAAAGAATTTATATTTTTTATTAAAGTTAATATTCTCGAGAGTCGAATCCTTAGGAATATTTATTTTTTTAAGAAAAAAAATACAGTTGTGAGGGCTTCAGCCCTCGATACGTTTCTCAAGGCTACATCGCTCGATACATTTTCAAGGACTTAGACGTTAAAAATGCGTTTTTATTTCTAAAAAAAAGAAACAAATGTTATGAAGGCTACATCCCTAGGAACTTTATTCCAACCAATGCATAAGCAAATATTTTTGCCCTCGGTAGCTCCTTGCTATGCACCATTTTCCTATGGCTTTTTGGCTCTCGAAAAAGTTAGTCTTTCTTGTACTGTATGAGTTTTTCATGTACATCTACCCTCACTTGCCTAAAATTTTCAAGTTAAGAGCCCTAATGCATTGTATCCCTACACCATGATCACGTTTTTGCATGGAAAGTCTATCCCAAGAAAGCCAACAAATACCTTTAGTTTGGTTACCGCTTTTATCATACCAAAACAAGTTCATCATCTTCTAAATTTCATCCTCAATAGTAGGAGGAAGCATGAATACACTCATAATATAAGATGGAATTTGTTGCAACGGTGATTTAATAAGAACTTCTCTTCCAACTCTCGATTGGAATTTACCGCTACAATCGTTAATTCTTTTCCCCACTCTTTCTTTAATAAAACTAAACCCTAATCCCTACCAAAACTCATGAACACCCAAAGTGCTAGAGATCAGGTCTTTGGTGGCCATAGGGACATAGTGAGTGCATAAAATTTCAAGGTTTCGCAAATTAATAGTTTAGCTCGAGGTAGCTTCGTTGACAGTAAAGTTGAAAAACATAAAACAATCATCTGAAAACAAAAAGTTAGAAATAGCAGGTGTTGTTGGAACCAAATTGGTTTTACATTTAGAGTTTTGACGTTAACAAAAGTATTTTATGAGAACAATATATTTTACTTCAAAGAGTATGACAGAAGATTCATGTTTTTGAAGAAAATCTAAAATAAGATTTGAATGAAATTTATAATTGAAGAAAATCTAAAATAAGATTTGATTCCAAATTATAATTGATGAAAATCTAAAATAAGATTTGATTCAAATTTATAATTGATGAAAATATAAACTAAGATTTGATTCATATTTATAATTTAAGAAAATCTTTGACCAAGTTGAAAAGAAGATATGGTTAAGATTTGAAGAATATATGATCAGCATTTAATGAAGATTTGAAGATTATTTGATCAACATTTCATGAAGATTTGAAGAATATTTTATAAACATTTAATGAAGATTTGAAGAATATTTGAAGAAGATTTTATCAACATTTCATGAAGATTTGACGAAGATTTTATTTGAAGTATTTACAAACTCAATCTACACAAAATAGAAATAGAATCAATTTGAACAATTTACAAACTTAATCTAAACAAGATACAATTCAGAATTAGACAATGACTAAATCGAAGCCCAAATTTTCACTGTAAATAGGCAATCAATGCTGAAGGAGAAAAACATCGAAAAGCAGAATAGAGCAGAAGAACTCAAGCTCAAAGTTCTCAATTCATCTTAGAGTTCAAAGAGAGAAACACTTGTTCAAGTTAGAAATATTTTCTGAGCGTTCTTTTCTTAGAGTGTGAGATTTATTATTATTATCAGTTTTGTTAAAAGCAACTACTCAAGTTCCAATCTTTTGTATCCAACCCGATAGTGGTTTAGTTCCTTCTTCAATCTTGGGTTGTTAGGTTGTTAGGAGAAGACTTGGCTTGTAGGGTCAAGGTGGTTAGTTCCTCAAAAGTTGGGGTTGTCATGTTGTTTGGGAAGACTGACTTGGAGGGTCAGGTGCTTTGTAATTCAAGGTTTTTGAATTAGTGGATTAAAGCATTCTGAATGAGGGGACTGGATGTAGCCAAGTTAGTGGTGAACCAAGATAAATCTACGCGTCAAATTATTGATGCTTTCATTGTTTGCTGCCTCTAAATCCTATTGCTTCTACTCCAAGTAAGTCACCAAAACCAAACTAATTTTTAATTATTTATAAATTATCAAAAACTTTTCAACTTTGTGCAAACACAATTCAACTCCCCCCTTCTCGTGTTCACACCTTCAGGTGCATTTCTGCAAATTTTAGTGCCATGCAAATTCACCTTATTTGAGGCCTCGGCTTGGGACAATAGGATACCCAAGGTCTTGATTAACGATGATTACGTGATCAAAAATTTCAACACATATAATCACCCAATTAATCCACTACTCAACGAAATTCATGGCTCTCATGACATCCTAGAGATAAAGCCAATCAATTATATCATAGGTTTTGTTGATGTTAAGCATAATATCATACTCACCTAATTTAATGAGAGTCTTAGCTTTCATGTAATGGACTATCTCAGCAACGACCATAGCATTATCCAAGATGGATCTACTTGGAATAAAGGAAGATTGGTTACGAGAGATGCACTTTCCTAATCCACATTACATAAGGCTATGGATCTCCCATATTTCATTGTTTGTTGATCATCACTTTTGGGAATCAAAGCAATATTAATGGAATTAAGAGAAGAAGGAAGAATACATTGTTCAAGCTAGGTGCAGGGTGCCTCATGAATATCATTCCCACATAGAGACAAAAAATGTTGGTAAAACCTTAGATAAAAGCTATCAGAACTGAGACATTTGTCCGCCTTCATAGAAAATAAAGCCTCCTGAACCTCAGCAAAGGAAAACAAAGCAAGCAAAGTGATATTATCCTCCTTAGAGATAATGCATGAGATAACACTACCAAACGAGTCGTTCACTCTTTCTTGCTGTTAAAACAAAGTGTATAAAACCACTATTTTAAAAGTCAAACCAGACATGTCGGTCAAACCAGGAACCATATCCTTTATTGGTTTGGTCATGGTATTGGACAAAGAATGTCTTTGAACCGATTAAAGTTGAATTAGACTGATCAAACTCGTGTTTGACAACTCAAAAAGCTTGTGCTTTTACTTAAAAAAATTATATTTAATCATAATACTTATAATTTCGCCCCTTACCACCTATGTTTTAATAATAATAAATTAATAACCATCACACCTCTTTATGAATATCATTAGTAGTTATATTTTTGTATGACTTAAAAAATAAAAATAAAATACATTTAAGATGATATGTACTTTTAAATATCAAATTTATAGGTAACTGATTTTTTGACATGTTTAATTTAGATCGAGTCATTAGTCATGTGGTTCAATTAATGACCCACTAGTTCATCTAGTGATCCATTGACTCAATGTCTTGACTAGGTTGATCATCGGTTCAAGTTTAAAAACACAGGTAAATATGCACTAACGACATAAAACATATCCACTACTTATGTGATCCAATCTCCATTCTCATTCCCCATGAAGACTATTTGATTAACCTTTTTGCAGGTTGAAGCTTTTTAGTGAAAAAAGTGGGTGTTCAGTTCTCTTTTCCAAAGCCATTAATTCATAGCCCATAGCCTCTAGAAAATATCATTTTGTAACTCATTCATGAAATTGAGCAACAATACTAACCTCTCCTTCACGGTCGCGGGCATGCTCAAGCTCCTTATAGAAATTAGCAATCTCTTGTCGAAGCTTGTTACAATGGGACTTTCTCTAGTGAGAAATATCGTTAGCCAACACATCTTCGCTGTATATAGAATTCAACCTATTATGGACAAGTTGTTCAAACCTAAGTTCTACCAATCAAATATTCTCAAAATTTAAATCGATGCCTACTCCCAAGAGTTTGGGGCAACTCACACAAGAGTAAGAGATGATGATAATTAAATATGGAGCAACCAAATTCTCAACTTGCACTTGAGAGAACTTTGGTAACCAATCCTCATTAGCCATGAACTAGTCTACCTTTTCTTCAACGGCCATATCCATACCACTTTTGACTTTCTTCACTCTCCATGGCCTCTCGAAAACACTCAGGTTCCCTTTCATCAGTCAAATTCACATACTCATCAGAAACATACCTTGTAGATAGTTGTCTCTGCCTCTTAGACCTCCTGAGTTGGGTTAGAGATGATTCAAAAGCATCACTAAGATTGTCATCGTGTGACAACTCATGATCTTCACTAGTTGGAATATTTACCTCATCTCTAAGTCTATGATCATCAACACAATTATGTGGCTCATCATTCTGAACATTACCATTAGTAGTATCCAAATCAGAAACAAGTGACCAAATTGGATCACCATCAGATAAGACGTTATCTCTCTCAGGTGTAGTTTTCTCCACCTTATCAATGTCTTCAATAGTTTGGTCTTCCATGAACACTACATCACGACTTCTAATAACCTTTTTTTTTTATAGGATCATACAACTTGTAGCCAAATTCATCCTCACCATAACCAATGAAGATACATTGCTTTGACTTTGCATCCAACTTGGATCTTTCATCCTTCGGAACATGCACAAAAGCCTTGCAACCAAAGACTCTCAAGTGATCATACTTGACATTATTCCCAAACCATACAAGATTAATTGACTCATAGTCACGGAGAATAACAAGATCATCACTAGTAGCAGTAGTAACACGGTCATCATCACTATCATCATCACAACCCCTTTGTTTCTGCTTACCCTACTTGCCTTTATTCTCCTTTTTCCACATAAAACAATTCTTTTGTATGTGCCTTGTTCTATGACAATAATGACACTCCATATTTTTGTATCTAGACTTGGACTTGCTTCTGTTGTTTTCTCTACCACCATTCGGTTCTTTTTTCTAACTTCTCCCCCTATTTTCAGTGACAAGAACTTCAGATTGAGATGAAGAACCCTGTGCCTTCCTTCTCATCTCCTCATTCAAAACACCACTCTTAGCCGTTTCCAAAGAAACAACACCATTAGGAGCTGAACTCGTTATAGAAACCTGAAATCTCTCCCAAGACTCTGGTAAAGATAACAGTAAAAATAGTCTCAATAGCTCATCATCAAATTTGATACTCATTCCAAACATTTGATCAAGGAGCCCCTGAAATTCACTAAAGTGGTTTCAAATAGACGTTCCCTCATTATACCAATCTGATGGGAAATAAACACAAAAATACAATAACAAGTAATACGCAACGAATATAAAATTCCCCCAAATTGCAAGAACCCGTGAGGAGCAACAACAAATATATGGCAACAAATTAATCAAAATAAAATAGCATAAAGAACACCGATATTTTAACGTGGAAAACCCCTCAATGTAAGGGTAAAAACCATGGGTCGTCCAGATCAAAGAAATAGCTCCACTATAATCAAATAAGGGTACAAGAGAGTCTGAAAATAATGCACAAAGTGTGCCTACAACCAGCCAAAATAACAAAGCACTAAAGCTTACAAATGAAAAGCAAGAAGAAGTAAAACATCCAAAAACTGCTACTATGTGAGCACGATTTCTCTCCCTCCAGAAGTCGTTTCGCCGATCCGACCGTTGAAAACAAAGATCTGAATGTTGCGAACCTACTGTCCAAACATCAGCGCGATCCAACGGTTAACAAATGCGCAGTCAATGTTTTTCTGAGATTGATTTAACAAAATTAGGAATAGGGTTTACTCTTCTCTTTTCTCTTTTGGTGATTGTCTTTCCTCTCAAAGTAGTCTCTCCCTTTTTCAACCCTAATTAGACCACTCTCCACTTAAATAAGTGAGACACATGGACTACAATATTTGGGCTTTTCTCTACATAGGAAGGGAGCCCAATACCCAACACATCTCCCCCTCACAACTATGTGGAGTTAATCGCCAAACCGGCGATATCACAACAAGTTTCAAACTTCCCTCTTGGTAATGCTTTAGTCATCATATCAGAACCATTATAATCAGTATGAACTTTAGCCAACTCCAACAACTTAGCTTCCAAAACATCACGTATCCAATGATACCTCACATCAATGTGTTTGGACCTGCTATGAAACGTCGAATTCTTACCAAGATGAATAGCACTTTGACTATCGACAAATAATACATATTTGTCCAGAATAAACCCAAGCTCCTGCAAGAATTTCTTCAACCAAATCAACTCTTTGCATGCTTCGGTAATGGCAATGAACTATGCCTCATTTGTAGACAATGCTACACATTTCTGTAATCTCGACTGCCAAGCCACAGCTCCCTCTACAAATTTAATCATATATCCTGAAGTGGACTTCCTTGAGTCAATGGAGTACCCCACCAAAATAGGTTTGTCACCTCAAAAACAAAGCCTCATACATGTAGTACCATGAAGATACCTCAAAATTCATTTTACAGCATTCCAATGCTCTCTACCTGGATTTGACAAAAATCTACTGACTGTACCAATAGCATGCGCAATATCTGGTCTTGTACACTCCATTCCATACATCAAACTACCCACAACAGAAGCATAAGGAACTCGTTCCATATATCTATTCTCATCTTCACTAGAAGGACTTTGTTTAGAACTCAACTTAAAATGAGCAGCAAGAGGAATACTTATAGCCTTAGAGTTTTCCATTTGAAATCTTTGCAACACTCTCTCAATATAGTGTTCTTGTGACATCCAAAGTTTCTTCTCCTTTCTGTCACGCATGATTCTTATGCCAAGAATCTGTTTAGCTGCTCCCATGTCTTTCATGGCAAATGACTCGCCCAACTGCTTCTTTAACCTGTCAATCTTGGAAATATTTTTCCCAACAATAAGTATGTCATCAACATATAATAACAGGATAATGAAATCATCGTTAGAAAAGTTTCTAACAATCCATACCCAGACTTTTGACCCAGCATCACTAACAGCTTGTCAAAAACAATTTAGAAGTCAATTGACTCTTTCCACTCTATCTTTTTTGTCTTCACGGGAAATAATATCATTAAAATCTTCAATAATACATCACGAAAGGGGTAAAGGCTCATACACACACCTCAACAGATTCCAAGACTCCCTCCAACTACTTTCTGGAAAACCATAAAATCACATAAGTCTCCAATTCCTTCCACCAGCATCCTCAATTTCCACATTAATGTGATTAAGAGAACAATTTGTAGTTGTACTATTATTAGAGACATTCTAATTATTGCATTAGTCTCTCAATACAAATCTTCTTTATTATTTTATATAAGATTTTTTGAAATTTTCTAGTATTAAGTATTTTTTTCATTAAAAATACTCTTGATTACTTAGTCATCTCTCTCATAGGAGGATTGGGATAAACATGTGGCATGATGAGTTTTAACACAAATTAAATATGGGGAAGAATTTTCACCCAAATTTTATATGTCAGACTTTTAATATAAAAAATTACAAAAATCACAAAGACTAAAAAGTTTATTTAATCTATAAAATTGCATTATTTGCATCTCATAATATAGACACAAAAAATTAAAGAAACGGTCATACATCCAAAAAAAAAAAAAGATGTTACCCAACTCTCCTTCTCTGTGTCTCATATTCTCCGTCATTCAATTTTTATCTCTTAAAATTTTCTCTTCTTACCAAATACTCTTAAGAACAAACCATAATTTTAAGTCGTAAAATTGTAAAGGTTTGTCAATTTGATATTACAAATTTACAAATAATTAATTGCTTTCCCACTTTTGCAAAATATTTTCCTATTAGAGATATTGATGCATCACGTTAAGTGACATAAAGTTTTGCCTAAATTGATGCCATCTCACACATAACACTAGACGAAAATTTATTATCGGATGAAGAGTTCAATACACATAAAAACGTAAATTTCAAACCAGTATTAAACTTGCATTTAATGCATTTTTGACAAAATAAATATTTTTTTAGCATTTTTATTGTTTTTAAAAATAATTGTTCATTTTAAAAAGCCTTTACCTTTTTATTAACTAATATAAATATTAGAAAATGAAAATAAAATATATTTTTTCTAAAATAAATGGCCCTAAAATGTCCCAAAGTTTATCCAAAAAGTAACTTATTTGACCTGCAATTGAAAAAGTAACTTATTTGACCAATTTGGGCCCAACGTCCAATTTTTCTTCTTAAAAAAATATTATTATAACTATTTTTATGTGTTGGATGAGAACTTTTATGTGTTGGACGATGTATCTTGTACTGTTTCACAAATGCTTTGACTTCGAACGAGTTCTTCAGCCTTATTTTTCACGATGAAGGTGATGCATATGTTAGTGGTATAGTGCCAGAGTGACCAAAAGCACCTCTTATATGTTTCTTAAACAAAAGTAGTTTAATTGCGATTTTAATTTTTATTGATTCGTACATATAATTAAGAATTAAGTTAAACATCTAGTTTTGGATTCGAATATAAAATTTCACAATTGTGTAACTTAAATATCATTATTTTTTAGTTAAAAAATGTAAAAAATGAATCAAAATTATTGAATTTTAAAATAGAAAAATTAATTTCGTGAATTAGTAAAAATAGAAGACTAAAACTGCAATTAAGCCAAAAACAGTATGTTTCTAATATAATTTTTACGGAAAGCTTCTCAAGAAAATTTTTCATTTTAATTAGTTTTGAAATTTCATTATAAAAAAAAAGTTATAACAAATAGATGAAATATTTAAATAATATTTTAAGATAAATTATTTAAACCAATTTTTTAATTTAAAATTTTATTATAAATTTTATTTTCCAAAATTTTATATAAAAAATAAAAATTATAAT
>JBBPBP010009778.1:32991354-33007748 GCA_037974735.1 Cicer chorassanicum | reverse complement strand
CAAGTATTTTTCCGTAGTACAGTATCGTAATATGGTTTTATTCTAATTTCAAAAAAAAAAAAAGGGGTCCCTTCACTTTAATGTAATTGCACGGATACAGTGCTGCTGGACCATTTTTATCCAAATCTGCCACATCCATTAAAAGGGTATGTATGACAACTTGAAAAATAGAAAAAGCAATTCGAGAATATTGTAATAACTTTGATGTATGAGAAATTTTACATACTACAGTACACTGGTAGCGTTTGTAGGGAACATAGCTTGTCATTTTAGTACCCATTTTCTTGTAGAATATAGATGTGTTTTTTACCTTTCATCAGCTTTAGACACATGGAGGATTGAAATTAAGAATCACTCTAGTGCGTGTTTGGATGAAAGGGATTTGAACCGGCCCATTATTGAGATTTAAGTATATATATTATTTAATATAAAGCCTAAAAATTATATAAGGGAAGAAAAAGCTCATACCAAAACAAAATTAAAATAGAATAATAGTAAAATGTGTTATACATTTATCTATCAATATGCAAATGTAGTAGTAACAACAATATTCATCTACATACTAATATTTGAATCTCATTCTTTATGTACTTTTGACCGTAAAATCATTAATAATGTTAGATAATAAAATTCTCTTTTTACTATAAGATAATAAAATTATTTTATTATTTAAAATTATTTTAAGGGTTAAATAAAATTTTGATGCTTAAAAATATATCATGTTTCATTTTTAGTTCTTCTAAAAAATTTCTACAAATAATAATCCTTCAAATATTTTTCATTAATAATTTTAGTTCCTAAAATAAATTAAACATACCTTAAAAAAATCATTCAAAAATTCTAGAAACTGAGTTTGTTAAGTGTGTTTATATTTAGTACAACTTTTTTGTACCCCTAAAAAATTGAGCTCCTGTGTGACTGCACCTCTTACACACCCTCATACTCTCCCTAATTTTGAATACAAAAAGGATAATAAAGAATAAAAAATTTAATTTTACTTCAAAATTAATAATTGTTGAGAATAAAAAAATTTCAATATAAGCAAGTGTTCGGTCTCCTCAAAGGAATGTGGTGCGGATTGTGGAGTTGGTGTTAGTGTACTAATTAATTCTTCCTCCAATGCAAAGTTTCCTCAATTCATAACTAAATTTAAGTTTCCTCAACTCCCTAATTGTGGAGTTGGTGTTATCAATAATTTGTTGCATCCATTTAATTTCCTATAAATATTGTACTGCTATCATTGATTTAATTAGCAAGCAAACATTAGTTTTTTCATTTATGTCTTACTCTATCTTTTCTTAATTAGTATTTGATTCTTTTAAATATGGTATCATAAGCCTTAATTTCACTTTCTCTTAGGTATGTATCTTTCAGCAGAGAGAAAGGAATGAGAGAAAGTAAAGACATAGTTCAAAAGGAGAGAAAATTTAATGGTTTTGTCTTTGTTTCAAGAGAATGAAAGAGATTTTAAATAGTTTTTTTAGTGTAGTATTCGTTTATCTTCTATATAAGTTTAGAATAGTTAATATTAACTAGTTTCCCCTTACGACAGTTTAGAAGAAGTTAATATTAAGTTTAGCTTAGTTAGTTCTAAGATAATTCAGATTAGTTAGTCTGGTTGATAACTTAGTTTATAGGTTCTATTCTAGTTTCTTTAGCAGTAGCTTAGCTTAAGTTTGTTTAGTTTTTTTCTTTACATTTGCTTCATATATTTTCTTTGTATCATACTCATGCATCTATCTAATAGTACTATTGATTGTTTCAGTACTTATTGAATCATTCATAATATCTTTTTTCCTTTTGTCCATTCTTTTAGAGTCAAGTAAAGCATCATGTTAGTGTTACTTAAGGTATCATTAGTATGATGCATGTAATTTACTCTTGTTTTAAAAGGTTTAACATCCTCTAGAAATGAATTGTTCCATTAGACTTATCATCCTAAACAAAACACGAATTTTGTGGCTTAACATTCAAAGGAGATGTTAATTGGAAATCACTAAATAAACATTGCTCTAATGAGCCTAGCAAACTCTCACTACGTGAATTCCAAAGGAATTAATTGTCCTAGGAATTTTCTTATTCAAGTGAAAAATATAATCATAAATTTAATGCAACAATAATATAACATGTGTATCAAATTTAGGGGAGCATTTGAATTCTGATTAAACATAAGGTTGTTTACTAAGTGTGTGAATCTACATTTATTTCATGATACATGCATGCCTATATTAATATCTATAGGATATATAATATAGGGAGATTTTTCCCAAGTTTTCTTATTTTTATTTATTCTCTGTTTATTTTACTGCTTTCTCTTTTTGTCTCCCTCTAATTTTTTTCTTTACTTTGTTAAGATTTTTTGTTTGGTTTGTCATCATCAAAAAAGGAGGAGATTGTAAGATTCATATTGGTTCAAATACAAATACATATTATTGATGTTTTGATGATAAAAAAAACAAAAAACAAAAACAAAACAAAACAAAAGAACAATGATACACTACAAGTTACTTTAAGTGTGCAGATTGGTTAAGACATAGCAAGAATCTAAGTTGTTGACTATTTAACACGGGCTACATAAACATCTGTGACTTACTAATAAAATTTTATGTGTAACAAAGTTGAAACACTAGTCATGGTACATGGATAGTGGATGCTTGTGACACATGACGGGAGAAAGGCGTATGTTCAATAACCTAACCCTCAAGAAAGGTAGGTGCGTAGGATTTGGAGGGAACAAAAAAGGTAAGATCATGGGCAATGGAACAATATTGAATGGTCATCTACCCTATATTAAGTGACAATTGTTAAAGAACCAATGCATAATCTATATTGTTAACTAGACAAAGGAAAAACATTATTTACAAAATCAAACTTTCTGATTTAGAAAGGTAAAATGTCTTATATCAATGAATGAAGAACTATGGGTCTAGCACATGCATTTGGATCATGATAACTTGAGAATGATCTCAAAGATAAACAAACTAAACCTAGTTAAAGGATTACCCAATCTAACCAAAAAACAATGAGAGAAATACAAGTTGGTAGGTTTTGTTTTGATCCACATTGAACATTTTTTTCCTTCTCAATCACATAATATATATATTTCTCTTTGAGTAAATATTCTTTTGTCAACTTTCTTGTCTGAGTAGTGTAAGAAAGAGAAAGATAGAAATAAAATATAGAAAAATGGGAAATTTAACAATTATTATTGATGTAATAATAGGGAAAAATAATGTTATACAAATGGGATGTGGCGGGGTTAGGTGACAGAGATATCTATGATCATTGACCATTTTGGATACAGTCTAACAAAGACAATTAAGGCCTCAAACTGTTTAACGTAAACAATTGTTGGCTTCAATATAGGGAGTTCAAATTTTTGGTGTTTGTTTGTTGAAGCCCATTTAAGGTAGAAGGATGGAAGGCGCACATTATGAAAGACAAGTTGAACTTGCTCAAAGAAAAGTTAAAATGGTGGAATAAGGAAGTTTTCGAGATTGTTGACCTTTAGATTGATGATACAGTACAATTCATTAATGAGCTCGATGCTCTTACAGCTATCGGTAGTCAAGATGTAGATCTAGAGTTAAGAAAACTCACTTCGTTGCATTTCTAGCAGCAAAATCAAAATAAAGAAAACTTATTGCAATAAAAATCCTATCAGTGATGGATTAAATAGGGTGATACCAAGTGTATATGTAATAAAAGGTGCAACAAAAAGACATTTCAAAGCAAGATTCCAAGAACAATGGGTATAGTGATTCAGATGATCAAAATATCAACTCAAAGGAAGAGGAGATTGCCTTCATATCTAGAAGAATTTAGAGGATGTTGCACAACAAGAGGAAATATTTCCCTTAGAAAAGATTCAAAGTAGTCCAATAGAGGAAGGAATGAAAATTTCGACAAGAAAAACATTATTTGCTATGGATGCAATGATCCTGAACATATCAAGTCAAACTGTCCAAATCTGGAGAAAGGGAAATACCATAGGAAAGATTCCAGACCCAAGAAGAATAGTCTGATGGCTACATCGAATGATTCTGATGAATCCTCTGACGATGAACAAGTAGATTTGGCTCTAATGGCTCATGTCAACTCTGCCTCTAGATCAAACACATATTCTGACTCTAGAAGTGAATCAACAGATGAAGATATTGAGGTATTTTCTGACTTTACTCGATCTGATTTAATTACTGCTATAAATGAATTTTTAAATAAGAATCACAAATTGTTTTTAAAACTGAAAACACTTAGAAAAGAAAATACAAACCTAATTGATAAAATTAATGTGTTAAAGAATCCAAGTGTTGAATTTAAAACAACAAATGAAACTCTGAAAACTGATATTACTGAACTTAAAACACAAATTGCAACTCCGAAAATTGATATTGCTGAACTTAAGACTGAAAATTTAACTCTGAAAAATAATCATAGTTCAATATCAATTGAAAATACCACATGTAACTCTAATAAGCATGAAGAAGTATTTCAAGATTTTCTTGCTAATGGTATAGAAAGAAGCAAATATGCTTCTATGATTTATGTAGTTATTAGAAATGGTAAAAGACATATAGGATTTGAAGAAACTATAACTAAACCTAAACATATTCCCTCTGATATCTTGTGTATTGTTTGCTCTAAGAAAGGTCACTCAAAATTACCTCTTCACACGTTAAATACAAGGAAAGACAAGAAACCTTTCAAGACTAACAAACTATGACCCCACCAAATTTGGGTACCTAAGAACAAAAGTGTTTCTCTCTTTAAACAATTTGATGAGGACAATTGCAACATAGAAAGTTTTGTTCTTAGGTACCTTAATTTGGTTGGGTCCTAGTTTATTATTCTTGAAAGGTTTCTTGTTTTTCCTTGTATTTAACATCGGACAAGATAATTTTGAGTGACCTTTCTTAGAGCAAACAGTACACAGGATATCAAAGGGAATAGGTTTAGGTTCAGTTATAGTTTCTTCAAATCCTATACGTCTTTTACCATTTCTACTAACTCCATAAATCATAGAAGAATATTTGCTTCTTTCCATACCATTAGCAAGAAAATCTTGAAATACTTTTTCATGCTTATTAGAGTTACATGTGGTATTTTAAATTGATGTTGAACTATGATTATTTTTCAGAGTTAAATTTTCAGCCTTAAGTTCAGCAATATCAGTTTTCAGAGTTGCATTTGTTGTTTTAAATTCAACACTTTGATTCTTTAACACATTAACTTTTTCAGTTAGGTTTGCAATTTCTTTTCTAAGTGTTTTGAATTTTAAAGACAATTTGTAATTCTTATTTAAAAAATCATTTATAGGAGTAAATAAATCAGATTGAGTAAAGTTAGAAAATACCTCAATTTCTTCATCTATTGATTCACTTCCAGAGTCGGAATCTGTGTTGGATCCAAATGCGAAATTAGTATGAGCCATTAGAGCCAAATCTTCTTGTTCATTGTCAAAGGATTCATCAGAATCATCTCATGTAACCATCAGCCTTTTCTTCTTGGGTCTGGAATCTTTCCTCTGGTGTTTCCCTTTCTCCAGATTTGGACAATCTGACGTGATATGTCCAGGTTCATTGCATCCATAGCAGATAATGCTTTTCTTGTCGAAATTTTCATTCCTTTCTCTATTGGATTGCTTGGAATCTTTCTGAGGGAAAGATTTCCTCTTGTTGTGCAACATCCTCTAAATTCTTCTGGATATGAAGGCAATATCCTCTTCCTTTAAGTTCAAATTCTGATCATCTGAATCACTATAATCTGATTCTGATGTTGCCTTTAGAACCTTCTTTTGCTTGGATTTCAAGGCCATATCTTGTTCTTCTTCTTGGGCACATCTTCTTCAAGCTCAATTTCATGTGATCCGAGAGAGCTGATTAATTCCTCTAGCTTAGGAGTATTCAGATCCTTTGCTTCTTGAATGACAGTGATCTTAGGTCTTCACTTGCTTGTCAAAATCCTAAGAATTTTCTTGACATGATCAACAATAGTATAATTCTTCTCAAGTACCTTTAGTCTTGAGACTAGGATCTAGAATCTGGAAAACATTGTTTCAATGTTTTCATCTTGAACAGCTCATACTTTTTGACTAGGAGGTTGGCCTTTTCTTCTTGAACGTGTTTGCTTCCTTCATGGGTCAGAATCAGACTATCATAAATACTTTTGATTGTCTCCTTGTTGGTGCACTTGTCAAACTCCTTGAAGGTGATTGCATTTATCACAAATGTTCTGGACTTATGATGTATCTTGGTCATCTTCTTTTGATCAGCATTCATGTCCTTTCTTGGAATTTCAATACCATCAGTATTCTTTGGAGCAATATAACCATCTTCCACCAAGTCCCAAAGTTCAGGATCTTGTGAAATATAGAAACTTCTCAGCCTGCCCAGCCAATACTCAAAACATTCTCCATCAAACAGAGGTGGTCTGTTGATGTTTCCTTTAGTAGCTTATTCACTGAATCCAGACATATTGAACCCTTGAATCTCTTCTCAAACACTGTAAAGTGCTCAGCCTTGAGACTGAGCTTTGATGCCAATCGAAGGTGCAGAAACGAGAAGGGGGGTTGCATTGTGTTTGCCAAAGTTGATAACTTTTTGATAATTTATAAATAAATAAATAACTAGTTTGGTTTTGGTGACTTGGAGTTGAAGCAATCGGATTCAGAGGTAGCAAGTAATGAAAGCATAAATATTTTGACACGCATATTTATCCTAGTTCAAAATTAACTTGGCTAAATCCAGTCCCCTCAATCATAAGGCTTTAATCGTCTAATTCAAATACCTTGAATTACAAAGCACCTGACCCTCCAAGTAAGTCTTCCCAAACAGCCTAACAACCCTAGACTTTTGAGGAGCTAACCACCTTGACCTTACAAGCCAAGTCTTCTCGTAACAACCTGACAACCCCAAATTGAAGATGGAACTAAACCACTATCGGGTTGGATACAAAAGATTGAAACTTGAATAGTTACTTCTAAAAAGCTAATAATAATGATAACTCTGACACTCTAAGAAAAGAACATTTAGAAAATATTTCTAACTTGAACAAGTGTTTCTATCTTTGAACTCTAAGACTACTCTTTTCTACTTTTCGATGATTTTCTTCTTCATCCTTGAGTATCTATTTATAGTTAAAATTTGGGCTTCAATTTAGTCCTTTTTAATTCTGAATTGTATTTTGTTCAGATTGCGTTTGTAAATTCTTCAAATTGATTATGTTCCTTTTTTATTTAGATTGCGATTGTAAATTCTTCAGATTGATTATGTTCGTATTTTGTTCAGATTTAGTTTGTAAATTCTTCAAATTGATTATGTTCATATTTTGTTGTAGATAAATCTTGATAAAATCTTCTCCAAATCTTGACCATATCTTATTTCATACTCTTTGAAGTATAAAATGAGCTTGGTTCCAACAAGACATATTCACCAAACCACTACCTGAAGATAGGTTTGACTTCATCATGAAAATCATAAACCTTACCTTCATACCTGATTGATGTTGTGATAACTTCAAAGTAGTTTAGCTCTACATTAGTTTTTATATTTTCTTGTAATATGTTATATTCATGTTATTCAAAAAAAATGAAAAAATAAGTCTCACTTTCAAGTCTTTTTGTCTGATGACAAAAAAGGGGAGAAAGATATTTGATAAAGTGGGTAGAAAATGATACTTAGACTTATAGAGAGCCCTAAGTTAAGGGGAGTTAGAGAAATATAAAGATAAGTTGTTATCAAAAATACAAGTTTTGTCATCATCAAAAAGGGGGAGATTGTTGGAACCAAGTTGATTTTATACTTAGAGTTTTGAGGATAACAAAAATATTTTATGAGAACAATATATTTGACTTCAAAGAGTAAGAAAGAAGATATGGTCAAGATTTGAAGAAGATTTGATCAAGATTTATCTACAACAAAATATGAACATAATCAATCTGAAGAATTTACAAATGCAATCTAAACAAAATAAATTCAAAATTAAACAAAGACTAAATTGAAGCCCAAATTTTTACTATAAATAGATACTCAAAGCTGAAAAAGAAAATCATCAAAAAGTAGAAAAGAGTAGTCTTAGAGTTCAAAGAGAGAAACACTAGTTCGAATGAGAAATATTCTCTAATTAATTTTTTTCTTATAGTGTGAGAGTCATTATTATTATCAGCTTTGTTAGAAGCAAACACTTAAAGTTCCAATCTTTTGTATCAAACTCAATAGTAGTTTAGTTCCTTCTTCAATATGGGGTTGTCAGGTTGTTAGGAAAAGACTTGGCTTGTAGGTTCAAGGTGCTTAGTTCCTCAAAAGTTTGGGGTTGTTAGGTTGTTTGGGAAGACTGGCTTGGAGGGTCGGGTGCTTTGTAATTCAAGGTATTTGAATCAGTGGATGAAAGCCTTCTGAATGAGGGGACTGGATGTAGCCAAGTTAGTCGTGAACCAGGATAAATATATATGTCAAATTATTTATGCTTTCATTGTTTGATGCCTCTGAATTCGATTGCTTCTACTTCAAGTAAGTCACCAAAGCCGAACTAGTTTTTTATTTATTTATAAATTATCAAAAAGTTATCAACTTTGGCAAACACAATTCAACCACCTTCTCATGTTTGCACCTTCACCCTGGGCATGGTATGATAGATTAAGTAATTTATTTCTTAAAAATAGTTTTGAAAGAGGACAAGTAGACACCACCCTATTTAGAAAAATCAATAAGTTCTTATTATTCAAATTTATGTTGATGACATTAATTTTCGATCTACTAATGGCCTTCTTTGTCAAGAATTTGCTAAGTTGATGCAGCTTGAAATTCAAATGAGCATGATGGGAGAACTAAAGTTCTTCTTAAAGATACAAATTTAGCAAAGTCAAAAGGGCATATACATTCATCAAACTAGGTATACAACAGAGCTTCTCAAGAAGTTTAAGTGAATGATTGCAAACCTATGATTGCAAACATATAGAGGAATGATTGGATCACTTTTGTACCTTATTGCTTCCAAACCTGATATTTTATTTAGTGTGTGTGTGCAAAATTTCAAGCTGATTCAAGAGAATAACACTTAACTGATGTTAAGGGGATCCTTAGATATCTGAAAGGTACTTCTAACATTTTCTTGTTCTATACGAAGCCTTCTAAGTACAGATTAAATGGCTATTAAGATGTTGAATATGCTGGATACAAACTTGAAAGATAAAGGACCAGTGAAAATTGCACATTTATTGGTGAAAACTTAATCTCCTGGTCAAGTAAGAAACAAAGCACAATGGCAATGTCAACAACTAAAGTTGAGTACGTTTAGCAGCTGGCTGCAGCTCTCAACTACTATGGATGAAACACCAACTAAAAGATTACAAAATCCTTGAGAGTAACATTCCCATATTCTGTGATAATACTTATGCTATTTGATTAACAAAGAACCCAATCCTGCATTCTAAGGCTAAACACATAGAAATTAAACATCACTTTATTAGGGACTTTGTCCAAAAAGAAGTACTAAATATCCAGTTTGTAGACACTGAATACCAATGGGCTAATATATTCACCAAACCATTAGCTGAAGACGGATTTGAATTCATTAAGACAAATCTAAACCTTACCTTTATATATGATTAATGTTGTGTTATGCCTATATTAGTTTAGATTCATATTAGTATATATTTTATCTTTTGTCTACTCTTTTCACAAAAAAAAAAAAAAAAAAAAGAAACAAAAAGGAATGACAAAAAAAAAACTTTCAAGTATTTTTGTCTGATGATAAAAAGTGGAGAAAGATATTTGAGAACAATTTCTTTTTTGATTTGTTTATGTCGGGAGAGAAAGTGTATGCATGTATGGAGAAAAGAACTATAAAACTAATTAGACTTAGGGGGAGTCAAGTAATAAAAGCAAATAAATTGCTATAAAAAATTATAGATTGTCATCATCAAAAAGGGGGAGATTGTTGGAACTAAGATGGTTTTCCTCTTGTGATTTTGATGTTAACAAAGATATTTTATGAGAAAAATTTGTTTGGACTTATGGCTTCATTAAGTGTGTAGGAATTAGAACAGGAAATCCAAAGAAACAACATCAGAAGAAGAAATTAGAAGCAAATGAGATATTATTGGATCCAAGAATTAGAATAGAAAATCAAAAGAAACAACATCAGAAAAAAAGAAATCATAAGCATATATCCGAAGCAAGTCACCAGATGAAGTCACTAGAGGAAGCGACCAAAGGAAACGACCCGAGCAAACAACCAGAGGAAGCAAAGTCAAACCCAGTCAACACACGTGCTACTGTGTGCACACATCTACCCTTGAAGATTTTCCTCTTATGATTATGTGTGTCTACCTTTAAAGACTGAAATGTGCTTCCTATTAGCATGCCTCTAATGAAAAGTATATCTGCTTGCCTCTGATGAACAATATCTTTGTTTGCCTCTGATAAACAATATTCCTGCATGCCTCTGATGAACAGTATTTCTGCATGCCTCTAAAGAAGAATATATCTGCATGCCTTTGAAGAACAATATCTCTACATGCCTTTGAGAAACAATATCTTTGCATGCCTCTGATGAACAATATTCTTGCATGCCTCTAATGAACAATATTCTTGCATGCCTCTGATGAATAGTAGTTTTGCAAGCCCCTGAGGAACAATATCTTTGTATGTCTCTGACGAACAGTATTCTTGCATGCCTTTGATGTACAATATTTTGCATGCCTTTGATGAATAGTATTTTTACATGCCTTTAACGAACAATATTTCTGCATGCCTCTGATGAAGTCTACTTTCTGCATGACTCTGAAATTCGAAGATATTGTTCAAGCCTGCCTTTGAAGCTCATGTTTCGTTAGCTCTAATAACTGCTACATGCTCTAGAATGTTGCCTCTAATAAGCAGTCTCTAAAGTTGCACTCACTTTGATATAGCAACAAAAGTAAAGTTTTCCATGCCACTAACTCTAAGTCACGCAATTTTGCCTCTGATAGAATTATTCAAGCAACAACTATTAGTAGATTATAAAAAATAAAATAAAAAAATATCATAAACTCTTTTTGAAACTGATGATCTTTACATGAAATTGTGTGGTCTTTAATCTAAATTGTTAATTAAAAATAGACAAAAAAATATTATAAAAAAATTATAGAAAAATATTAGCAGTTAACTTATTCATAAAGATAAATACTAACAACAAAAATCAAACCTTAAATTTGTTTCATAATACTCTTTTTGTGAAAAATGATTCAAGGTATCTTAGCATCTTACATGTTAATGTCGAAGTTAAAGTTGCATAGAGATATTTTAACATTAAAATATTATTTAGAAATGTCACATGTGACCTTGGGGTCTATATGTCGTTTTTTCACTAAAAAAGAATGTTCCTTTTGAAGTAGCAATGTAAATCACAAGAAAGGGGAATTTGAAAGGATTTTTACAAACACACTCAATCTAACATAAAAGATAGACTTGAGATGCAAATGATGTGTATGATAAAAGTGTTTGGCATCTTGAAACTTCTCAACACTTGTTTGAGATAAATGAAAGACAAACTCAGTAAATAATGATCCATAGATATAATGAAGAGAGTTGGAGTTGGCTTGAAGAGTTTTTGACTTGTTACTTGAACAAGTATTGGTAGATTTGTAAATTGAACTCTTACCTTCATCTTCCAATTGATCTTCAATTTTTAGATGATAAAAGGCTTTGAATATTCAGTTTAAAATGAATATAGTCGTTGGACACACTTCCTAAGTGTCAGATATATTTTAAAGCAATTAAACATGTGTTTATATTACTATACAGAACATTATTGACAAACGAAGAACATTCTTGCTTTTGGGTCTCATGGAAAACGTGAATGAGTGAGTGAATGAGTTGTCACATGTCAGTTGACACTGTTTTGAGTCAGATTTATGCAGAATTTTCTGCAGAATATTGTAAGTACAATGTACTTGTGTCCTTGCTCATAACTCATCAATTTGGAGATCAATCTTGAGGCTGTTTTCCTCCTTTGGGCATTCAGCTCGAGTTCTGGGCTTCACGGTTGATTTGAGCAGTCTTGATACTCTTTAATATGTGGTTTAGACTGTGGAAAATCGTCTGTTTTAATTATGCCTTTAAAAGAGAATAACCAGAATGTTCTTTTGTAAAACAAGAACATTCTTCGTTTCTGTTTTGTATGAGTGTTGGATTTTAACAACTGTTATATGTCAGTCCTTTGTCTCAGAAAACATGATGTACTTTCTGCAAAAAGGTGCAACAGTAGTGTCCTTGTTGTCATGGTTGTCCTTACTCATAGCTCATCAATTTGAAGATTGATATTTATGTTTTGCTTTGCCTTTGTTGATTCTCTTTAATCGAATCTATCCAAAATGATCTTGAGTATATAATTATGTTCCTTTGTAATGAATACTGGTGATTTGCAATGTAGATTGATGTATTTTCGTAGCCCGGATTGATCTTGAATTAAAGAAGACTTTGTTCTTTGTATACTAGAATGTTCTTGGATTAATGCTGTCAAAACCAGAACATTCTTTGTTTTTTAGACTGCTGTCCAAAATGATATTCGTTATTCAAACTGCTGTCCAGAATGATCTGTTGTCCAGAATGATCTGATGTCCTGAATGATTTGCTGTCCAAAACGATCTTCTTTTTTTCAAACTGTTGTCAAGAATGTTCTTCGTTTTTATGTTTAATAACCATAATATTCTCCGTTTCTGTTTTCTCAAATTTGATCTTGCTTCTTTCAAATGATCTTGCTTGTTTGATTATGCAATTCATCTTCCTTAAATAAAACTCAAGTACACTCATTAGTAGATCACCATCCATAAAACTTAATCATTTATTTCATAAGGTTTGTTGTCATTAAAACATACATCAAAATGATTTTTGCCTTAACACCTTTTTATATGTTATTTTCAAATTTTAAAGTAGTATCAAATATTGTTTTCTTAAAAATATTTGTGCTTATTTATTATTGAGATAGAGAAATAGGTGTATTGAAATAATAAATAGTTGAGGGAAATGTAGTAAAAAGATATTTTCTATGAAAAATAGAAAAATTTAATAGTGTCATTAGTTTGTGTAAACAACCTTAAAACGATAGTTAAAAATAAATAGATGTAGCACTTTTATGTATTTAGAAATGTTAAATTGAGAGAGAATATAAGATATTAAAGAGAAAGAGAAATAAAATTTTAAGTCAAATAACTTTAGAGATAAAATCTTATATTGTGAATAAATTTGTTATGGATATCATAAATTTTAGTTGACTCACTTAAAAGCATAAATTGAATTTGTTAAAATGTTATTACGGTTAAAGAAAATGGAGGATGAAAGGAGGACAGTCATGTTTCATTGTCCCCCAAATTTTATAAATTTTTTTAATTTATATATAGTCAATTATTATATAGTCTTGTATAAGTTAACTATTAAAAAATTCTAACGTAAAAATATAGTTAAATGTATATTTTATTAACTATTTTTATTTTTAAACGTATTTTTTATTAATTAATTTAATGTTCAAATATGTCTTTTATTAATCAATTTAATTCATAAAATTACTAATTAAAAGAAATTTTTAATAATATATAATTTCAAAATATTGAATACTATAGTAACTACACCTCACTCACTCATTTGAAAACCTAAAATAAATTTATACTTTTATTAAAGTTTTAATGAAGAAGCTCTAAACGACTCAAACAAGTAGGCATTGTCGGGACAAGATTGTTCTTTTCTTATATTTGTGGAATTACAAAGTAAAATATAAAGCTGCCCCATACATAAGAACTTATCATGATTATCTACATATATAGATCAGTCCCCCCACTTGAGCACCTACCATCGATAGAGGGCGGCAAAATAGACCGGGGCATGTTACATTTATAAATAAGACTTAAACAATAATTTTTATTTGATTTAAAAATATTTAATACTTCTTTAAGTGAGTTCAATTGAATGTTAGATTGAATTGATGAAATTAACTATCTAATAAGAATTATTAAACGAAGTAATTCAAATAAAAATTGCTTTTCAAGTATATATTTATAAGTGGTTTTTAAGGTAGTCATATTGATTAATTTATGTATAGCGGAGAAATCGAGATCTAGTCTTTAATATAATAATAATATAGTATTCTATGGTTGTGATTTAAGAAGGAAACCTATAGCAACTTTGTGGTAAATATTTATATTATATTATATTAGGTTATAACATCCTCTTAATTTATTTCTTGATATTAGAAATATATTAGTTTGGTCTTTAACTCCCTCAAACGTTTTTTAAATTGGTTTATTTGTGAATGACCGTTACTAAACTATATATATATTATATATACGTTGATGACATATCTTCATAACAATCAAATAAATCTTATGCTCATTTTCTTCTTCATGCTAACACTTTATGCTCTACTCTACAACATTGTGCACTGAAAAAAACCACTATACATGTCTCCATAACAATCAAATAAATTTAAATTATTATTATTAGTGTTTTAAAAAATATATATTTTTACAAAAGAATGAAATGAAAAATGAAGAGTGAACATATACATATCTACCACTTTAAAGTGCATAATGAGGAATAAATATTTTATTCACAATGCATAAAATGGTAGTGAAAAAGATAAAGTGTCAACAAAGAGAATAATAAGTACACAAAAGGTTATGAAACAAATGTCCTCATTCATAGAAAGATGAATTTGAAAAACATTTTATAAATGCAAAGACTAAATATTATATTCTCAATGACCAAATTAAAAGTGCTCTACAAAGTCAGAGACTATTTTAAAAAGTAACATTTAATTTAATAAAACATAATAGAGTTTACCAACGGTCATTGATTGAGGGACATATTTGAGAAATATTTTACATAATTGAAGACCAAATTAAAATATTCATAATCTCAAATTCTAAATTGAGAGCGTCCTATATAATCAATGATTATTTTAATTGTTTACTTGTTAAATAACGTGGGGAGGACGAATTTTAAACTAAATAAACATGAATATTATGATTGTGTTGCTAGTATCTTTGATTTAACTGAAGACAAAGCAAAACAATGAGAATATGCCAATCAAAATTTGCCATTGCCTCTCCCAAAAAGTATAAGTGATGGGTTTCAAATTTTTATACTTTGAACCTTCTATAAATAAATGGCATTTGACCTTCTTTCCATTTGTTGTTGTGGTAGTTTGACTATCTGGCTTGGAATATTAGATTTCCACCTTTCCAACTATATACAAACACAAATTCATTAGTATTGATTAATTTATCGACTAATTAACAAATAGTGGGAGAGAAAGAAAAAAAGTGAGAAATAAGAAATGCAAGAAACATATATGTGATATAAATAAGAGAATCGTTGAATTAGATGAGACTTCAGAACAAATTATTAGAGAATTATGTGTAGTTTTTATTCAAAATGAAAGGTGAGATAATAAAATAATAAGATATCTTATTAGGTATATTGTGTTGTAAAGAGATGAGCGATATGACTTTATCCTTGAGTAAAGATATCAATGTTTAAAAAATCAGATTGAATTAGTCAATTCAATTGATATAATTAGATTGAACCGAGATAAATCGAATCAACTATAATTAGTTCAACTAATTTTTTTATATTAATTTTTAATATTTATTTATTTATTCATCATCCAATTCAATTGTAATTGAATCGAATAAACCAATTAAATCATGGTGGCATGAAGACTCTAGAAGGTTTCATAGGTTTGATTTTCAACTATTTTTTAAAACATTGAAAGAAACTTTTATAAAAAAAATGAAAGAAACTTGTAACTAATCCATAACCAATCCAACCCAAAACAAGATCAAAATGAGATAGATATTAACTAATTGAAAAGATATGGTATAGACCAATAATTTGAGTTTGTTTTATTACAAAGATATAATAACATCATTATAGAAATATCCATGAGCATTAATTTCACTTAAAGTTTGAACTATATGTATGAATATGACCTTTGAAGCAAAGTTCGACAGTCAAAACGGTAATGATATATTTTGGTCAACAAAACGGTAATGCTTATATGTTCAAAAACGCTAACAAAAACAGTGACATTATGAAAGGTACACATTTAGAGTTGAATAAAATTATACCTAGTCAAGAATACGACATGGAATTAATTGGCTTTTAATTATTAAGTCTTGTCCCTGTCTCGTTTGATTTGAGCACCATATAACATGCTCCCTAGTAATTCATGATACGGAAGCATAATCGTACCCTTTACAATATATTGGTGTTGCAATAAAATCAAAATTCAAGTTTGAATGGTATTGTTAATAATCAAGCAACAAATATCATTATCATTGTTCAACAAAATATATATATATATATATATATATACATA
The DNA here is from genome assembly GCA_037974735.1 of Cicer chorassanicum. Lineage (NCBI taxonomy): Eukaryota > Viridiplantae > Streptophyta > Magnoliopsida > Fabales > Fabaceae > Cicer > Cicer chorassanicum. Next base: position 32,991,395 of record JBBPBP010009778.1, on the reverse strand, counting down.
TATATATATATATATATATATATACACGTGAACACTTTTAT
>JBBPBP010009778.1:32970274-32990928 GCA_037974735.1 Cicer chorassanicum | reverse complement strand
AATTTTTTTATTATAAAATAAATTTAAAATTACGTTAAAAAAATCCGAAACCCAAAATAATTATTCAAACTTTTCTTGTTACTTTTTGAAGTGATACAATAAGTGTATTAACAATTATATTAAATATATTGAAATAGATAAATTATTTATTTTAAGTCAATTAATATATTACAATATAAATAAATTTAAATGATATAGTTTAATTATCTAAAATTATACTTTTTCTATTATTTTTCTATTATAGTTTAATTATTTAATTTTGATAATATAATATTCAAAGTATTTGAATCCGATACAAGATGTACCACCGCAGCTGTAAAAATCATTAAATTTATACGAGAAAATTATATTTTTTAGATTTTTTAATATATAATTCTTATGTTTATCGTACATGTATCGTAAGGGATTCAAATTTTGGCAAGTATATGGCAAATTCTCCACTAGGAGAAAGTAAAGCACGGGGAGTATGAGAAATTCTTTTTTGATTGTTTTGTATCTTTCTTAACTATTGTGTTGTGACTTTTAAGTAACACATTTGAATTTTGGACCGAATTATGTGGTACATGCATAATGGATTGTGTAATATTCTTTTGTTTGTTTTTTTTATAATGGTACATTTTTTTGACTGGTCTAATTTTTTTTAATAACAAGTAATACGGAAGCATAGTTACATTGATATGTTTAAGTAATTAACACCATGTTCATATTGTCCAACAATACATGCGTATCAACTAGTCCAACATTCAGTAATAAAAAGGAAAACCAGTCAAATATGTGTCTTAGAGGCCTAGATAAACATTCAAGAGTAAGACTTTTTTTTTCCAACAGAGTAAGATATTAAATAATAACAAAACTATGTTAATATATTGAGGCCTAAAGTGAATTGTTATAAGCAGCCTTTTTTAAAATATAATTTATTTCAAAATTATGTTAATATATTTTATTTCAGTATAGTTTTTAAGATTGATATAATTATTATTTTTGTATACATAAACTGTGGTGAAATTTAATCAATTTTTTTAAGGAGCTAAAATGGCTAAGTAATGTAGTATTAACAGTAAGTATATATAAATAAAACATGCAACTAAATATGATGGTGTGGTGATGAATTTTTTTCTTCTGATTAATTATGGTCATGTGATTAAAAAGACACAAATAAAATTGCAAAAAATATGTTGATCCCCCAAGAGTCCAAAACTAAGTAGTACTTAACGAAATGAGGTCAATTATTACGCCACCTTAAAATTCATCTTACAATACAAAAATGTTTATATATATAATTTAAATTGTTTATAGGTCTAAATTTGAGGCCTAATAATCAAAATAAGTAGAGGTTTAAAGCCCTAAATTTAGTGGTTTTAGAGTTGGGTGACCTTGTTAATAGAATTTATTAGAATGATAGGATTAAACAAAATGATTTGAACTTTAAATTAATTATTATAAAAATTAAAGTTGTTCTATCCAAAGTGGGCCAAGGCCCAAATTGAACTAACCCATATGCAAAGATCATGAAAATTGGTTTTTGGAAAATTCGTTTTCGTACCCCCCCCAATTATTGATGTACCCCCAAATTCATAAAAATTCAAAATTGCCCATCCATTTCACCATTCAGTAAAAAGTAAAAAAAAAAATTTCTCCCAACATTTCATCCAAGACCCAAATTTCCGGTACGTATTTTTTCCCCTCAAATTTCCGGTAGTTAAAATATAACTACCGGAAATTTCAAAACTTGTGAAATTTCCGGTAGTCAATTTCTTTTACCGGAAATTTCGTCACCAAAATTCCGGTACGTTATTTGTACTCCCGGAAATTTGGGGGATTTGAAATTTCCGGTAGTTGTTGTTCACCGGAAATTTCAAATATCCGGTAGTTTTTTTTTTAATTGTTAATTTTTTATTTTTTGTTTTGTTGACATAGGTATGGAAAAAAGACAACCAGTTTGTATAGATTTGACTGAAGCATTCACAACCGATCAAATTTTTGAATCACGGGAAGCTGTCATATCATGGGCAAGAGAGGTTGGTCGTCAAAATCGGGTAGCTGTTATCATAACTCGATCTGACGTAGAGACAGGAATGAGAGGAAGGAAATCTAAATTAATTCTTGGTTGTGATAGAGGTGGAAAATATCAGTCAAATAAAAGTGAGTCAGGTACTTCAACAAAAAGGTGTGGTTGTCCGTTTAAAATTCAATCGAGACCATTGAAAAATGCTGAGGCTGAGGGATGGATTATTAGTTTAGTGTGTGGACTTCACAACCATGAGTTAGTGGCTACTTTTGAGAATAATGCATTTGTGGGGCGCTTAAACGATGAAGATAAGAATCATGTTGACGAACTGACTAAGTATCACGTTGCACCGAGGCATATATTGTCATCTTTGAGGGATCGAGATAAGGAGAATGTGACTAGTATCTCTCAAATTTATAACCGTCGAACCACCTACAGAAAGAATTTGAAAGGACCTAGAACTGATATGCAACATTTGTTGAAGTTACTTGAAGCTGAGAAGTATGCATGTTGGACTAGGACTCATGGAGACTCGAACGTTGTGAGGGACATGTTTTGGACGCATCCAGACTCCATAACTTTGTTGAACATGTTCCATTTTGTGTTGATCATGGATAGCACCTACAAAATCAACAAGTATAGGTTACCATTGTTTGAAATTGTTGGTGTAACTTCAACTGGGTTGAAATTCAATGTTGCATTTGCTTATATGGACAGTGAGCGTCAAGAAAACTTCTGTTGGGCATTGGAGAAGTTAAAACAGTTGTTTCTTGCAAACACTCCATTTCCTCAGGTGATTGTCACTGATAGAGAACTTGCTTTGATGAATGCAATTGAAGTTGTATTTCCATCTTCAACAAATTTACTTTGTCAACTTCATATCAATAAAAATGTTGGAGCCAAATGCAAACAATATATACTGAAGAAAGATATGCAAGAACCCATTCTTGAGGTGTGGAAGAAAATTGTTTATTGTTCTGAAGAGAAGGAGTATGAGGAAATGTTGCAAATGTTTGAGCAAGCATGTGTCGATAATATTATTTTCTTTGACTACGTCAAAGACACATGGTTGAATCCTCACAAGGAAAGATTTGTTGAAGCATGGACCAATCGAGTATTGCATCTAGGAAATACTACAACTAATAGGTACGTCATTAAAACTTTATTTTTTTTTTGTTATATTTATACTTATATATGATTAATTTTGTTTATATATGATTAAACATGTATGATTTTTGGTTATATTTATACTTATATAAAATTTTGTTTATGTTTGAATATTAGGGTTGAGTCTGCTCATTGGTTGTTGAAGAAATTTTTGGAACATAGTAAAGGAGATTTCTGTAAGGCATGGTCTGGTATGCATGACATGTTGAAGTACCTAATTATTAAGATCAAAGGTTCATTTGAGACAAGTAAGGGTCGTAGAGAGCATATACACAACAATCCATTCTTTGAGAATTTGAATTGGGTTGTATCGAAGAACGCTTTAGCTGATATTGATCATGAGTACAAGAGAGTCAGGTATGTCGGTAACGACAAAGCTGCATGTGGTTGTACAATTAGAAACATTCATGGATTACCGTGTGCATGTGAGTTGGCACGGTACAAGTTGAAAGGTGTTCCAATTCCATTGGAGGCTATTCATATACAATGGAGGAAATTAACCATGAATACTGATAAAGAGGAAGAATAGTTGCAAAAGGATTCGGAGTTGGACATTACATGTGAGATGAATGTTATTTGGAAATATGGAAAACACTGAATGTTGTTGGAAGAAGAGCATTGAAGAGCAAGTTGCGTGAAATTGCATATCCAGAAACAACATCAATGTGTGCCCCACCATCTAAGATCAAAACAAAAGGTGGTGTGAAGAAGAAAAAACGCAATAAGCCGAATGGATTTGATGTATATCGCGACCCTTCATTTTTTGAACATGTTGATGCATCCCAACAAGTCTCCCAAGCATCCAAACAAGTCCCTCAGGTTAGAAAATATTTGGATGAATTTCCTGCTCTAATTCATCCATATATTTTAGACGTAGTTAATGTTAAAGCATATGGAAATTGTGGATATCGTGCTATTGCTTGTTTACTTGGCCATAGTGAAGAATCTTGGAGCATTGTGTGTCGACAGTTGTATTTGGAGATTAAGTCCAAACCTGATTTATATCTTGCGTTATTCAAGGAACGTTTGCAAGAAGTGACTGACTCTTTACTTGTATATGAACTGGGAAACCAACCAATGGAAAAGTGGCTGAGCATTCCAGATATGGGTTACGTGATAGCAACAAAATATAATCTCGTTCTTGTGACATTGGCAAAAAGTTTTTGTTTGACTTTTTCCCATTGACGAGTGCACACAGTGGAGACCTATCACGTGATCTTATTATCAGCATTGGTTTTGTTAATGACAGACATTGGGTTCAGGTTAAATTGAAAGCAACATGTCCATTACCTCCACTAGCATGGCATTGGAAGGAGCACCATAGCGATGAGTCTACATAATGGGCTGTAGCGTATGCAGGACGTCTACAAGATTGGGGTTCATTAGATTTAGAGGGTACATCAGATTATATGTCTTTAGCAGATGATTGACACTTTTGTAACAAGTTTTATGTTAATATATGTTGTTTTCAGTTAATATAAAGTTTTCAATACATGTTATATGTTGTTTTCAGTTAAGCAAATAACACAATTAAGTCTAAATAAAATAACACAATAAATATAAAGTATAAGCAAATAACACAATTAAGTCTAAATAACAAAATAAGTGGAACCAAATAAGTCTTAATACTAAATAAATAAAAATAAGTCTAAATATTACAAATACAACATAAATACTACTGATAACTGCCTCCTTTAGAGATGTATAAAGCCCTCTCTAATAAAGCACACATGTCATCATCACCCGGTAGTCTATCTAAATCTAAACTCTCCTGTATCAAACCACCGATGTGTTGACACCGTGTATACCACTCCCCGCGACCATCACTAGGACCGACAGCATCACTAGAACCTCCAGCATCAGTATAATCCCCGGCATGACTAGGACCTCCAGCATTAGTATAATCTCCGGCATGACTAGGACCAGCAACATCTACAACAATGTGAGGGGGTCATCCTAGGATGAGATATCCTATAGTACCACTGGATGTACCCCTCAACAGTCTGGTGTGGATATGTAGCCCGATGCAACACTGCACGCAGGGCTCGAACAGAGTTCCTGCACATACCCCATTCGACATCCACATCACGTACTACAAGCAAAGGTGGTGTAGGAGGGATATGCTGAATATATCCAAACTGTCGGATGCACCTCTCTGGTAAATAAGGTACCATAGTGGAACACCAACGAATATGTCCAGTAAATAACGAAACAGACTGAAACCGTGTGGTAGAGTCCTCATCGTAATTTACTGCCCATATTACATCAGACTCCCTCATAGCTTCCAACTTTGCTCTGTAGTAAGACACGCTCCCGGATGTTTGTTTAGCAGTCCACCGAAACATCCGAGGCATGAAAGACATCGGCTCATTCAGTTCCCTTTTACAGATATGAGGAAAGTGCTCATATATCCAGGTCTGTAAATAATAAAAACATACAAATAATTAATAAAACAATAGAAACTTACAAATAATTAATAAACCAATAAAAACATACAAATAATTAATAAACCATATTATCAAATATCAATATAATAAGTATGTAAATTAATATAATAGTACCTGAAAAAGGGATAAATATCCACCGATCTGCTTCGTTGCCGGTAGAGTACTATCTCTTAGATAGTCATACAACACAACAAGTGTTGCTGGTCCCCAAGCCCATCTGCCACATGTTTCAAGATCGTGAAACAGGAACAAATATTTAGCAGATACAAGTGTAAAACTTTTATCTGCTAATATCGTACACCCTACTAAATGTAGAAGGTATGCCCTGGCTGCACAATCATATCCTCCATCACGCAGCTGTGTAAAAAATACCGACTTCAACCACTCAAAGCTGTATGATGGACCTCTGTTCATCCTGGTCTCTGCCACTGCGTCATCAACAGTAACTCCTAATAATTCCACGACAGCAGTAATCACCAGGTCTTTAGTGAAATTAGCTGGAGGGGTGAAGAACTCACCACGACATGGGATGCTGAGTAGACCCCTGACATCGTCCAGAGTGATGGTCATCTCACCAAATGGCATGTGAAATGAGCTCGTCTCTGCATGCAATCTCTCAGCAAAAGCTGATATTAGATTACCATCGATCATACTCAGACTACATCGCTGCAGAGGACGTAGTCCAGATATAGTAATCCAACGATCAATCTCGGCAGGTAATACAGCTCTAATATCAATAAATTTCGCCTGCTTCTTGCCATTTGAGACGACTTTAAGGGCGCGCCTATCCTGTTTAATTACAATAAATAACAAACAGACAATTTATTTAAATTTTAATAATGAATATAAAACTTAAATATAACAAATTATACTACAAATATATTAAAATAAATAAATAACTTAATAAATATTTATAATAACAAATAATTATAATAATAAATAATTAAAATAATAAATAATTAAAATAATAAATATTATTAACTAACCTCCCCATTCCAAATTTTTACTGCTATGTGGTCCTCATAATTCTTCAAAACAGATAAATCGTACGGACCACCAGGAAATAATGGAGCATGAGCATCAGGCAGCTCCTGATCCTCTTGCTCCTGCTGCTCGTGCTCCTGATCCTGCTCCTGCTCCTGATCATCAATATAATGATCCTGATGCTGATCATGATCCTGCTGCTGCTGATCCTCCTGCTGATCCTGCTGCTGCTGATATTCCTGTTGATCCTGTTGCTGAACATCTATTTCTTCATTACGCCTTCTACGCTTCTCAACTGCCGCTCTTCTATTTGACTGCGTAGGCGGCTGAACTCTAGAATGTTCACCACTGGTTTTAGATCCTCTAGTCCTCACTATAAACAATAGAATGAAAATAAATTAATCAAAAAATACATAAAAAAATAACAAAATATAAGAAGAAAAAAAAAACTAAACTACCGGAAATTTCAGAGACATTGAAATTTCCGGTGAAATTCCCGGAAATTTCAAATTTCCGGTGAACAAAATACATACCGGAAATTTCAATGAATTTGAAATTTCCAGGAAAAACAAAAAAACCTCAACACTCACTTTTTCTGGAAAATTCACAATGAGGGGTACGTTGAACTTTTCTGAATTTTACTTCATTTTTAGGGACATTTTGGTAATTTCACTCCAACATTTTTAAAATGGTGCGGTACATCAATAATTGGGGGTACGAAAACGAATTTTCTGATTTTTGTAACCTATTTAATTTTATACCCCCACAATTTGTTAAAAACCCAAAATTACTCTTTTATTTTCATTTAGTAAATGGTAAAAAAAATTACTCTAAAATCTCACTTCTCAATCAAATTTCCGGTACGTAATTATTTTATCCAAAAGATCCGGTACACAATTTATAACTACCGGAAATTTCAAAATTGGGAAATTTCCGGTTAACAAATTGTACTATTGGAAATTTCGCCAACAAATTTTTATTTATACTACTGGAAATTTTAAAATTTTGAAATTTCCGGTAGTTACTTTTTCTTGACTGGAAATTTAAAAAATCCGGTTTGTATTTTTTTTTAATTTAATTTAATGTATTTTTCTTGGATGCACCCTCCTATTGTTCTATTAAATGTATTTTGATTTTTTAAAAACTTATTATTATTTTGTAAATTAGATTAACAATATTTTATTTTTGTTATTATTATTTATTAGATCGGAATAAAAATAGGAGGGAGTTGTTAACAAAATAAAATTGTGTTGTTATTTTATCGGCAAAATATTAGAAATACGTTATTTGTTTTGGCATAGTCAATCGTTTTAAGTTTGATGTATTTTATTTGATTTTATTATTATTATAATTATTAATTTTTATTTATTATATTTATCTGCAAAACAAGAGACAACTGTTAAAATAATTAAAATTTATCTACAAAATAGGAGAGGTTTGTTAAAATAATATAACACGTTAGTTATTTAGGCACATTTAATCAACCGCATCTTGTTTCCTCAATTTAATTTAATGTATTTTTATTTTATTTTATTAATATAATTTTATTTTTATTATTATTAATATTAATAATATTATTAAAATTTATAATATAATTTAATTATTTTAATTCAATATTTTAATATAATCATTTTTAATTATAATTATTAATTATAATAATAGTAATTAAAATATAAAATTAATTTATAATTTATTAATGTATTTTATTTTAATTTATTATTAGTATTTTTATTTTTTAAATAATTTAATTAATTTTAATATCGGAAATTTGAAATTTCCGGTAGTTATGAGTCGATACCGGAAATTTCCTTTTTGAAATTTCCAGGAGTTGCACCTGGAAATTTGAAATTTCCGGTATAAAAAACAAACTACCGGATTTTTCAAATTTCCGGATACAACTCCCAGAAATTTCAAAAATAAAAGTTCCGATATGCATTTTGTGTACCATATTTTTCAATGAATTTGAAATTTCCGGTGAAAAAATTTAAAAACCCAGACTCACTTTCTCAGAAATTTCAAAATGAAGGATACGAGAAAAGTGTTAAAATTTGACTGAAATATGAGGATTATTTCAGTACTTTCACTAAAAAAAATTTAAAATGGGGGTACAACACAAATTAGGGGGTAAAAAAACTAATTTTCAAAGATCATTCCCCAAATATTCTTCATAAGCTACTTAATCACAGTAACATGCTTATCTCGACGACAATATAAAAATACAACGATTATTCCTCGACCTATTCAAAGGTAACAATATTCTTGACAAAAATATTACTCCCATTTTGTGCCTACATGCGTCCATTAAAGGTACATTAGTTGTCATTTCATTAAGTCTCATTCACCTTATTTAGAAATGTTTGCGAACTCTCATCATCATTTGTTCCAACATCCTTTCGTTTACTTTGAATTCAAAATGTAGTAATCTTTTTTCACAAATGCTGCATATTGTCAGGTAGACATGGATTATAATTATTTGGCACAAATATGTCAAATTTAATGCTTAGCACTTTTGAAAGCTACTATCACATAGAATATGTGTACAAAATTTTAACATTGATATGAAATGATTTAATCAAAAGTTCATTAGACATTAATTTGAATATATCAATGATTGTTTAAATATAGAGGTATTCTCCATCTTAAAAAATTGGACTGATAAGAGATAAAAGAGGTCGTGAGTTTGATCTCCATTCTCAGCATAATACTAATTATTACCAACAATATTAATATTACTAAAATTGACTATTTCAAAAATCAATAAAATATCAAAATAATTAATTTTTTAGTATATTATATGTTATCATTTAATAATTTTTTAGTATATTAATTTTTAATTATATCAATGGTATATCAAATAATTAAAGATTAATATAAAATTTTTAGGTATGATTTTGGGGTGTTCAAATTCAAACCGCAAAAATCTCAATATTATTAAATATATTTGGATCTCTTTTTATGTAAACCGTTCGGAATAAATTTTAGAATTATTTTTTAAACTTGAATAAAACTGCATATCTGAATTTTGATGTTTATTTATTTATTATTAGTATGAGATATTTTATTAATCTATTATCTGTTGATTTTTAATATTTTTTAATAATTCTTGTTGGTTTAACTAAATGTATTTTTTATTATTTGATACATTGTAAACATAATTGATCTAAATTGCATTAACAAAAAAACCAATCAATTTTAAACTGCATATAATTGGATCTGATTGGATCAAATTTGTTTTAAAGAGCCATCCAAATCAAACTACAGTGATTTAATATATGAATCAAATAATTTTCTTACCTTAAAACTAATTCATACCACACTATAAACACCTCAAAAAAATCTATATAATAATTTTCAATTCAATTATAAATTTTGCAATACAAATATATCCTAAAAAACTATCATAAATAATAATATTAAATTTGACACCATAGTATTAATGAATACTAAAAAAAAAAATTTAATGCTATCATTGAGGTTTCAACCTTAGCTCAAACAATATATGGACATGATTACCTTCAAGAAATACAGAAAGGAAAAAAATAACCAATGTAAAATTAATCCTATAGTTTCATATTCGTGCTTATGAATCAAGTGACTAAACTCCAACCATTTTAAAAGAAAGGGGAGCAATTAAGCCAAGGCATCCCCCTAACCCGAACTTGCTTCTAAATGGGCCAATTTAATTGGACTGCGATTTAAGGAGGCTGCTTTATACACCCCATTCATTGCAACAAAATTTCCTATTTTAATAAATATTAAAAATTTGCAGCTTTGTACCAAATAAATATTAAAAACTGTCATTTCTAAAGTTGCGTGATCATATACGTTTGGTTCATTCCAGAAACTTTACAGTAGAAATATTATCTCATATCAACTTGTTGTTCATATTATGTACGTTTACTCTTTTTTCTTTTTTCTTATAAGTTAAATTCATTCATTCAAATAGGTAAAAAAATATTAAAAAAAAATTAAAGTTGCTAAAAATCACTAAAAATTAAAAATCTAATATAATTCAAAGTCACTAAAAATAAAAAATGATGAATCTGTGAATAAATTCACAACATCTAAATTAGTAACATAAAATGATAAAATTTACAAATATAATAAAATTGAAGTGTCTAAAATATTCATATTTTTTGAACTGCATTATCAACAACACCAAAATCTTCAATCAGATCAACATTAGATCAAAAGTTATCTCTCAATATAAACTAAATAAATTCAATAACGAAATGAAAAATAAAAACTATGTTTCCGAACAAAACAATTTAATATGAATAAAAATTACTTATTTAGATGAAAGGGTAAAAAAAAATTAAATAACTGATTCTGAATCAAAATTTGATCATAAATTACCAATCTTTAACAAAGAAAAGAATAACGAAAGAAAGAAGAAGGAGACAACTAGGTTGAGAGATATATATTTACCATAATGTAATATATAATATAATATGGACTATATAGTTGAGAATTAAATTAAACCGTACGTCTATAAAATATAGCAATAACTTTTTATGTGTTGTAAGAAATCAAAAGTTACGGTAAACAATGATCTTAAATTTATGATAATTTATTGTCCATAAAATCTGTTATATGTTTTTAAACAATAACTAGTATAATACCCGTGCGATGGCACGGGTGATGCGTCGTTTATATATTTTTATTTAATTAACTATTTTTTTATAATAAATAGAATAAAATAAATGAAGTTAATTACCATAGTTGATAGTTACCAAATTAATATATTAGTTGTAGTTAAAGTTATTAACATCACAACAAAATAATTTATGATGTGGTTGTGGTTGTGAGAGTTAAAATTTCAATGAAGATTTATTAGTGGTTGTTATGGAGTATCCCAAATAATATTGATTGGTAGAAAAAAAATTTCAAGACAATGACATGCAAGTTACAATGAAACCATCGTAATAATAGAATTTGAATGTTATTGATTAAGACATATAATAATAAATCATAGTTTACTAAAATATATTTTACATGTAAAGAAATCTACCGTAGAAATGTCATTCATACATTATCAATAGTTGTAGGTTGGATATTGATGTTAAATTAGTAATGTATCATCAATAACTTTTGTAATGTTGAAAGACAACTTCATTTCTTGTATTTTATCGCATCAACGGTCATAATCTGTAACGAAGTAACATAATCTGCATGTTAATTAATATGATCTTATGAAGTAATTTCAAGTGTATTTTGATTGTTTGATAAAATAACAGAATGTGAGAAATAGAGTTAACAACCTACTTTAATTTTTAATTGTTGGACTACATTCTCTAAAGTATATTCTTTTTATAACATGTTCAATGTTAGTTGACGATTCATCTCATCAAAATAATAATGATTGAAAATTGTCTTTCTATTGCAAAAATCCACAAAAAAATTGAAATTGATAATTGTATTCTTTACTATAAAACTAAGCAAATTTGTTAAATTAGATTTATGTATACTATTGTAAAACATTAATGTGGCATATCCATGATGGAATACTCAATAGATTAGTCTAAAGTACAATATGGAATTACAAAATAATTGAGCTAGACCTTTTAAGTAATTGAAAAGTTGATTAAGTGAGTGATGATATAAATTTATAGGTTATGTTGATCATTTAGATGCTTTCAATGTCTATAGTTGTAGTTTTTTTTTTGAAGTCTGCATATGGAATACTTAAAGAAAATAATATACTTACAAATCAAAGAGATTGGAAAACCTCTATGTATACAACATTGTTTGTTGTACATGATGCTTGCTTATATTTGTCATGTATTAAGATCTTCAACCCATTCTTGCTTTTAACTCTTGAAATAGCTACATATAATTGACCATGACTAAAGACTGGCTTTGGCATGTATATCCCAATGTAGTCCAATGATTGTCCTTGTGATTTGTTGATTGTCATACCATAGGAAACAACTATGGGAAATTGTCTCCTAATTAGCTTGAAAGGCCAAGGTGATTGAGAAGGTGACATAGACATTCGTGGGATATATATTAAGTTCCCAATATTTTTTCCTGAAATTATCTTTGCTTCAAGCACATGATTTGCAAGTCTTGTAACAATAAGTCTTGTTCCATTACACAAACCTTCAGATTGATCAAGATTTCGCAAAAGCATGATTGGAGTTCCAACTTTTAGTTTTATTTTGTGGTTTGGAAGGCCTGAGGTAGTTAATGTGCTCAAAAATTCAGGTGTAAGGATATCAAAAGATTCATTTCCATGACTTTCTGAACGATCAACAGAATCTGAACTTAAATACTCATTTTCTTCTCCTATAATTAGTGCAATAAAGCAATGATATTAATTGGATATACACATAATTCAACAAATATAATTATATAAATAAAGGTTTAATAATAATAATAATAATGATGATGATGATGATGATAATAATAATAATAATAATAATAATAATAATAATAATAATAATAATAATAATTATTATTATTATTATTATTATGATTATTATTATTATTATTATTATTATTATTATTATTATTATTATTATTATAATACCTGGTATTAAGCTCATCACATATTCATTTATTGAATCAACAATCTCTATTGTTGATGCCAAAATTGCTCTACATTGCAAAAAATCTTCATTCTTGTAATTTTGGATTAAATTTGGATATGTGCTCTGAACAATTGCTTGAAGTGGATCATTGAAGTTAGTGATTGTCAACTCTGGTGGTATTTGGATCTCTGCATGACCGTCATTAGGCTCTGAAAGCTTCCCATCTCCTAATTTTAAGATCCATTCTGAAAATTGTTTAAGTTCATCCTTATTTTCTCTTTCCATTGCTGGCAATAAAAGCATGTTTTTCGTGAGTGTTAAAACTTGACAATGATCCCAAATATAGGAAGAGTTAATTGTTGCATTAACAATATCTGATCGGCTCCCTCTTGGTATAACCGGTAAAATTTGCCTAAAATCTCCACCAAATACTACAACCTTGCCTCCAAAGATAGTATTTTTGAACTTAGTTTCACTCATGATATCTTTCAATGTTTTATCAAGTGCCTCAAAACAAAACTTATGAGCCATAGGCGCTTCATCCCATATGATTAATTGGGTTGCCTTTAGTAATTCTGCATGATCACTACATTTATCTATATTACATGTAGACGACTCTAGTGTAGGAACAGGAATTTTAAACTTTGAATGTGCTGTTCTCCCACCTGGTAGCAATAGTGATGCTATTCCACTTGAGGCCACTGTCAACACAATTTGCTTTCGTGAACGTATTTTTGAAGCCAACGTTCGCCACATAAATGTTTTTCCTGTGCCACCATAGCCGTAAAGAAAAAATACTCCCCCCTTTTGCTCCTCCACAGCTTTCATGATTTTAAGGAAGATCACAATTTGCTCATCTATTTTTAACCAATATAATTAAAATGAAAAATATTGAATAAAAATCATATTCAAATTTATTTGAAAACAATTGTCAACTAACCTGTAAGCGTTGCGTACAAAGTTTGAAACTCTTGAAATTGTTCTGCTACATTGTAGTTATGTTCTTCATAAATGAGTCTATTCCCCAATTGTGTCATCACATATCCTTTTGGATATGGCATTGGCTTGTATTCCTTTAAGCTCTTTCTGTTATCTTGCAAATGTTTCTCAATTTGCACGAGGGTTAAATTTTGAATCTCCTCATCATTTAGCATCAAATCTAATAACATAGAAATTTTTAATTATATTATAGATGGAGTAATAGCATGAGCAACGACTGGAGTGGGAGAGTCAGAGTCGAAAAGAGGATTCCTCACTTCTTTCTCTCATTCAAAACCGTGTATGAGACTTTCATCTCGCACGGCTCCTAAGTGATAAAAGAAAGAATAATGAATCTTCTTTCTTTTATGATTTCCTTCCTCGCGTATGTATAAGACCGAATCCATTCGATTTTGACTTTTCAAAAGGAGTACTAATCCTTAACTTTTCGAGGAATCCTTCATCAGTGGTTGTGAATGACCCATTTTTATCAATCTTTATGACTTGTTCCTACGGAACTGAGCTCGAAAAGCTTGAGAAAGAAAATAGAACCATCTGATTTGATTCGTTCTCAATAGCCACGAGATGATCATCTTAGGGTGATCCTTTTTTTGACGGATGCTCCTATATTATACTCGTAGTCTCTGAAGGATGAGAACCAACTATGTAGCATCTACACCGAGAATTCAAGTATTGTATACGTCATTATTCTGATCCTTTGTCGGAACTACCCCTAATAACGAACTTGCAAAATGAATCTGTTTATCATAAAGGGATTCATTGTTCCTGACTCTGCTTCACCTTAATTGTTAGCAAGCCAGCAAGCCAACACAGCAAGCCTCATTTTTTCAGATTGAAACTAATAAACCACCCGCACAGCAAGCCAGCAAGCCAGCTGCCGCACCACGACTGGATGTTCGTGGCAAAAATAAAGCCGGCAAACCTCAAAAATTGGAGGGTAATAAAACTGGCAAACTGCAAAAGCTGGAGGGTAATAAAGCGGCCAAAATTGTTGCTGCTAAAAAATTGGTTCGTGTAAAATTAGTTGCTGCTCCTGCTCCTAAAATAAGTCAGCCACGACTTGCTCCATATGGGTCGTCTCTTGACATACAGGCAAAAAAAAATATGGGCAGCGACGATTCACGAATAATAAGCATGGATAAAGATCTATTCGGAGACGCGTATGAAGAATTTTTTGAAAAAGAGCACATATACGAAATTCTCGACCACAAGGAGCTGAGTGCTACTGTTATGAGCATTTACATGAGGTAAAAATTACTTTTCATCTCATTTATTTGTAATTAATTTAATTTATTGGTAATTAATCTAATTTGAAATTTTTATTGACGGTTTTTGTATGACAAGTTCGTGTGTGCGCACAGATTGTCGAATAGATTTTCATTCTTGTCTCCGCATCAGATTTCGATGCTTAAACACGATCCAGCGAATGTAAATAAATACGTTTTAGATATACTATTAGGAAATAAAGAGAAGGATAAGTTATTCCTTGCACCATATAATTCAGCGTACGTAATTATATATTCTATATTTATATCTTTTTTAATTTATGAGATCTTAATTTATTAGTTGTTAAACTAAATTTTTGTTGTTGTAGGGCACATTGGGTGCTAATTGCAATCAATGCGACCTCTGAAGTTATATACTACCTAGATCCCTTGCACGGCCATTACAACAATCGCCCCAAGTTAAAGACTTTATTCGACACGTAAGTAATATTCATTTATTTTTTGCATATATATATATATATATATATATATATATATATATATATATATATATATATATATATATTAAGATCACATTGATTTATAATCACATTTATTTATTCGATAGTGCTTTACAAGTTTTTCGAGCTCAAAGAGGTGCGACAGTGTCGAAGCTAAAGTCAAATAACATCACATGGATTCCAATAAAGGTTTGAAATATATGCTTTTAAATTTCACTTACAATCAATACACAATTAAATAATTATTGACCTATATGTTTTATTTTATAGTGTCCTCGTCAAACTAACAACATCGACTGTGGGTACTATGTATTGCGATTCATGAAGGAGATTGTTGATAAGAATCAAATTTCAATCCCAGAAACGGTACGATATTTTAATTATTTGATTTTTCATATATAAATTATGTTTATATTTGATTCTAACTTATTTATGTTCAATTTTTATATCAGTACTTTGACAATTCCGGTCCATCGTATTCTGAAGAAGAACTAACAGAGATAAAGGAAGACTGGTGTCAGTATGTGCTTCAAATGAATATTATTTGATTTGCTGGGAAATGGCAAGCTGCAAGGGATATGGTAGTTATGTGCTGTTTGTGTATATACTAGGTTGTGAATATGAGTAGTTGTATGAAAATAGTGTTGTAATTATACTAGGTTGTGAATATGAGTAGTTGAATGAAAATATGTGCTGTTTGTGTATATACTAGGTTGTGAATATGGTAGTTATGTGCTGTAATTATGAACTGATTGTTGTGAATATTTGTGCATTTGAAAATATAGTGAATCTGTTGTTGTGTACTGATTCTTGTGTGTTTTAGTATTGTTTTGTTGTTGTGTACTACTCATTCTGTATTGTGAAATGATTTTAGGTGAAACTGATTTTGGAATAAAATTTGTGAAGTGATTCTGGACTAAAAGACAGCGCTTTTAAAAAAAGCGCTTTCTAAAAAAGCGCTTCTAAAATTTACAGCATATTATTTAATAAAACTAAAAAAAAAAACACCTTTTACAGCGCTTTCTCATAAAAGCGCTGTAATAGGTGCATTGTTATGCACCTTTTACAGCGCTTTTTTGAAAAAGCGCTGTAATAGGATGCACCTACTACAGCGCTTTTGTGAAAAATCGCTGTAATAGGTGCATAACAATGCATCTGGATAAGTGCACCTTTTACAGCGCTTTTTTGAAAAAGCGCTGTAATAGGTGCATAACAATGCATCTGGATGTGCACCTTTTATAGCGCTTTTTTGAAAAAGCGCTGTAATAGGTGCATAACAATGCATCTGGATAAGTGCACCTTTTACAGCGCTTTTTTAAAAAAGCGCTGTAATAGGTGCATAACAATGCATCTGGATGTGCACCTTTTACAGCGCTTTTTCAAAAAGCGCTGTAAAAGGCGTATAACAAGCGCGCAATATATCCACTTTTTTTACAGCGTTTTTTTTTTTAAAAAAACAAGCGCTGTTATATCCTTTTACAACGCTGGTAACTACAGCGCTTTTTTTTTTTAACAAAAGCGCTGTAAAAAAGGTTTTTTCGCATAGTGTAACTAAAAAATATTTATCTAATTAAAAATAATTTGTTTATATAATATTTAAAAAAAATGGGTTAAAGTTCCCCAAAATCTTCTCCATTTATTTCCAATCTTCTTCTTTATCCTTGTTCCCTCATCTTCTTCTTTAAGTCGCAAATTTCTCAAATCTTCTTTAATTGTATTTCCCCCAATCTTCTTAAACCCTAAACTCATTTCTTCTCAAAACAATAAGTACCCTAAATTTGTCAAACACAATTTGGAAGTCGAAGAAACTTTTTAAATAATTTTTTGGGTTGATAGAGGACTAATTTATGTTTGACAATTTTTTTTTCAACAAGAAATATTAAACTTGATTATTTTAACAATCGAATTATTTTTATTGTAAAAATAATTATCCACATGAGTTATCTGTAATTCTTTTCAGTAACTGCTCACACTAGCAATAGAGTAAAACAAGACCCTTGAAAATGTAATTTTTTGGAAGTGAAGAGTGTTAGATTTTGTGAAGCATCAAGAGTTACATTTGTAAAGGATGATGTAAGATACTTTGGTATCTAATCTGAATATTTGTAAAATATGTTAGCTTTTGTGAAAAAGGACTCCTTGAGATTTTATTCATGCCGTGGCATCTTAGGAGGTTGAGAGGGTATCTGTTTAAATTATTACAGTGTCAAAGTGACTATTGTGATTTATTGTAAATTTATAGAAGTCGATGACACTTTGAAAATCAAGGGTATATTTTAAAAACAAATATTTATTTCAAAATTTTGTTAGAAAGATTGTTTACTTCCAAAGTTCGAAAAGAAGTGAATTTGACAAATTGATGAGTGGAGTTTTGAGAATATTATTTGAGAAAAAGTGTTTGAACCACACACTTATATATTTTTTTTTTTATAAGAGAAATTAAAAATTTATATTTTTGGTTATAGTGTTTGAACCAAAAATGATCTACTTTAATTTAGAGGAATGTATTATATTGTTTGGTGAGGAAAATATATTCTAAGGGGAGTAGGAGAGTAGGTCGAGTGAGGTTTAACTAGCACCTTAAGGGCTTAATTTTGACTTAGTCTTTTTATTTGATAAAGGTTAAGAGGAGTGAATGGATCAGGGCCTTTGGTTGTCAATGGTTTGATAACTTTGAGTAGCATAAATTTGTTATGTAAGGAAACACCTCCAGGTAAGGCTGCTTCCACCTTTTAGTATAAGATGTATAGGTATAGGTTATACTTGATTATATATAGTATTTTGATTATGGTGTTTTGATTCTTGATTATTTCATTAAGGTGTTTTGATTATGAGGTTTGATTCTTGGTGTTTATGTTATTATTTTGGAATAATGCATTGGAGTTTCACATGAATTAGAGATTAATTAATACGGTGATTTCAAATAATGTATTATAGTTGGTGTGGTGAAATTTACTTAAAATGGCATGGTGAAATCATGTATGAGTTTTATGAAATATTATGAGATTTTTCAGTTGGACATTCACAAATTCTTGCGAAAATATTTGATGGTGTGTTTTTAGGTGGACTTCACGATTTTCTTCAGGAAAATGTCTTTGTGAGGTATGTGCTATTCCATAATCATGTGTATTGACATATTGACATTGTATTATAGTGTTTTGATACATGAGTCATATTTGATACCATGATAAATATGCAAATTTTATTAATTGTTGTTTATTATTTTATAACTTTTAAATGTTATATATCCGTTAATTTTAGTTGGTGACTCTCTACTTTGTTGTGGATTGGACTTGACACCCCAACTTATTATGAGCTATTTATGCCAAATGTGAGATGGCGATGGAGGTGCACCAGAGTCATGGCTTCGACTATTAGTCATTTTGGACAATTTGATGTAGTTAGTAGGTTAGTAGTATCCTCTAGCTTTCATTTAACTGTGTTATTATAAGTTTATGGGTAGTCGAGTTATCAACGTCGAACCCTTATTGTTGTATTACTTAACATGATGTAATCTATTCTTGAAATAAAGAAGTTTGATTTTAGGAAGTTTCTTTTGCCTACTTTGTAAACATGTATCAATGAATTTTTTTTAAAGGATTTTGAGAAAATGTTTTATTTAAATATATTTTTAGTCCCAATAAAATTTCAATTGTAGTCCCTATAAATTAAAAATATAATATTTAGCCCATAAAAAATTATAATGCATGTTGTTTTAGTCTCTGCTGTTAAACGAATATATATTTTTGAATAATTTTTTTTTCAAGCATACTTACCGCATTATAAAAAATTTCTTCAAAAAAAAAAAAAAGAGCTATCAAATCATCTAGGTATTGATAAAGATGTGTTTGATGATTCAAGAAACATTATGAATGAGTTGAAGAAAATGTAGCTAACCGAACAAGAGTGTTTTGCTGCAGCAGATAAAATATTATCTGTGCCACATCGCTTGCACATATTTTGGGGTTGTGATGATATTGATTGTCTTGCATTTGTTAAGTTGTTGATCTACTAGTTCTATTATTGTACTTGATTTTATTTATCTAACTTTAGTATATTTTATTTTTATTGGTTTATTTTGTATGGTTTGATGAAACATGTAAGACAACATATTGTTCTTTATGATACTTTGTTACTACTACGTAGTCAATAGTTTTAATTTGATACAGGGTTTTAGAAATTTTAATAATATATATTTTTGGCTTAAATGCAGTTTTAGTCCCCGTATTTTAACTGATTCGCAATTTTAGTCCCCATATTTTTAATTTCGCAATTTTGGTCCTCCTATTTTAACTGATGCGTAATTTTGGTCCCTTTATTTCTAATTTGGCAATTTTGGTTCCCCTGTTTTAACTGATTCTTAATTTTGATCCCTCTATCATTAATTTCTCAATTTTGGTCCCTCTATTTCTTAAAATTGAGACATTTTGTAAATATAATGGATCACATATATTTTTTTTAATAAAATTTAATGGATTACATTTAAAAAAATATATAACATTAAAAAAAACATTAGATATTTATTTTAAAAAATATTTTTTATTATAAAAAAATACTTAAAAAAAGTTTTTAATTATTTTAAAACTAATTAAACCTAAAAATGGTATATTTATTATTTTTTTAAAACTGTTTTTAAAATAATTTTTAATTATTATTGTTATTAATTCAAATATGTTTTTAAAATAACGATTAATAATTAATAAATTATGATTTTATTAAATAATGAAAAAAAAATTAAGTTCTATTTTTTATTTAAAAAAATATGTTTTTTTCTTTAGAAAATATCATAT
>JBBPBP010009778.1:32921350-32969838 GCA_037974735.1 Cicer chorassanicum | reverse complement strand
AAATAAAAAATTTGGAAATCAGTTTTTAAAAAATAATAAATAAACCATTTTTTGGTTTAATTAGTTTTAAAATAATTAAAAACTTTTTTTTAAGTATTTTTTTATAATAAAAATATTTTTTAAAATAAATATCTAATGTTTTTTTTTAATGTTATATATATTTTTAAATGTAATCCATTAAATTTTATTAAAAAAAAATATATGTGGTCCATTAGAGTTACAAAATGTCTTAATTTTAAGAAATAGAGGGACCAAAATTGAGAAATTAAACATAGAGGGACCAAAATTAAGAATCAGTTAAAATAGGGGGACCAAAATTGTCAAATTAGAAATAGAGGGACCAAAATTACGCATCACTTAAAATAGGGGGACCAAAATTGCGAATCAGTAAAAATAGGGGACTAAAACTGCATTTAAGCCTATGTTTTTTTAGTAGTGTAAACAATTTTTTCAAATATATAAAATTACTTCATAAATTATATACATTTTTTTAGTATTTTTTGTTTATTTATAAAAACAAATATGAATGTTGTTTTGAAAGAAAAAAAATTTAATAGATTACAAGGACAAATTTGTCATTCTATCACAATATAAATCATATTATTTGATTATCCATTGTGTATCAAACACTAGATATGATTAATTAATCTTATCAGATTTATTATCATGTGTACATCAAACACATAAGATAATAATTACTTATCTTATTTTTATCTTGTCATGCTCTTTATCATATTGTGTCTCTATCGTATTTTATCTATCAAACCATATTGATTTTGAGAATCGTACTGTACAGAATTGCCATTATTGAGTGATATTAATTGTTAAAAAATAAAATAAAATATGACTTAATTTTCTATAAATATAAATTTGATTGATTTCCACAATTTAATCTCTATATGTATGTCATTTGAGTTTCTCAAACCTGGTCAATAGCCTAAACTTCAACAATGTAATATATTATTTATAAAGTATGAAAGTTTGATTTATTTTATAGCCTAATTGTGTAACTTATGTTGTATTATGCAACAACAAAAAAATACTATTATTTAAGATAGTAATCAATTGTCTCTTTAGTCATATATAATTTTTTAAATATAGAGATATAAGGATAATCACTTAGTTTATATTTTTTCAATAGACAACATATCAACATTTTCCATATTACTGTTCCTAAAGACATTAATGAATTAAACATCCATCCTGTAATAATAACATTGAACCAAAAAGTGTACTTGTGTTTAGTATCTACAACGATACATAATTTGAGAATATATATCTCATGATTCAGACTTCATGACACCAAAACATAATTAGGTCTTAGGATTACAACATATAATAATATTTTTTAACATAATTGATGTGATCATCTACTGTCTAGCATATAATTTCATTGTAGTTCCTATTCACATTTGATATTCTTGAGTGGTTTTGATGATGATAGTTGGGCACTTGCAATTGCATCGTTATCCCCATTATCTTGTTGGTCATCAGTTCGAGGCCTTTTAGCCGGTGTAGCTGACTGAACATTTTCAATATCGTTTTCACCAGTCATTGATAATGATTGCTACATATTTCATAAAGTTTGTAGGAATTAATTAGATTATTGTCATAAAGATTTATGAAATCAGAATGTATTTATCAAAATGATGCACTTATAGAGAGACATGTAGATATACTTACAGTGTCAAATAGTATTTCTTGACTAAGATGTTCACGACTCGGTTCTCCTTTAGATGTGTTCTGAAAATGAACTTATATTAATTTAAGTTGTGCAGTTTTTAATATATATAATTTATTACAATTATAAGATACAATAAGGCAATATGTGGTTTGAATACCTCTTCAATTTGAAATTGTTCCTTAATTGCAGCAATAAGTGCAGCATCACTCCATGACTTATTAACAGAACATTGTTTTGAAGATGGTTGTAGTTTTACACGAAAAGCTAGAGTGGTCCCCATTATGTCTTGAAGCTCTGATGGATATATCCTTATGTCAGTATCACCAGCCTTTAACATGTTTCAGGTAAATGAGTTATGTCATATTATGTGGTAAACAATAAATATCCAAACTATGAAGTTACTTGGACTAAACATTATATACATGCCTCAATCATATTCTTCCTCATTTGAAGTGCTGAAATTCCAAGTAGTGAAGTACAATCCTGGTCCCACATAAGGAAGTTACAAAAGCAATTGTCGTGGAAAACTTCAATGATCATTTTGTACCTATTTTATGTTGTTAGTATTGATACCAATAAGTGTTTGATATAAGGACTCTAATGTTGATTTATAAATTCTGATAAAATAAGGTTGATTTATATTTTGAATTATGAAGAACAAATGAAATTAAATACTTCTAAAATGTAAAAAACAGCATCTATTAAAGTTTGATGTACCTTGGAATTGGTTCGTCAACCTGAACACCACATTTACATTGATAGTTTGTAATCCCTTCTTTAGCTTTGACTGTGCAATTAGTGCAACCAAGATAAAACCAACCGAATTTGTCTGGCACAACCTTTGACAGAGTTGCCACAGTGACACAAATCATTTCCTAAAAACCATGTTGTAATTAAAAAAAATTGTAACAATTAAAAAATGTATATATCTACATAAAAATAGTGTTATGAAATTATAGTTACATGTCCAATAGCCTTGATTTGGCGAAGAGTTTTAGCTTGAGCATTGTACATAAACTTCTCTTGTGAAGTGTATTGAGATGAAGATGTGATCTGAGTTTGTAGTTGGCTGCCCTGAATGTAGTTATCTATATCATCTATTGCAGGTAACCTGCATTCATTGAAAATTTTCTACTTTATAGAAAAAAGATTACTTATAAACAAAACTGCTAACTGAAGATGAGTGGTTGACATCATTAAAATCGTTTGACCTCTAATCAGGCTAAATCATAACTGCAACATTTGGAAGACACTTGTAAAGAGTTGATCAACTTACTGATTTCTGAATTCCTTGATTTGGTGCGTGTTTTCATTGATAAGAAGTTTAGTTCCACTCCATGCATTAGTGATTGTGTGCCCGTTGTTTCCTGCCATATAGAACTAATTAATTAACAACTACATTTAAGTAAATTGTAACAAACGAAATCTTTCATTAAACAATTAGTACTTGTGTTGAATTAATAATACCTTCTGGAGGCTTGACTCGTGCATGGTGGAATATTATAATGATGGGACCAGAGTCAGGGTGAGCATTAACATAATTGAGGAATTGTGTACCATAAGCCTCCCATAGGGAGCAAGTAAGGATGTTTCCGCTGATCAAATGAATAATATTATTTGAAACATGCTTTGTATAGTATATTAATTAAATGTAAATATTGTTGTTACCTGAGATCTTTGATTTTGACGGTGACACAAGTTTTTTTGGTTGATGATGCTGAAGTCGAAGAAATGACTTCATCCACTACCCCAATAATATCTATAAATAAAAAAGATAAGTTAATCATTGAAACACGAAAAATATGAAACACATATATATTATTCAATTAAAAAAAATGAAATGATAGTATTACCAATTAAGTTGTTAAGAGGGTTCTGCCCATTCAAAATGGTGCTAAAAGACACAAAACGGTACTGAGTCGGTGGGATTTCAGGGAGATCAACCTCTTCTTCAAAAGTAGCAGAATTGAAAACAATTTTGAATTCATGGAGGCAATATTTGAACTGGAAAGTACTTGGAAAAACTGAAAAGTTATGGATGATGTATGTTTGATTCTCTTTCAGTTTGCCCCTCCATTTAACAGAATCATCTTTTCGTATAACAACGTGTATTTGATCAGCCTTTTAATAACAAATAATTTATAAAATGAGATACTAACCAATATAATGAAGATATTTGTTAACTAAACATAAAGAAAAAGTTAAAATGTAGACCTGTTGATCCATCAAAATAACTTCATCGTGCACATTTCCGTTTTTACTAACAACAGTGAAGTAATTTGTGACCCTAACTGCTATTTTCCAAGTTTCCTTTGATGTGTTAATGTCCTTCAATGGTATTGCATTTCTTGTCTGTGAACCAATGCAAATTTTATAAACATAAATTGAAAATTAATCATTTATTTCATATTGTAATATATCTGTGAAGATGAAATGCAAAAGATTTGGAACTTAAAGAGTCAAGAAAACCTAAAGAAGTTGAAGATGCAATTTCAGTTTGTAATAACATTTAGAAGTACAAACAAAAAACAAAACAAAAAAATGCAAAGGAATATGAAATGAGATAGAGTTACCAAATTCACACCTTTTGAACACCCCTTTTGCCAATGCACCTTCTTAATAGATTAACTTTATTTTTCATATTTTTCAGTTCATCATTACTGTTGTATGTGCTTTTAGATCCCACACAATATTTTGGAGACTAATCTAATAGTTAATCAGAGTTTGATCTTGATCTAGAATCCTCTGAAATTATGAAGTTTGGTGATATTTTAGGCCTTACTCCCAAACCCCTCAAATTAAGATTGTCTAATAATTTTATTGTGAGTTTGTTGATATGTTTATGCCCAAGAGGGTGAATTTTGGTTCTTCCCTTGGTACAAAATAATTTATTTTTTTGTCATCTACAATGGCTTTAGAGCCCTAATTAGGGGTTACTATTTACACCATCATTTTTTCTAATGCATCTCCCTAGTACAGAAGGTGTACTATATAATTATGGATTGAGCTATGAAATTTCAATTGCGGAAATTAGAGGGGGGAGAGTATTGAAAGCTATTTTTATACTCTTAGAGCAACCACAATGATGATGGTTTATTGATTTGAGTGCACGTTCAAATTGATTACACAATTACACATCATTTAATTATATTTTTTTATAATTAACATTTAATATTTGATTCCTCTAATTCAATACCTCAATGTTTTTTACCAGTTGAGTCTCATTAATATTTTTATATCATTACTATTTAACAACATTCATTTATTTTATTTTGATATAATTTATTAAATAGAATATGCAAAAAGTGAAAAGAGAATGTTTATAGTTCCCTTTTTCTATTAAATACCTACTTTTTTCATCCTTCAATTTGAGTACTTAATGGACGGTGCTTCTTAGTACATAAAACAACTTCATTGGATATGCTTTAAAAAACACACACGTGTTGGAAGTACGCAATTCTTATTTCTTAATAAAATGTTTATTATTATGATAGAATATTAACAACAAATACAAAAATCTTATGTAGTAGCATGTGACTCTTCCAAATAATAATTATTCACTATCTTATGTGTAATCAGTCTAAGAAAGTGTTTTTAAAATACATACAAAAAAATTCTTAAAAAGTAAAATGCAAAAGAAGATGAAGAAGTTGAGTCACGTTTTTTGTGGTGGAGGCTTAGAAAAAATTAAAGACCAAACAAATAGCATTTTTAATAACATTTAGAAGTACAAACAAAAAACCTAAAAAAATGCAAAAAAATATGAAGATGGGTTACCAAGAATAATTTAAAGAACTAAGAAATAGTATTTTTAAGAACATCTAGAACTACAAAAAATCCTAAAAAATAAAATGCAAAACAGGATCAAGAAGTTTGGTTACTTTTTTTGTCGTGGAGGCTTAAAAAAAATTAAAGACCAAACAAATAACATTTAGAAGTACAAACAAAAAAACCCAAAAAATGCAAAGGAATATGAAGAAGGTGGGTTACCTTTTTAGTGGCGGTGGTTGAACCTGTTGTATCACAGATTGTGACAACCCCCTCTTTATGTTGTTCCATTTGCGATTTTCTTCTTCTTGAATCTGTTTGATTTTGTTCTCCGTGAATCTGTTTGATTTTCTTCTCTGTGAATCTATTTGATTTGCAAAAATGTTGGAGTGTTGCAGTGTGTAAACCCAAAATTTGAGGAAGTTCGGTTATTTGAGGAAGTTGGGTTATTGCAGAAAATTAAAGTAACTTACAATTGTGGCCTTAAATTTTTTGCAAAGGTTAAATTTATGAAGGACAAAATTGTATTTTTGGTATAGTTTAGAATTCTTATAGTATATTGTAGATTTCCTATAGACTTTTTTATTTTTTTATTTACAATACGGATAAATTTTGTACAAAATGAAAATAACTAATTTTACATCTATTAACAAATTTAGTTAAATATAATTAATCGTTTTATCTCATAAAAGAATATAAGTACATTAAAAAAGTGCTTTCATCAAAACTTATTCTATAAAAATAAAAAGAATTATTAAAAACTAAAATTTAAATTAGCAAAATGTATTTTTAGAATAAACATTTTTAAAATACTTAAGTCCTTACTCAACTGGTCAATGACAATATTGTTAAGTAGAAGGCGCGAGTTCGAACTCGAAACCTCACAATTGTATAAATTATTTATGATAAAATTCATCATCTCTTTTAAAATAAAATAAAAAGTAAATAAATATTCTTAAATAGAATGAAAGTAAGTTACACTTATTATATTTAAATTCAAAAAATTAAAATTCAACTTTGGGCATGACGGGTTAGTATTACATATTACATTTGCCCTATTTGTAATAAAATTTCATCTATTTTTAAATTTGCATTACCAACCAAAAACCAAGTGGCTTCTTATTGGTGGTGGTGTTTTTTTTGTTATTGCGATGGATGTCGAACACTCCAAAATTAATAAAATCGAGTTAAATATTTACTTGTAATAAAAATGTCGAATCCACCGATTGGTTTTTTATTTTCAATTGATATACCTAGATATTTAAACCAAATTAAACAAGAAAATTGAAATATTATTGATTTTAGTTTGAAGATAAAATAAACATAAACAAAAATAAATAAATAGAATTGAAACAATTATTTAAAACACTTAATCCAAGGGATTCAACCATTCTTGAATTTAACTTATTATTAATCTCAAAAAAACATCCAATATTAATTTAGTTATTGATTTAGAATTTCAAATGAAATTCATGAGTTCATTACTAGAAAAATGTATCTAGAAAATGATTAAGTAAGGCAAATGAATTAAGCATCCATTAAAACTATGTTTAGTCATGAAAAATAAAATTCAATTAAGTTAAACATAACATCAACTTGAGTGCAACATTTAGTTTCAACTTCTCACATAAATTCCAACTAATTTAAGCAACTAAAACAGAATCAAGAATAAAAAAGAGAAAGAGAAGAACAAAAAGATTTTAACATAGACTTCAAGATATAGCAACTATGATTTCAAAAGTTAAACCTCAAAATTGTCAAAGACCCAAGTTGATTGGATGTCTATGGCTTCATATTTGCACAAAACTGCTACTAGGTCTCAATTTCTCAGCACCAGCCCTGTTTTGACTTCAAGCTCTATTTTGATAGCTTAAACATCATAATCATATCTTGAGCTCTTCATGAAAGTGGTAGATAATTCTCTTAGCTTTCTAATGATATAAAATTCATAATTTTTAGATACTTACAGTCAGAGATACGATCAAAATATAGAAGCAATGTATCTACTAGAGTAGAATAGAGAAGAGAAAGAATAAAAGGGAGGTTAGAGTACTAAAATATTTAAGTACTCAGGTATAAGTGCTAAAAAACTAAACTATCCTTAATTTATTATAAAAGCATAATAACATTTCAGTTCAATAATATATTATCTAACATCTCTGCACAAACTCACGAAGCATCAAGAGTTCGTCAATCAAAAAACAAAAACGTACTCAATAATAAATAATATAAAACTACAATCTAAGAGATCAAACCAAACAAACTAATATGATAACCAACTGAGATGGACAACCAAAGAATGAGCTAACCAAAGAGAAAAACAAAGGAGATAGGAGCAACATCCAAAGAGACGAACCAACATAGAGAGAAGCAACCAAAAAAGAATCAACAAGCAAACAAAGAAGTAGCAACCAGCAAAGAGAGGAACCATCTGAGAGAAGAATCAAACTAAATGAGAAAAGAGCAACAAGGAGAGGAGCAACTAAAGATGAAAAAGCAATTAAAACCTTTAAGCTGATTTGACACAATGATTTTTCACACCACACCACTTAGAATATTTTGCTTTGAACGAGTGCTTTGCTAGAACTTAAAACCTTCAACTCTGAATACTTAAAAAATTGAGCTCTTAAGATTTTCTTAACAACTTGATTTTTTACAATTTCTGAGTTTGTGTATTCGTTTGTTCTTATCTTTCTTCTTCAACCTCGATCCACTATTTATAGTTGAAATTAGGGCTTTAGTTTAGTCCTTCTTAATTACGAATCGTATTTTTATTCCAGTTTGATCAATAATGATTTTCTTCAAAAATAATTATGAATCATATCTCCATTCCAGTTTGATCAACAATGATTTTCTTCAAAAATAATTATGGAAGATGTGTTTTGATAAAAAAAAAACTCTTTTAGCCAATTCTTTAATTTTCGAATCTAATTTGGGTAGTTCTTCTAGAATGATATTGTTCGTATTTTGTTCGCATTGTGTTTGCAAATTCTTCAGCTAAGTCTTCCTTCGTACGCTTGATTTGATATAAGCGAGAACAAATGTTGGGTCAGGTTCTTGAATCTTCAGATGTAAGAATATGACCAAGTTCAACTCAGTATTTTGTCTTTTATCAAAATCGCTGACTTTTCATTCAGAGGTATTGACTTTTCTTCATCAGAGTATGACTTGCTTGTTTGAATCAAGTGTTGTATTCTTTACTTTAACAATCAGAAGCAATAGCAGATGGAAATCTGCGTGACTTAGAATTAGTGGCTTAGGCAAATCACGTTTGTTTTCTTATCAGAGTTAGAGCAACATCATAATGTGTTGTGTATCAGAGCCAGCACTCTAACACGTGTTGCAGTCTTCAAAGTTAGCGTAAATTCAGAGCTTCAGAGGCAGACTTGAAGAATGGCTTCAAACTTCAGAGGCATGCTGAAATTATTGTTCATCAGAGACATGCAGAAGTATTTTTTTATCATAGTATGCAGAAGTACTATTCATCAAAGCAAATAGAAGTATTGTTCATAAGAGCATGCAAAAGTATTGTTCATCAGACTATGCAAATGTACTATTTATCAGAGGCAACCTTCAGACTTACTTTCAGACTCATTCTTCAGACGCATTCTTCATACTCAAACATCAGACCTAGACTTCAGACTCAAACATCAGAGGCTAATGCTCATTCTTTTCCAAAGCGTGCATTTGTCTAATTTTGTTGACTAAATTTATTTTGTTTACTCTAACCTTTTTACTTCCTCTAGTCCCTTCCTCTGGTGACTATCCTCTGGTGGTTTCCTTTGGTTGTATCCTCTGGTCGTATTCCTCTTGTGGTTTCCTCTGATTTTCTTCTTCCAATACTTAGCCATTTTCTTCTTTGCATACTTAGTGAGTTTTCTTCTTTGGATACTTAGTGAAAAGTTATTGTTCTCATAAAATACTTTTGTTAACATCAAAACTCTAAGTATAAAACTAACTTGGTTTCAAAAAAAAATAGTTCCAATACATAAGATTTATTACATAATCAACTTACAAATGAATATTCCATAAAAGCATTTACATAAACAATTTAAAATATAGATTCTATAAGACTCATTCTTTCATAGGTGACCACACCATTTGCTTAAACATTTGAAATACACATATTGCTATTAACAAATATTTTAACACTCTAACTTCATTCACCAAAGCGTCAACTTTCTCCATCAATTTTGTCTTCGTACTATCGTCTTCCATTGCCATTAACTCCCTTGTCATTAATTAAATTTAGTTCCTCAACCTCATCAACCCATATAAAAAAACAAAAACAACAATAATTTTTCTGCATAAACAGAGTCAAAACATTAAATAAAGACGCATGAAATAACAAAGAAAAGTGCAGGAAAAAGAAAGAAAAGTGCAAAAAAGTGTCAAATAACCGACCTTATAAAAAAGACATGCAAAGAAAGGTTTTTCTAGATCCGCTCCAATGTTTACAATTCTAATTACAACTCTTCTCCAACACTTGCATTCGAGATAAGAGTTGTTCGTATTTTGACCGTCATTACCCTTTCTGAATTGATTACTACTACTATTCATTTCCTAAAATATCAAATTAGGGATTACCAATTTAGGGGAAGAATTGATTTGGTTGATGCAATTTAGGGATTTGATAATTTTCTGATTTAGAAATTTAGGGATTTAAGAATTTGGGGAAGAAACAAATAGAGAAACATTTTCTTCCATATAGCACAAACACTAGCGCTATACTATACAAATACTTAAGCACCATGAAAAATATCATTATGGTCCCGTAAATATTTCTAGGACATTCATGTTGTAACTCATAATTAAAATTATGTGCACAATGACTAGAAACAAATTATAAGGGTTCAAAAATATATAATCATAAAGAGCTCAAAATATCAACATCATCAAATACATTATTTAATAGGACAACCAAGACCCATTCTAGGTACATGTTCCTCAAATGTCTTTAGTTGTAACCCTTTAGTTAACGGGTCAACAATCATAATGACTATTCTAACATGTTCTATAGATACTCTTTGTTTTTGAACTTCTTCCTTGACAGAGAAATACTTTAACTCCATGTGTTTTGCACCCTTTGAGTATTTATTATAGCACTTCTCCATGATATGGCTCATTCTCCAATGAGGAATTAAGTAGCCGAAAGTGGACTTCCTTATGTCAACATATCGACTAAAATATGAGTTTGTATATCCAATTACTTCTAATGGATTAGATCTTCTATACATAAGCATATACTTTTTAGTTTGTTGTAGATACCTCAAAACTTTCTTACCAGCTTTCCAATGATCAATTCCAAGATTCCATTAATATCTGCTTAACATTCCAATCGCAAAGCTAATATATAGCCTTGTGCATGTTTGCACATAAATTAGACTACCCACTATAGAACCATATGGAACTGATTCCATTTGTTTCCGCTCTATGTCATTCTTTGGACATTGCATGAATTTATCCCCTTTTTGGACTGGTACACTTCCAGCAAAACAATTCTCCATGTTAAATTTCACTAGAACTTTATTGATATCGGCCTTTTGAGACAACCCCAATAATTATTGTTATCTATCACGTAAGATTTCAATTCCTATCACATAGGAAGCCTCCCCCAAATCCTTCATTTCAAAATTCTTAGAGAGGTATTCTTTAGTGTCATGCAACATGCTCAAACTATTAGGTGCAAACAAGATATCATCAACATATATGACCAAAAACATAAACTTACTCCAACTGATCTTTTGGTATATGCATCTATCAACTTTTTTTTTCTTCAAAATCTAAATAGGTAATGGTATCATTGAACTTAATATA
This sequence comes from Cicer chorassanicum, assembly GCA_037974735.1. NCBI lineage: Eukaryota > Viridiplantae > Streptophyta > Magnoliopsida > Fabales > Fabaceae > Cicer > Cicer chorassanicum. Next base: position 32,958,569 of record JBBPBP010009778.1, on the reverse strand, counting down.
CCATTTCCTTGATGCTTGTTTCAATCCATATATTAATTTATTAATTTTACACATCATATGACCAATCCCTTCAATTAGAAAACCTTCAATTTGGTCCATATAAACTTCTTCTTCAAGACTATCATTCAAAAATGTTGTTGTCACGTTCATATGGTATAACTCTAAGTCATAATGCGCCACCAGTGCCATGATAATACACAATGAGTCTTTATTTGAGACAGGAGAAAATATTTTCTTTATAATCAACACCATCCTTTTTAGCGTACCCTTTAGCAATGAGGAAGGCTTTGTATCGTTTGATATTACCATTTGAGTCACGTTTGGTCTTAAAGACCCACTTACAGCCAACTCGCTTAGCACCTTCTGACAATTCAACGATTTTCCAAACTTTATTTTCTTCCATGGATTTTAACTCATCTTTCATGGCATAAATCTATGTCTCTAACTCAACATTGTCTATGGCTTGTGAAAATGAATTCAGATCTTCATTGATTCCAATGTTCGACTCCAATAAATAAGTCTCATAATAGCTAGGAATAGCTGATTTTCTTTCTCTTTTAGATCTTCTCAAAGGAACCTCTTAAACCCATTTTGTTTAGAAATTTGTGAGTTAGTCTCTTCATTGGGTGTGTTATCATCCAAATTTTGTTCATTGTTATTAGAATTTTCTACAACAACATTTGGAACGATTATCGATAAAGGAACGCTTATAGGTAAAGTAATATTTACCTTAACTTCCTTTATGCCAACATTTTGTCGTTCGTCACACCCACTAACTTCACCATTTTTAAGAAATTTTGTATTGATAGTTTCTACAATTCTTTGACTATGGTTAAGACAATAAAAGATAGACCCTTTAGTAACCACTTAATGTTCGAGAGTCTAATTTCTTTTCATGTGAATTATGTACTCCTGCTTTTGCTAGACAACCTCAATCGTGCAGGTGCCTTAAACTTGATTTTATGTTTGTCCACAACACAAAAGGAGTTTTAGGAAATGCCATGCCCGGAACTCTGTTTAGTAAATGCATAGCCGTTTTTAATGCATACATCCACCAAAATTTGGGCAATGAGGAGTTTCTCATCATATGATAGAGAATTAGCTGCTGCATATTTGCATATTCTACTAAATTGTGAAGAAGTTCAACCATATAGTTAGTAAGTAAAATAAATTGATCTTGATTTATATATCCTTTTTTTTATTATGTCAAACTGAAGTGGATGGTAGGATTGCATCTGAATTTCCAAGTTGGTTTCAAACATATGTAAGTGTCCTGTGATTTCAACTATAGTACATGACTTATCTTGTTGTTGTGGAATATAATAAGTTTATTTTGCCTATTAATAGGTACATGATAAAAATAACTTGGTGCAAAATTTGTATTTGCACCACTTAGCATACGGTCCTAAGAGGAAGGTTCATACTTGGCCTATATATTTTGTAAATGGTTTTAAGTTTCATACAAAAGAGTGGAGTGTTGGTAAGAAAACCGTTAATTGTGGACTTTGTGTCAAGGGTGACGACGAAGGACTTGAAGAAAATTACTATTATGGTGTTGTTAAAGAGATTTTGCAAGTTGAATACATAGGAGAACCAACCAAGAAATTAGTTTTATTTAACTGTGAATGGTTTGATATTGTTGCCAACACTGGCATGAAGATTCAACACCAATATGGTATTGTGGAGGTTCATCGTCGTAGAAGATATTCAAAATATGATCCTTTCATATTTGCAACAAATGCTATTCAGGTGTATTATGTACCTTACCCAGAAAAATTAAAATAAAAAGTTGATTGGTGGGTTGCCATTAAAACCAAACCTAGAGGCACAGTCGATGATTGATATACATTAGAAGTTGCATATCAAGATTCAAATCTACCACAACAAATGTAGCTTTTGCTGCAAATGATGAGCTACTTAATTATTTGAGAGATAAAGAGGAAAATGAGGAAGTTGAAATGAATATTGAGGTTGCAAAAGACCAAGAGGGGGATGACAACATTGATTTAGAGGAATTTGATTCAGAAAATGATTTTGAAAACCACTATAAGTTTCATAATGATGATAATGATAACGATGATGGTAGCGATAGTGATTATTAAATTTAAATATTTTTCATTTTGTGGAGATGATGAAAATTTATTACTATACTTTGTTGTTGTGTTTATGCTATAAACATTTTTAATTGTATTTTTTTTATTAATTGTAGATGGCAGATAAAGACAAAGGAAAAGAAAAAGCTCTCAAGACTCGTCAATTAAAACAACATTCCAAACGTTCAAATGCAAATCCTCCTTTTGTACAACCTTCAGCATTATATCATACTACTACTCCATCACTTAGGATATCTCATGATGCACCTCCTCTTGTGACATCTCATAATTCACATCCTCCTAGTACATCTCATGTTGCACATCCTCCTATGACATCTTATGTTGCACCTCATCATAGTTCATCTCATGTTGCACTTTCTTCTAGTTCTCATGGTGCACCTTCTAGGACGTCTAATGTTGCACTTAGGGATAGCAACGGGGCGGGTCGGGGACGGATTTCGCCTCCTCCACCCCCGCACCCGGCTAATCGGGGAAAACCCGCCCCCGCCCCCGTTTTATAGCGGGTGTAAAATTTAGGCACCCATCCCCGCCCGCAACGGGGCTCGGGTTTCCCCGCCCACACCCGCACCCACTCATATATATATAAAATTATAAATTTAAAAATTATATCTATTATAATTAATATAATAAAATAATTATTATTAGACAATAATAAAATTAAAAAATATTTTCTATAGAGATAATATTATAATTTTTAATATTTTAAAAAATATTAAGTATATTCAATATATATGTATATAAAATTTAAAAATTGCTATAATATTACTTGCGGGGCGGGTTCGGGTGCGGGTGCGGGGTGGATATCACCACCCCAAACCCGTCCCCGCCCCCGAATTTTAATTTCGGGGAAAATCCGCACCCGCACCCGCACCCAATAAGAGCGGGTTTTCCCCGCCCAAATCAAGCGGGTTTGGGTGGGTACCCGCGGGTGCGGATTTTATTGCCATCCCTAGTTGCACTTCCTTATATTTCTCTTCCCTTAAGGAATTCTAGGACATCTTCTACTACCCCATAACCTAGGACATCTCATGTTACACCTCTACCTCGGACATCCCATGTGACACCTCCACCTTCGATACGAGGGGTAGATTCACCATCTAATTCACAACCATCTCATTCTGAAGGAATGCATAGCCCAAGATCCAATGAAATTGTTATTGCATCTGAGACACAAAGCAATGGTGGCAAGCGAACTTTATACCTTGACGGACAAGGGTAAATATATACATATATTTTTAGTTATTTAAGTATATTATATAAACTTCATAACTACTAATTTGTATTGTTTGTAGATTTTTGTCTTCGCATCCTGTAGTAAATGGGATTGGAGATATCACCAAGAGTAATTTTAGTAAGCCATGACCATCATGGAAAAAAATAGACATTAAGACGAGAGACTTGTGGTTTGAAGAATTTAAGGTATATTGTTTCAAGGGAACCTTTAATATGTTTAAAACTAGAACAACAATGTGTTATTTATTCTCTCCTTTATATTTTAAATAATAATGTCTTATGTCTTTAAAAAAATATTATCACATGCTAACCTACTGATTGGTTATATATACACATAATAGATTTAATACTTGTCCACCAGATGATGTGCGGGCTAGAAAGAACTTTGAAATACAAGGTGCAACAGTAATGAAAATAAATCTAAACAAGGTTCATAGCTCAATGAACAGAACGAGGTGGATTGGTCAGGATGTTTGGAATTCCTTATGTGATCATTGGGGAACTCAAGGATTCAAAAAGAAGAGCATACAAGGAAAAACAAACCGAGCATCTGACTGTGAAAGTTTTGGAGGGTCTCTTCACACCTGTGGCTCTATCACCACATCCCAGCATAGAGTTAATTTGGTTAAGTTTTCTATCTTTTTTTATATTTTAACTTTTATATATGATTTGATATGTAATTGTAATCAAATGCATGCACTAATCAAATTGGAAACAATGTATATGTAGTTCAATGTATGTGTGGTTGTTTAACTTTTACACAATATAATTATGTTGTGTTAAATTTTGTTGTGTAAATTTCATTTTTGTTCTGCAAATTTCATTTACATTGTGCAAATTAATATTATGTTTACAAGTTTTTAATGTTGAGTTTTTTTATGTTTTTAGACGAATTTGAATGGCATCCCTCCTAGTCATTCAGATTTGTTTCTCCACACCCATAAACGTGGCAAGGATAAAACTTGGGTTGATAAAAGATTGGAATATGTTCATACAAGAGATTTCAACTTTAAAGTGTACATTATTTGTTTTTGTATGTTGGTTTATTTTTATCTTCATGTAAGATCGAAATAAAGTGTTTTAAAATATTAATTAGCTTTATATTTATGTTGACAGGAAAAATTTAAACGTAGGTTGGAAGAATTGACCCAAGAAATAACTTCACAAGGAACTCCTCCACCAAATGAATTAGATGTGTGGTGTGAGGTTGCAGGAATAAAAAGAGGACGAGTATATGGTTTTGGAATGGAATCTAGTGTATTATTAGGAAGACCATATTATCGTGGGTCATGTTCTTCATCAACAGAGTGGGTTCAAACACATGAACTTGAAGAAATGAGAAATGAAAGATGTAACAGCCCAATTTTTTTTTTAAAAACAAATTCAAATTCATAATAAAGAGAGAAATACCTTTGGATAAAATATTTAAGTCGTATCACAACAACAAAAGTCAACAATAATTACAAACACAGCGAAAACGGTTTTGAAAGGAAAATCCAAAGTATTTAAACCATAAAATACACCGAGGCTATGAGACCTATCCAACGTAGCTCATACCCCTGGGGTATTCTCGGCAGACACCTGTACAAAAGCACTGCACCAAGAATTTTAACTTCCCCACGTCACATCAAAAAAAGTGGTACAAGGACCCATCAAAATAAAAGTTCAGCTGACAATATATGGTATAGGTACAGTTTTCCAGAAGGAAATAAATACACCACAACAGATACACATCTAGCGCTTATACAGCCATCTAATCTGATCATGCTACAAAAAAAAACTATAACCCAAGTGATCTCCACGCGCCCCCCAGAAATCCTTCTGACACAGCAGTGGTCACGTAAGTCTAACTCCGTTCTCATCTCAAGAGTACTAATTGGTAGGACGATCCTGATTCTCATCTGAGGGCAAAGCCCAGATTTCCACAATAATTGTAAAGGTCACCAACCGAAATTAACAAACATCACATAGCATTTAAAATTTAAATGCACAAAATAACCTTTCAACTTAGCATACATCTAGAAAGGGTTTTCATATGCCACACATGCATAATCAAAGTTGAAAAATGAAGTTTTTAACAAACTGCACTGTCGTATTCGAATACAGCATCCTGGTATCCGAATACAACTGTGAAAATGGCATAATTTTCAGTTTTGAAAATGTTTCGATATCATTCAACGCTTACCACATAAAGTCAATCAATAACACTCATCAAATACAACACAATTACAAACCACAATCGAGTATGTATATACAACCATCACAGTGTATCAAACATGACTCGCGTGCCAAGCACCCTAATGAAATGCGTATATGCCAATGCACATGATTCTGGAATTCCAAACCAAAACCCTCCTCGAAAGGGTGTAAATCATAATTGTACAGTCTCTCACAGACCAGTACTAATTTTCTATGCGTGAAATCGCTCACAGATCAGCACGACTTACAAGAGTGCAATCTCTCACAGATCAGCACGACGCGAAAATCCCCGCAAGGATAAGATGAACCAACTATTCACATGGCATCATCTCGTAGCCCATCACGGTTACCAAGTACTATGAAATGCATGAGCATACTCTGATTCTTTTCACCACAATCATTAAGTAAATGCAGCTATTCAAAGATTCCCATTTTTTAATACTCATTTAACACTAATTAATTTTCAATCTTTTCACAGAGCATACTCAGACGTATTAATTCATAATCCAACAAATTCACAGCAAATTCAATCTACAAACTACATTAAATACAACAATCCAAATTCCACAAATCCACACCAAATCACTACAAATTACTCATTTTTAAAAACTCGTCATATTTCAACCACAATACACCCAATAATTTCCATAATTGCAAACATGCATTTACACCAAATTTATTTCCTCAAATCACTCCTCAAACACATCAAAACAATTTCACATAAAACACCTTAAATTCATTTTCTACAAATCCACACATCAAACACGAAAAATTCAATCAATACAAATTCCAAAATTTCGCACCAAATTTAATCGTGAATCATCCGTGTTCACAACTCCACATTTTCAAAACATTAACCACCAAATTGAATCTCCAAAATTTTCAACCATAATCCACACATAAATCACATCTCAAAAATTCATAATATTAATTATGAACACATAAACCACACCAAACTTGAATCACCACAACCCACATTTCAATCACATTAAATTCAGCTTCCACAATTTCACCCATAAACACATTAAATTCATTTTCCTCCAATCTACACATAAAATACATCTCAAAATTCATAATATTAATTATGAACACATCAATCACACCAAACATGAATCACCACAACAACATTAATATCTCAGAGTTCTCCCCACTGCTAACTCGGTGCCAACGGTCTCGATTCCTTTTCGAGACTCAATGAGCTAGCTACATAAACATAAATATTTGTAACAATTTGTTCACAACTAAAATTTATCCAAAATTATATCTTTTTCACACACCAAACTTTTACAACCAAATAATCTACATTAATTCAATCTCAGCAAATCGCGCACAAATCGCATCAAACTACACCTCAACCGCATCAATTTTAAATTCCACTAATTCACGCATAAACGAATTAAATTCATTTTCACCATTTTACACATCAAATAAACGAATTACTGTTGATAAGCCACTTCAAAGCCTTGTTTGTGTTGTTGCTTCATACTACCCTTTCTAAGTAGTATATATATTCTATTAATTTAATAATATATATATATATATATATATATATTAACATATATATATTACTTACTAATTTAATAATATATATATATATTATAATTAAACCAAATCAATAAATATCTAAATATTCTTACACACACCTCAACTATTTTAATAAAAATATTTATTCTCATTGCAACTCAATTGACAAATAAATTTTTTAGCAATTAGAGATATTTTTAACAAAATAGTCCAGTAATAAATTTTTCGCAACGTAATTAAATTATTTCTCGCCAACTAATTTTAAACGGGTCGCATAAAAATATCATTGGCAATTAACACACAACATACCATTAAAATTGGCTAAAAAACCTCATAACTCAACACAAAAAAATATACTAAAATTGCATAAATTAGAATTTAAAACTAAGGGTCTTACATTCTACCCCCCTAAAATTAGTTTCGTCCTGCGTCGATAAACAACTCCGGGTGTTGTTCCCTCATCTTGCTCTCCAACTCCCAAGTCGCATCTCCGGTAGTTGGGTTCTAAATCACTTTGACCAACGAAACATCCTTGTTCCTTAGTCGCTTAAACTTCCTGTCATCAATTCTCACAGGTAGTACTTCGAATGACAAATTCTCATTTAGTTGTATTGTGTCTGGTTCAATCACATGCGACGGATCTGTTAGGTATTTCCTTAATTGCGACACATGAATCACGTCGTGAATATTGGACAGTATCGGAGGCAAAGCAATTCGATAAGCTATCGGTCCAATTCGTGCCGAGATCTGATATGGTCTAATAAATTTAGGGGTCAATTTCTTCGATTTCAAGGCTCTACCAACTCCAGTCGTAGGCGTGACTCTCAGAAACACATGGTCACCCTGCTCAAATTCTAGAAGTCTGCGACGCTTGTCTGCATAACTCTTCTGACGATCTAGTGAAATCTTCATTTTTTCCTTTATTTTCTTTACCTTATCTGTAGTCTGTTGCACCATTTCATGTCCTACAATCATACTCTCACCGTCCTTATTTCAACACAAAGGCGTTTGACACTTGCGCCCATATAAAGCCCCATATGGTGCCATTCCAATACTTGCGTGAAAACTATTTTTGTAGGTAAACTCAACCAACGGTAGTACATCATCCCAACTTCCTCTATCATCTAGTACACAAGCTCTGAGAAGATCTTCCAAGGACTGATTTGTTCTCGCAGTCTGTCCGTCAGTTAGCGGATGGTAAGCTGAACTCAACCTTAGCTTCGTTCCCAACGCATCATGCAATGCTCCCCAAAAGTGTGACGTGAACTTCGGATCACGATCTGATACGATGCTCGACGGTGCTCCGTGTAATCTCACAATCTCAGCAATGTAGATCTCTGTTAGCTTATCTACCTTATATGTGGTCTTTACTGGTAAAAAGTGTGCGGATTTAGTCAATCGATCCACTATCACCCATATAGAAACATTCTTCCTCCTTGTCTTCGGTAATCCGGTGATAAAGTCCATGGAAATGTTGTCCCACTTCTACTCCGGTATATCCAAAGGTTGCAACATTCCAGCAGGTCGCTGATGTTCCACCTTCGCTTTCTGACATGTTAGACAAGTTGATACATACTCCGCTACATGCCTCTTCATTCCTGGCCACCAATAATTCAGCCTCAAATCTTGATACATCTTTGTCGCTCCAGGATGAATACTCAATTTACTCTTATGAGCCTCGTCTAAAATTGTTTTCCTCAGATCTGCAACTTCTGGTACACAAATTCTTCCATTACATCTCAAAATATTATTCGGCCCAATCTTGAACTCAGTCGTTTTCCCTTGCAATATTAGGTTCCTCTTCTCTTGAATTAACGTGTCATTTTGAAAATTCGCAATGTCTTCAAGTAGTCCACTCGAAATCTTAATCATTCTGAATTTCAAAATTCCCGGTGCAACCTCTACATTCAAGTGTAAGTCTCTGAAAGCTTCCCACAACTCTTTTTGTCTAGCCATCACTATTGAAGACACTGATACACTTCTTCTACTCAACGCATTAGCCACTACATTAGCCTTCCCAGGGTGGTACTGTAATGTGAAATCAAAATCCTTGAGAGTCTCCATCCATCTTCTCTGACGCATGTTTAATTCCTTCTGATCAAACAAATATTTCAAACTTTTATGGTCACTGAACACTGTGAACGTGCATCCATATAAGTAATGCCTCCAGATCTTCAATGCAAAAGCTACCGCAGCAAGCTCTAAATCATGAGTAGGATAGTTCCTTTCATGAATCTTCAATTGCCTTGAGGCGTAAGCTACAACTTTCTTATGTTGCATCAGAACACATCCCAAACCTTGGTGAGACGCATCACAATAAACTTCATACGGTTCTTCTGGTTGTGGTAAGATCAAAACTGGTGAGGTTGTCAACTTTCTCTTCAATAACTGAAAATTCTCCTCACACTTCTCAGTCCATGCAAACGGTTGATCTTTTCTAGTAAGTTGCGTCAATGGAGCTACAATCTTCGCAAAACCTTTAATAAACCTCATGTAGTAACCTGCCAGCCCTACAAAACTTCGTATGTTAGTGACGGTCTGAGGCTGTTTCCAAGCAAGAACTGACTCAATCTTTGCCGGATCCACAACAATTCCTTCCTTAGTTATCACATGACGTAAGAAATTCACTTCCTCCAGCCAAAACTCACACTTCGACAAATTGGCATACAATTGCTTCTCGCGCAAGATTTATAGAACTTGGCGCAAATGCTTTTCATGTTCTTCCTCAGTTCTTGAATAAATCAAAATATCATCAATGAACACCACAACAAATTTATCCACAAATGGACTGAAGATTCTGTTCATGTAATCCATAAAAATTGTTGGTGCATTGGTAACTCCAAATGGCATAACCAGATATTCATAATGCCCATAACGAGTTCTGAAAGCAGTTTTCTGAATATCTCCTTCTCTTACTCGGATCTGATGGTAGCCCGACTTCAAGTAAATCTTTGAAAACATTGCGGCTCCTCTCAACTGATCCATCAAATTATCAATACGCGGCAAAGGATAAAGATTCTTAATAGGCGCCTTATTAAGTTGCCGATAATCCACACATAAGCGTGAGCTTCCATCCTTCTTCTTAACTAGCAATACCGGAGCTCCCCACGGTGATACACTTGGTCTAATAAATTTCTTCTCCAACAAATCTTCAATTTGGCTTTTGAGCCCATTTAATTCCAATGGCGACATTCGATACGGTGCAATCGAAATTGGTCTGATTCCTGGATGCAAATCAATGAAAAACTCCACTTCTCTTACCGGTGGTAATCTTGGAATTTCTGTTGGAAATACGTCCGGGTACTCCTGAACAAGCACCACGTCTTCTATCTTCACATTTATATTTGCCACCACATTAGCCAAAGACAAAAACTCATGAATTCCTTCTCTTAGTGAAACTCCGAGTTTGTTAGCAGCTAGATACTTAACAACTTCTGGTTCGGGAAAAAGAACCAGTTTGCGAGCACAATCCAAGATCACATAATGATACGACATCCAATCCATACCGAGAATGACCTCGAGTGATTGTAGAGGTAAACAAATCAAATTAATCAAGAAATCCCTATTTTGAATAGTCACTTAACACTGTAAACATGCAGTATTTACTGTCAACGTCTTAGCAGGTGTGGAAACAACCAAATCAAAAGGTAGAGGCGACACAGATAACTTCAAACGATTCACACAATCCATAGCAATGAAGGAATGGGTTGCCCCCGAATCAAAAAGTGCATTTAGAGTGTTACATGCAATCTCACAGTCACGTTGAATCAGATTGCTAGATGGATTTCCAGCTTCAGTACTCACGCAATAAACGCGTCCTCTAGCAGTAGGACGAGTAGCCCTAGTTGCATTTACAACTGGTTCCACCTTCGGAGCTCTGCAATCCCTTGCAATGTGCCCTAGTTTCTGGCAATTGTAGCAAGTAAGAGTCTTAGAAGTACAGGCATTAGCATAATGCCCCTCTTCCCCACATCGGAAACATCGAGTTACTTGCCCCACTTGTCTTCCAAGGTTCTGGTTCCCCGGGTGATTCTGACCCCTATTGTTGTTCTACGGTCCGTTATAAGGCTTAACAACTTGTTTCCCTTTGTTGCCCTGATAACTCACCCGACTAGGCCCCCTTGAACTAAAGTTCCCTCCTCGGCTAGCTCTCTTATTCTTCATATCTTCCACTTCTCTACATTTTTCCACAAGAACTTGGAAACGTTGAATTCCCAAGGGTAAGACAGAATCTTGAATCTCATACTTCAATCCGGCATGGAAACGATGACACGTGAAGGGTTCATCAACCTCTTCACGGAAAAACCTGAAATGCCTCGACAATGATTCAAACTTAGCGGCATATTCGTCCACAATCATATTACCCTGATGAAGTTTTAGAAAATCATCACCCAACTTAGTCCTGGTACTCATCGGGAAGTATTTGTCTAAAAATTTCCTTTTGAACGACTCCTAGTTCACCTCCTCATAAGTTGATCCCATCAACAACCTTGTACTCCTCCACCAATACTCAGCATCCCCTAGCAGCAAATAAGTGGCATAGTTGGCCTTCACTCCCGCCTGATAGTTAATAATCTCAAAGATCTTTTCCACTTCCTGGATCCACTGATCCGCTTTCTCTGAATTCTCATCACCCCTAAACTTGGGAGGATTGTAACGACGAAAGTCCTCTAATCCCCTCGACTCAACAGCACGAATCTCTCTTTCCCTCTTCTCTAGATCCCGCAGAGTCTTTGCAGCTGTCTGTGCAACAACAGAAGCAGCCATGTTATTCATTGCTTCAGCCATTTGATCATCCCTGTTGACGTTGACTCTTGCAGCATCATTCCTTCTTGGAGGCATTGTTTCCTATAAAACAAACATCAATAAGAAATTTTAACACCATTTAGAAGAATTCCAAAAGACATCTTTCGACCTCAACAACTCAACACTACACCGAACCCGACACTAAGACAACTCACCCCGACGCATGATCAGATGACAACCCCCAACCTACAGGTTAACCTACAATCTATAACCAATGCTCTGATACCACAATTGTAACAGCCCGATTTTTTTTTAAAACAAATTCAAATTCATAATAAAGAGAGAAATACCTTTGGATAAAATATTTAAGTCGTATCACAACAACAAAAGTCAACAACAATTACAAACACAGCAGAAACGGTTTTGAAATAAAAATCCAAATTATTTAAATCAGAAAATACACCGGGGCTATGAGACCTATCCAACGTAGCTCATACCCCTGGGGTATTCTCGGCAGACACCTGTACAAAAGCAATGCCCCAAGAATTTTAACTTCCCCACGTCACATCAAAAAAAGTGGTACAAGGACCCATCAAAATAAAAGTCCAGCTAACAATATATGGTATAGGTACAATTTTCCAGAAGGAAATAAATACAACCACAACAGATAGACATCTAGCCCCTATACAGCCATCTAATTTGATCATGCTACAAAAAAAACTATAACCCAAGTGATCTCCACGCGCCCCCCAGAAATCCTTCTGACATAGCAGTGGTCAGGTAAGTCTAACTCCGTTCCCATCTCCAGAGTACTAACTGGTAGGACGATCCTGATTCTCATCTGAGGGCAAAGCCCAAATTTCCACAATAATTGTAAAGGTCACCAACCGAAATTAACAAACATCACATAGCATTTAAATTTTAAATGCACAAAATAACCTTTCAACTTAGAAGATAGCTAGAAAGGGTTTTCATATGCCACACATGCATAATCAAAGTTGAAAAATGAAGTTTTTAACAAACTGCACTGTCGTATTCGAATATAGCATCCTTGAATCCGAATACAACTGTGAAAATGACATAATTTTAAGTTTTGAAAATGTTTCGATATCATTCAACGCTTACCACATAAAGTCAATCAATAACACTCATCAAATACGACACAATTACAAACCAAAATCGAGTATGTATATACAACTATCACAGTGTATCAAACATGACTCGCGTGCCAAGCACCCTAATGAAATGTGTATATGCCAATGCACATGATTCTGGAATTCCAAACCAAAACCCTCCTCAAAAGGGCGTAAATCATAATTGTACAGTCTCTCACAGACCAGTACTAATTATCAAGGTGCAATCTCTCACGGATCAGCACATTTTACTATCGTACAGTCTCTCACAGACCAGTACTAATTTTCTATGCGTGCAATCGCTCACAGATCAGCACGACTTACAAGAGTGCAATCTCTCACAGATCAGCACGACGCGAAAATCCCCGCAAGGATAAGATGAACCAACTATTCACATGGCATCATCTCGTAGCCCATCACGGTTACCAAATACTATGAAATGCATGAGCATACTATGATTCTTTTCACCACAATCATTAAGTAAATGGAACTATTAAAAGATTCCCCTATTTTAATACTCATTTAACACTAATGAATTTTCAATCTTTTCACAGAGCTTACTCAGACGTATTAATTCATAATCCAACAAATTCACATCAAATTCAATCTACAAACCACATTAAATACAACAATCCAAATTCCACAATTCCACACCAAATCACTACAAATTACTCATTTTTAAAAACTCGTCATATTTCTACCACAATACACCCATTAATTTCCATAATTGTAAACATGCATTTACACCAAATTTATTTCCTCAAATCACTCCTCAAACACATCAAAACAATTTCACATAAAACACCTTAAATTCATTTTCTGCAAATCCACACATCAAACACGACAAATTCAATCAATTCGAATTCCAAAATTTCACACCAAATTTAATCGTGAATCATCCGTGTTCACAACTCCAAATTTTCAAAACATAAACCACCAAATTTAATCTCCAAAATTTTCAACCATAATCCACACATAAATCACATCTCAAAATTTAATAATATTAATTATGAACACATAAACCACACCAAACTTGAATCACCACAACCCACATCTCAATCACATTAAACTCAACTTCCACAATTTCACCCATAAACACATTAAATTCATTTTCCTCCAATCTACACATAAAATACATCTCAAAATTCATAATATTAATTATGAACACATCAATCACACCAAACATGAATCACCACAACAACATTAATATCTCAGAGTTCTCCCCACCGCTAATTCGGTGCCAACGGTCTCGATTCCTTTTCGAGACTCAAGGAGCTAGCTACATAAACATAAATATTTGTAACAATTTGTTCACAACTAAAATTTATCCAAAATTATATCTTTTTCACACACCAAACTTTTACAACCAAATAATCTACATTAATTCAATCTCAGCAAATCGCTCATAAATCCAATCAAACTACACCTCAACCGCATCAATTTTAAATTCCACTAATTCACGCATAAACGAATTAAATTCATTTTCACCATTTTACACATCAAATACACCAAATTTCTTTTCCATAAAATCACATATAATGTCCTAAATGCAAACTAAAAGTTTGGAAGGAGCCCTTACCTTAACGATAGCTTAAACAACCGATTACGGTACCGCGATAAATTCCGGTAAAATATTTTGTTCGCACGTCATTTCGAAAATTTAGCTCACTAGCGCCGCAGCATGGAGTTGAACAACTTTCCCTTTTGTCACTTCTCGAGATGGAGCTTAGATCTAGAAGAAAATAGAGGTTTTATATTTGTGGATTTTGGATTTTTTTTTTGAAACTGAAGGAAGATGAAGAACCAGTAACGTACGGCTGTTTTCAACTTTCTCTCTGTTTTGTTTTCTTGGCCTTGCCTCTCACTTGCTAATATTATATCTATATATATAAACTTACCTATAATATATACACTAAGACTTTAGCATAATATATATATATATATATACACTTTTGTTGTTACTGTTGATAAGCCACTTCAAAGCCTTGTTTGTGTTGTTGCTTCATACTACCCTTTCTAAGTAGTATATATATTCTATTAATTTAATAATAATATATATATATATATAATATATATATATATATATATCTATTAATTTAATAATATATATATATATATATTCACTACGCGAAAAAACCTCTTTTACAGCGCTTTTTTTAAGCCTATTACAGCGCTTTTGTTAAAAAAAAAGTGTTGTAGTTACCAGCGCTGTAAAAGGATATAACAGCGCTTGTTTTTTAAAAAAAAGCGCTGTAAAAAAGGTGGATATATTGCGCGCTTGTTATACGCATTTTATAGCGCTTTTTGAAAAAGCGCTGTAAAAGGTGCACATACAAATGCATTGTTATGCACCTAATACAGCGCTTGTTAAAAAAACGCTGTAAAAGGTGTTTTTTCCAGATGCATTGTTATGCACCTATTACAGCGCTTATTCAAGAAAGTGCTGTAATAGGTGCATAACATGCATCTGGATAATTCAACCTTTTATAGCGCTTTTTTAAAAAGCGCTGTAATAGGTGTTTTTTCCAGATGCATTGTTATGCACCTTTTACAGCGCTTTTGTGAAAAAGCGCTGTAGTAGGTACACCCTATTACAGCGCTTTTTCAAAAAAGCGCTGTAAAAGGTGTTTTTTTTTTTAGTTTTATTAAATAATATATGCTGTAAATTTTAGAAGCGCTTTTTTAGAAAGCGCTTTTTTTAAAAGCGCTGTCTTTTAGTCCAGAATCACTTCACAAATTCACTATAATCAGTACACACCCTAGTATCTAGAATTCACTATAATTAGTCCACAACCTAGTTTCCACAACCTAATTCACAACTTCACAAATTCAGTACACAACCTATAATCAGTACACAACCTAGTATCCAGAATCAGTACACAACAACAAATTCACTATATTTTCAAATGCACAAATATTCACAACAATCAGTTCATAATTACAGCACATAACTACCATATTCACAACCTAAAATATACACAAACAGCACATATTTTCATTCAACTACTCATATTCACAACCTAGTATAATTACAACACTATTTTCATACAACTACTCATATTCACAACCTAATATATACACAAACAGCACATAACTACCATATCCCTTACAGCTTGCCATTTCCCAGCAAATCAAATAATATTCATTTGAAGCACATACTGACACCAGTCTTCCTTTATCTCTGTTAGTTCTTCTTCAGAATACGATGGACCGGAATTGTCAAAGTACTGATATAAAAATTGAACATAAATAAGTTAGAATCAAATATAAACATAGTTTATATATGAAAATCAAATAATTAAAATATCGTACCATTTCTGGGATTGAAATTTGATTCTTATCAACAATCTCCTTCATGAATCGCAATACATAGTACCCACAGTCGATGTTGTTAGTTTGACGAGGGCACTATAAAATAAAACATATAAGTCAATAATTATTTAATTGTGTATTGATTGTAAGTGAAATTTAAAAGCATATATTTCAAACCTTTATTGGAATCCATGTGATGTTATTTGACTTTAGCTTCGACACTGTCGCACCTCTTTGAGCTCGAAAAACTTGTAAAGCACTATCGAATAAATAAATGTGATTATAAATCAATGTGATCTTAATATATATATATATGCAAAAAATAAATGAATATTACTTACGTGTCGAACAAAGTCTTTAACTCAGGGCGATTGTTGTAATGGCCGTGCAAGGGATCTAGGTAGTATATAACTTCAGAGGTCGCATTGATTGCAATTAGCACCCAATGTGCCCTACAACAACAAAAATTTAGTTTAACAACTAATAAAATAAGATCTCATAAATTAAAAATGATATAAATATAGAATATATAATTACGTACGCTGAATTATATGCTGCGAGGAATAACTTATCCTTCTCTTTATTTGCTAATAGTATATCTAAAACGTATTTATTTACATTGGCTGGATCGTGTTTAAGCATGGAAATCTGATGCGGAGACAAGAATGAAAATCTATTCGACAATCTGCGCGCGCACACGAACTTCTCATACAAAAACCTTCAATAAAAATTTCAAATTAGATTAATTACCAATAAATTAAATTAATTACAAATAAATGAGATGAAAAGTAATTTTTACCTAATGTAAATGCTCATAACAGTAGCACTCAGCTCCTTATGTTCGAGAATTTCGTATATGTGCTCTTTTTCAAAAAATTCTTCATATGCGCCTCCGAATAGATCTTTATCCATGCTTATTATTCGTGAATCGTCGCTGCCCATTTTCTTTGCCTGTATGTCAAGAGACGACCCATATGGAGCAAGTCGTGGCTGACTTATTTTCGGAGCAGGAGCAGCAACTGATTTTACACGAACTAGTTTTTTAGCAGCAACAATTTTGGCCGCTTTATTACCCTCCAGCTTTTGCAGTTTGCCAGTTTTATTACCCTCCAATTTTTGAGGTTTGCCGACTTTATTTTTGCCACGAACATCCAGTCGTGGTGCGGCAGCTGGCTTGTTGGCTTGCTGTGCGGGTGGTTTATTAGTTTCAATCTGAAAAAATGAGGTTAATAAATTGTTAGTTTATTGAATTAGAAAAAATGACAAACCTTACAAAATAAGTTACAAACCTTTTCGGGCGATGTGACTGTTTCATTTCTGGGAATCTTCTTATCATTCCCTTTATTAGACTTTGTTTGAATCTAAATAAATGTGAAATTAAAGTTAACATTGTAAAAAATTCAGCAATTAAATAAAATTCAGCAATTAAATAAAATTCAGCAATTAAACATACCTTGTCAAGGGAGACAAGATGTTTGGGCCATGCCACGTAGCTGCCAATTGCTTCGCCCAAATAATTCAAATTTGCATCGTTGTCCGGTACAGGCAACGGTGCATTTGGTTCCAAAGCAATGACTAGCGATACTTTGACATGGCCCGCAGGAATTGGTGTGTTGTGCAATACTTCGCCCGGAGCATTGCACAATGTTCCCTTTCCGACCTTCCGATGAGTAGGGGAGGATAAGTATAGAAAGCATGGAGTGACCCCCTAAAATTAATGGTTAATTAATACATAAGTATATGTGAAACAAGAAAATTTAATGGTTAATTAATACATGAGTAGGGGCTGGTCCGCAAATTTAATTACCTCAGGAATACTTTTGAGACCAACGTTGCAACTTGCGTTTTTACTCTCAATGTGAATTTCACGTTGGGGTTGGTCTGCAAGTTGCTTGTCTTTATTTGTCTTCACCAAGAGGGCCACTTGCTCCGTTAATACTCTAATCTTCTCTAATACTTCCTCGTTAGATGGATTTTGGCGCTTCTCTTGTGAAAAATAACTTCTAGGAGTTACGCCAAATCCTTTCCCCCTCACGCGGCCGGAATATTCAGGAACATTAAACACTTTACCCAAAATGTCCCTGCAACTTCCCTTGTTTTCCTCTTGATTTTCCGATTCATGATTCGCCTAAAATACACATAGGATTAAAAAGATAAGTTCAAAACATTTTAAAACACAATATTAAAAAAATATTAAAGTGATAAATATACTTACACAAAGTTCTATTACTTTTTGTACATTTTCATTATCAACCACTCCATCTTTATTTACACGAGCTTCCTTCCACAATATATGACGACCCAACAGTTGATCGGATTGGGTGTCTTGTAGCTATTATCGTTAAGATCATAAACAAAATATTAGTTAGATAGTATAGATTATAATATACCACATTAATTAAATATACCACATTAGTTAGATAGTATACTTACAAGTTTTTGTTCTAGACGAGCATATCCCATACGAGATTTCTTGTATGGGTGGGGAATAATTTTTGCCCTCTCGCGATTTGCCTTACTAATATTCTAAATAAAAAAATAACAATCTAGTAAAAATTTAAAATACGCTATGAATATGAATAATAAAAAACAAATGCTAATAATAAAATCACTTACAACAAACGCGGGGTCGGAACGTTTTGATACGAATGCGCTCCATTCCTCATTTGATATATAATGTTTATATATTTTTGGAGGTTCCGCAATCGTATTTCCTTCACGGTCTTTTAAATAACAATTTGAGAGGTGAGATCTAAAGCCCCGGTGTATTTTCCCGGCAACTCTGAGCACATAGCTCTTTCTCACCTCATCAAGAACAAAAGCTGACTGCAAACCAAATAAATATGTAGTTTGAGTAAAATACTTCAAAGCAGTATATTGTAAAATTTATAAATAATAGGGTGGAGTAAAAAAATTACCTGAATATCAGCCCACAACACATCTTTTGCATCCTTCAATGCCTTATCTCTCCAATCATCTATTGTGATTGGTATATTTTGACGAACAACAGCTCCAATATAGCTAACAAACATGGAACTGTTGGGGTCAATTGGTTGACCACTCTCATTCCATCCAACCTAATAAATAGTAAGTAACTCAATGTATTAATAGCAAATATACAGAAAACAGCAAACAGCAAATAAATAGTAAGTAACTAATATATTAACAACAAACAGCAGCAAGAGTCATACAGAAAACAACAAATATACCTCAAATTTTTGCCCAGTACTTCTTGCTTTTATAACATTTTGCATTATTGTTGCACCACGTTTGACTTCATTTTCGTAAGTCTTAGTGTTGCCAACTTCTTCATTTTGACAATCTAACCCCTTGTTGGTATCCATTTATCTACAACATGCAGTTCAACATCAACATATATAACATGCAGTTCAACATCAACATATATACAGTTCAGTTCAGCACATCAACATGCAGTTCAGTTCAGTCTAAGTACGTAGCAACAAAAAGTTAACATGCATGTTAGTGAAACAAAAAAATAATAACTACAATACCTGAAATAGTCCTTGTAAAATGCTTAGGGTTACAGGTTCAAAGACGAACGACGCAGAAGACGATGAAAACGATGATGAACGGTTACGAACGATGGTAGGGTTACGGGGTTCGCAGACGAAAACGAGGATGAAAACGGGTAACTTGAGGATTATGATGTTTATGTAACGATCGTAGGTCTAGGATGAGAGTAAGTAATGAGGAAGAAACAAGGAAAACTGATAGTATAATAGAGTTTGTAGGGTTCGCAAGGAGAAAGAGAACGCGCAGAGGAAACTGAAAATAGCAACGTAAATGAAACTGAAGAGGTTAGCGCTTATATATACGACCCTATTACAGCGCTTTTTTAAACAAGCGCTATAATAGGTCTCATCATTTTATTTTTAAAAGCCTATTACAGCGCTTTTTCATAAGCCTTTTAAAGCGCTTGACAAAAAGCGCTGTAATAGACCTTCCTATTTTATTTTTAAAAAGACCCTTTTACAGCGCTTATGTGGAAAGCGCTGTAAAAGACCTTCCTAATTTATTTTTAAAAAGACCCTTTTACAGCGCTTGTGTGGAAAGCGCTGTAAAAGACCTTCCTAATTTATTTTTAAAAAGACCCTTTTACAGCGCTTGTGTGGAAAGCGCTGTAAAAGACCTTCCTATTTTATTTTTTAGCCATATTACAGCGCTTTTTTAGAAAAGCGCTCTAATAGGGTTCTATATATTAAATGACTCTTTGTTTTACCATGTCCAAAGGCTGTTTTTTACAGCGCTTGTGTGGAAAGCGCTGTAAAAGACCTTCCTATTTTATTTTTTAACCATATTACAGTGTTTTTTTAGAAAAGCGCTCTAATAGGGTTCTATGTATGAAATAATTATTTGTTTTACAGCGCTTAATTCGTACATTTAAATAAAGTCTTATGCACTTTTAATTAACACCAATCTTCATAGACCTCTATAACATTATATTAACATGAAAAGGTTATCCAATTAATTACAGATATCTATGGTTAAATCAAATACACCCCCTAGTCAAGAAAGAATAAAATTAACTGATTGGCTCAATAATTTTGATATTGTAATGTTTACTGTTATGTTGGCGTTTGATTAATGAAGATAAGTGTTGTCCCTGAAAGACTATGCTTCATGGATAAAAATGGTTTTTTTGTGTGTGTGGAAGAAGAAAGAGAAGTGCACGTGAGTAAAAATGACTAGTTACAACTTTATTACATACAAATTCATTGCTTGAGTTCAAAAAATGAAGTACTAAATAAATGTAGCTTTTATATAATATTTATTTTTTATATATAAATGAAGGAAGAGGCACGGGATGATGTGTCGAGTGGCAGATGAGTAGGAGGGAAGAGGCACGGGATTAGATTCCTCCCAACTCAAAACTCAAAAGTGTTGATACAAAAATATAGAGTGAAGAGGAAATATGAGTTTGATTAACATGAAAAGGCGCAATGTAACTTGCCATAAATAACTGTAGTACAAATTAGAGTATGTGCTAAATATGTATGTGCTAAATATGTTACCATCAGGCCAGCCGTAAATTAGAGTATGTCTAAAACAAATTTTAATATCTTAACTCTTTAGAAGTTATAATAGTATTTACAGCCCTGTCCAATAAACCCTTAACCCTAAACCCTAAACCCTAAACCCTAAACCCTATAATAATATATTTTATTCCAAATTAGTTAAATTAGTTTTACATAAGCCCTATAATAATTTATTTATTTTTTTGCTAAATTACATGTATAAGTTGAGTATACAATTACATACAGTATAAGCATAAATACCAAAATGCTCAATATGTTTGTCCAATTACATACAGATCCATTAATGATGCCAAAACATTTGTTTGTCCAATACATAAATACCAAAATACATAATTAAATACCAAAATACAAAAACACATTAAGATGCCCTTCTTATTTTCTTGGTGGGATTCACATTTGTTTGTCCATTAATGATACGAAACGATGGATTAATCCAAATTCCCTCATCATGATCATCTCTAAGATATAAACCATCATCAGTTGAACCAATTTCATGTGGTTGTGATGTTGCAAAGAAAAGATCATTACCAACATCTTCATCATTATTGTTATCATCACTTATTTTATTGGTCGATAGGCAACGGACCATTTATCATCCGCAGGATCAGTGACATAAAACACTTGTTGAGCTTGCGACGCTAAAATAAAAGGCTCATTTTTGTATCCCACCCTATTAAAATCGACAAGCAAGAACCCTGACTCATCAATCCGAACGCCATTATTATTATCTACCCACTTGCAACCAAATATGGGAACACGAAACATTGTGTAGTCTAGCTCCCATATGCGGTCGATAACCCCAAAATATGATAGATTTGCATATATTAGGTTCTTGTCTTTTGCACTTGAGATATGCATCGCTTCAGCTACGAGAGTGACTCCGCTATTTTGCATAGTTGTTTGATCATCTTGTTCTTTTGTATAAAATGTGTAGCCGTTAATTACATAACCGGTGTAAGAAAAGACATGTAAACTCGGACCATTTGCTAGCCACCTCAATCTCTGTGAAATTGATCCGGGGTCTACATCAAACTTTGACTTTATGTGATTTTTTAACCATGTTATGAAACTTCGATTGTGCTCTCGAGTTATCCAATTTTGATTCCTATTCATGTTCAAACTAGATAATTGATCCATGTGTATTGTAACATACGGCTGAACCTCATCATCATTGTGCAAAACATACAATTGTGCCTGCTCCCATTCTGTCCTTGATATAGTCATTATTCTCTTTCCAATTATCCCTTCTCCTGATAATCTTCCCGAATGACGAGACATGGGAAGCCCTATGGATTCGACATTTGACAGATATTCAGTACAAAATTCAGCAGCTTCTTCAACAATGTACCGTTCAGCAATACAACCTTCTGGTCGACTTCTACTTTTTACGTACCCTTTTAATATTTTCATATATCGTTCTATCAGGTACATCCATCTCATATAAGCTGGCCCACAAAGTTGTGTCTCCTTAACAAGATGAACAGTAAGGTGAACCATTATATCAAAAAACGAGGGCGGGAAGTACATTTCAAGCTCACACAAAGTAACAACAATTTCCCTCTGCAATCTCGGTAATTTCTGAGGATCAATCACTTTACTACAAATTTCCCTGAAGAAGAAACATAATTTAGTTATGGTTCGGCGAACTTTTTCAGGTAAAATGGAACGTATACCTATTGGTAGCAAATGCTCTATTAGAATATGAGCATCATGTGTCTTCAAACCTTTTAACTTGAGGTCTTTCATGCAAACTAAAGTTTTAATGTTTGAAGAGTATCCTTCTGGAACTTTAACTTCATGTAGAAATTTACACAAAACAATTTTTTCCTTTCTAGATAGAGTATGAGTGGCTGGAGGTAGATATGTGCGATTTCCTTTCTTTACGGGACCCAATTCATTTCTTATTCCCATATCGACCAAGTCCAATCTTGCATTGATGCCATCCTTAGACTTTCCTGGTACATTGAGTAACGTACCAATAACACTGTCAAATACATTTTTCTCAATATGCATCACATCGAGAAAATGTCTTACATACAATGACTTCCAATATGGCAATTCAAAGAAAATTGACTTTTTCTTCCACCCAGTTTTGACCAGCTCTCTTGCAAAAGGTTTGCCAAATTTATTGGTCAAACCTTGTACCTTCTCAAGTATTTGATATCCGGTCGATGCTACAGGAGCTCTATCTTCCTCTGATTTTCCATTGAATGCATTTCTCCACCCACGATACTGATGACTATAAGGTAAAAATCTACGATGTCCAAGAAATACATTCTTCTTACAATGTTTCAACCGCATCCAATTTGTACTCTCTTCACATATAGGACACGCACACTGACCTTTAATGCTATATCCTGATAAATTACCATATGCTGGAAAATCATTAATTGTGCCGAACAACATAGCCCTCAAATTGAAACATTCTTTCTTATACCCGTCATAGACTTCTACACCTGTCTCCCACATAATTTTTAAATCTTCAATTAAAGGAGCCAAGTATACGTCGATATCATTCCCCGGTTGTTTGGGTCCAGAAATTAACAGAGACAACATCATAAACTTACGCTTCATACATAACCATGGAGGTAGATTATAAATCAACAAAATCACAGGCCACGTGCTGTGTGAGATGCTTTGAAGACCATGTGGATTCATTCCATCAGTAGAAAGTGCAAGGCGTAGATTTCTCGACTCTATCCCGAATTCAGGATACTCGTGATCAATTTTTGCCCATTGCGGAGAATCCGCAGGGTGTCGTAACTTTCCATCTCTAATTCTTTCATCTGCATGCCATGTCAAGTGTTTTGAATCTTCTTCACTGCGATACATGCGCCTAAATCTTGGTATTATAGGAAAATACCACACGACTTTTGCTGGAGTAGATTCTTTCTTCTTATATCGAGATACATTGCATTTCGGACACGCCTTTAGTAATTCATATTCATTCCGAAATAAAATGCAATCATAAGGACACGCGTGAATCCTTTCATAACTCATACCAATAGAGCATAAAATTCGTTTAGCTTCATAGGTTCTACTGGGAAGTTCATTATCATCTGGCAACATATCTTTTAAGAGGGTTAGTAATTCTGTGAAGCTTTTATCAGACCATCCATTACTCGCTTTTAAGTTGTACAACTTTAGTATCGCCGAAAGTCTTGTGAATTTAGTACAACCATTATATAATGGTTTCTCTGCATCACTCAACAAGCTCTCAAACATTTTAGGACAATCACGAAGATCTTCTTCAACTGCTTTTGCAATCTCCTCAACTTGGTCTGGCTCATATGTATCTGTGTCGAAATCAGTTGAAACATATGTATCTGTGCGAGTATTATCATTGATTTTCTCACCATGTCTTATCCAACATGTATAGCTTTGATCAATTCCATACCATACTAAATGTCCTTCCAATTCATCTGCTCTAATGCGTTTTCCAAAACAACATTTTAAACAAGGACAAACGACTCTATTTGGATCTTTTGCATTCATCACTGCAAACTCAATAAACTCCTTCACTCCATTTTCATACTCTTTTGTCAATCGATTAGCAGACATCCATTTCCGGTCCATTTATGACCTATATATATAAATGCAGTTACACAATAAGCATGATTTCAAGTCTGATATATTATGACCTATATATATATATATATTGATAATACACATATAAATAAAATTTATCAAAAACCCTATTATATCATGTAACAATTTAATTATATCAGTAAGCATGATTTCAATTCTAATATATTATGACCTATATCAGTCTGATATATTATAAATAAAATTTATCAGTAACAAATTATATCAATAACAATAAACAATATTATTTCAAGTTTTTTGATCATGTAACAATGTAACAATTTCATGTAACAAATGTAACAATGTAACAATTTAGCAATTTCATGTAACAATGTAACAATTTCCTGAGGCAACAACAAATAAATAAAATAAATTTGAATTACCTGAGACAACTTGATGATCAATTTGTTTTAAAGGAGGAAGATGGGCGCACACGAGGGGTTCGCAGGGAAGGGAAGATGAGATTTCGTAGGGTTTTGACAACGTATTAAATTTGTTTTAAATTTGATTTTATTTACTTAAAGTTAACGCTTCTTTGAAATGAATGATTTTACAACGCTTTCTAAATAAGCGCTGTAATAGGTCCTATAAAAATTTAATGGGCAAGCCTATTACAACGCTTGTCTAAAAAGCGCTGTAATAGGTCAACCAATGACACAAAGCGCAAGGCTTTTACAGCGCTTTATTTTAAAGCGCTCAGAAAGCGCTGTAAAAGCCTATGCAATAGCGCTTGATTTACAGCGCTTTCTGAAGAAGCGCTGTAAAAGGCTATGTGATAGCGCTTTATGACCCTATATGACCCTACAACAGCGCTTTTTTTACAGCGCTTGTAGAAAAAGCGTTGTTGTAGCCTCCGTTATTTTTAAAAAGACCCTTTTACAGCGCTTGTATTTAATAAGCGCTGTAAAAGACGCGCTATAAAATGTCATTTTTGGCGTAGTGATTATAATTAAACCAAATCAATAAATATCTAAATATTCTTACACACACCTCAACTATTTTGATAAAAATATGTATTCTCATTGCAACTCAATTGACAAATAATTTTTTTAGCAATTAGAGATATTTTTAACAAAATAGTTCAGTAATAAATTTTCCGCAACGTAATTAAATTATTTCTCGCCAACTAATTTTAAACGGGTCTCATAAAAATGTCATTGGCAATTAACACACAACATACCATTAAAGTTGGCTAAAAAGCCTCATAACTCAACACACAAAAAATATACTAAAATTGCATAAATTAAAATTTAAAACTAAGGGTCTTACAAAAGAGATCAACTTTGAGAGGAATTGGCTAATACAAACAGAGCAATTGAGCGCAACAACCACTTGATAAAACAACTGATGAATAGCTTGAACTTTAAACCCATGCCATACACTAGAGATCAAATTCATGAAGATGGGATTCGTGATAATGATGATGAGATTGGTGATCATGATGCTGGTGATTTTGATGATGAGATTGGTGATAATGATGCTCGTGATCATGATGATGAAGAGTTAAATGGATAGTGATAAGTTAATCTGAAGAACCAATATGTTGCAATTTGTTATGACTAAATATATTATGTTTAAACTAAAATTTTATTTGTATTATTTTGAGTACTTAAAAATATTACTTAAATATATTATGTTCTTTGGTTATATACATTGAAATGATTAATGCTTTTAAATGATTTTGGTGTATGAATTTTTTAGATATTGAAAACAAATTAAAAAATTATTTTTATTGTTCTTTTGGACATTAAAGTAATGTATTTTTAAAAAAAACGGTAATATTTAAAGACGGAATTGGTGATCAAATATTTAATAAAAATAACAATTTATGTCACACATTTCGTCTCTAAATTGGTCGCTAATGACATAGAAAATTAATTCAAAGTGGTTGTTAAATCAGTCTCAAAATTTAGTCACTAATTCAGTCTCAAAAATTGGTCACAAAATTCGGTCACTAAATTCGGTCGCTGATTTGGTCGCAACAACTAGCGACTAGCAGTTTACCTACTGATTTAAATTGGTCACTAAATCGGTCGCTATTGGATTTAGTGACCGATTTTCTCCATTTAGTGACCAAAAAATTGGTCTCTAAAATCGCTTTTTCTTGTAGTGCATACTCCTAAACCATTTTCATTAGTGCTTGATTATGTCTTTTTGCCACACCATTTTGTTGTGGCGTGTATGGCATTGTGTATTGTGCACGGATATTGTGTCTTTCAAGAAGTTTTGCATATGGCCTTGGACATTGTCCCATTTCACCATGTTTTCCATAATATTCACAACCTCTATCAGATTTTACGACTTTCACTTTCTTTTCTAATTATCAATTGACTTCATTAATATAAATCTCAAAAGCGTCAACTGCTTGAGACTTTTCTTTAAGCAAATAGACATATTCATAACGTGAAAAGCCATCAATAAAGGTGGTAAAATATTTTTCTCTACCAAGAGAAGAAGTGTTAAAAGATCCACATATATATGTATAATTTTAAGAAATTGTCTGCTTCTTGTGGCACATTTCTTGTTATGTCTGATATACTTTCCTTTAATGCAATCCACACATAATCCAAGATCAGTAAAATCTATATTTTGTAGAATCTCATGTTTTTTACTAACCTTTCTAGTTTTTCCTTGCATATGTGACCCAATCGTTTATGCCACAAGTATGCAGAATGTTCATTAAGCATGTTACGCTTAATTCCAATACTTTGATGCTCGGTAAGCAAGGACTCATAAAATCGACATGAAGTTTCAATCTATAAAAACCATCAATAATCTAACAAGAACCAATATGTTTATTATTATTGCATAAATTGAAACAACCATGCCCACCATTAAATTCAAAACCACAATTGTTCAATTTTGAAAGAAAAACTAAATTCCTAGACATTGAAGGTAAATGAAGAGTCTTTGTTAGATCTAAATGATACCCAGTATCCAAAATCAAATGATAAATCCTTATGGCTTCAATTGGAGTTTTATTACAGTTTCACATGTAGAGAAACATCTTACTTTGCCTTGTGGTTTGGATTGTAACGAATCCATCATACTAGATACATGAGTACTAACATTAAAGTCAGACTACCAAGAATTTATAAGGAACATCAACTAAGTTTGACTCAAAAGTGTATACATATGTTTTACACATACAAAAAATTTCTTTGGATAAATCTAATCCTATGATTAATTAACAATCATATTTTTATGACATTTTTGCATCATTTTAACTTTGTCACTTTGGTATACACAAGTTTTAATAAAATATAACTTGTTAGAAGCAACATTTATAACTTTCTTCAATAACATTTAATCATAATATGTATAAATGATTCAAATTAAACATGTAAATATTAAAGATATATATGCATCATATTAGTAAAGAAAAAATCAATTGTTTAAATCATACGAATAAATTTTGTTTTTTACCATGCTTAGTAAAAAAAAAAGAACCATATATAATAATAACAATTACATAATTCATCTATCGGAAGTTACGGCCTCATATGCATATAAAGTAAAATTTTAGATATCAACTCTATAAAATAGATAATAGTACTGAAAGTAGTCTAAATTCAATTATTCATATAATATGGTTCATAATATTTGAGGAAGATTAAAATATCATAGATGGAAAATCATAAATTTCACAACAAAACATTGATACATGTAAAATTTAAGTATTATAATAAACTTTTAGCGCAATCATACACAACGTAAAGATCTTGAAGTTTATGATTTTCACATATCCGGATTCAATGAGGATTTGAGGAAGCCAGAGTACTTCACACCAAGTTGATAGAATAAATTGATTTATCTCCCTTTACCCTTTTCTAACACACACATAAAGATGAAAATTATTGTGTACAAAAAAATGAAAATGAATGTGTCTTTTGCGAACAAAGAGAACCAATTTATAGGTTGTATCATTTAATCTAAGATGTCCATCAAGTATTAGTATCGAAGGATGAAATTAATTTCTTTAATATTTAGTGGTTATTATAATATTTGTTTTTTCAATTTCTAACTTTTAATTTTTAGTAGTTACTATAATCATTGTCTGTCCAATTGTTAATTCTTAAAATTAATTGTTACTATAATTTATTTTAGGCCAATAAATTAAAAGGTTATGAATCATAAAATTTTTACATCATTGCACATTTGAGTTAATATTAGATATAATAAAGGAGCTTTTTGATGAAGTGTAAATTTAAAGGAATATTTTTACAATTTCAATAAAGGAATTGGTGGTTTACTCCAAACCTAAACACAACCAAGATAGTTTTCCCGTCAAAACTAAAGCGGATTTCAATCAATAAGCACATATGTTGTTACTGTTGCCATGCTATGGAATACCACTAAAACGTAATTTTCATATTGAGCAACATTTTACGTCAATGTCAAAAAATTCGTTTGTACATCACATAAAAATCATTTTATTTTTTTTCTTTGTTTCATGAGCTTTTGTTTTGAATATTTTAAAGTGTAAACAAATTTTCACCTTTTCACATACAAAAAGACCAAAACTTTTGATTTGCACGAGGAGAGAATCAAATAAAATAACATAATTAAAATCAAGGATGACATATCTCATTTAAAATGAAGGAGAACCACAAAATTCGACCATATTTCAATTTGAGTATTGTGAATGAATAAAACATGGTTAATTGAGAAAGAATAAAAAGAATACACCATTATAAATGACTAATCAATTTTTTGAAGGATAAAATTCAGTCGCCATTCTACAAAGTCATATATCTTCAAGTGAAAGAGGAATGTTATCAACACACTATCTAACATATATATTTCAATTCACTATATTATATTGGTTGAAATTCACATTGATTTCACCAAATTAAACATTAGACAAAAAATAAGAGGGAATCTTCATTTTAATTCATAAAAGAGAAATTATGACATTTAAATTAATTATTCTGAAGAAAAAAAAAAGTCCACAAATAACACTCAAAATTACAAAATAAGAGTGTAATAGTCCTTCCTTTAAATTTTTATTATATTCATTTGGCTCACACTTGTCTAACACCAAATGAACCATCTGCAACCGATTTTATACTACAGACGATTTCATATTATTCAATTAAAAAAGAGAAAATAAAAGAGTGAATCTAAGTGGATTGCAGTCGATTGCACTTGTTTACACCTAAAAATAAATAATTGGTTAGCCAAGAACGACAAACAGCCAAATTTTGGGTAGTCGAATTACTCTCAGGCGAAGGATGACTAGGTGCGCAAGAAGCAGACTTAGTTGAGTCTTTCTTAAATTTACCAGAGTATACAAGGATCGACAAGGTTCAAAGATGAGTCAAAGTCCACTGCCGCCTGATGATTTGACAGGTACGTTCACCTTCCTCGTTTTTAATGCCACTAACAACCAACACAGAGGCATGATAACATAAAAAGAGCACACGCGAATAATACCAACGTGACAAGCCAAAGAAGCAAGAGAGTGAGCTATTCATTGGGGGCCACGAACTTCCTTAGTTAGAGGTTATCACGAATTACCCGTGTAATCAGTCGAGCAGAGCTACATGTCTGTATACCACGATGTATGGCCAATATAATTAATTAGCTTTGCCTATTAATACTACAGCTTGTAATATTTTTTTAACACAATCATCAAACAAGCTTTTTATGATATATTTATCTTTATCGATTTACTTTACTTTATGCATTTAGTTCAGTAACCTATTAGCTATTTTCAACTTTTGATTCTCTTTTACTTCAAACAATTATGTTAAAAAAAGAACTTTGTATCTCAACTATGAGTTTTTTAACTACTCCAAAGAATGTTAAGTAGGGTATAAATATTTCTTTTTTGGATCAATAGAACCATAAAACCGGTTACAAATGATACAAGTATTGAATGTCTAATGTGTTGACACATAAGAGAGGGGTGTGAGATTGAGATAGGAAGATTGAGGGGAAGGGAGTGTGGATAAAACGTGTCTTCACCAGCCAATCAAAACTCAAAGAAATCATACCCTCTCAAATCCTTCCAAATAAACTTTCCATTCGCCACATCCTTTGCCACGTCATCATTTTTCCATTCACAAAAAAACTCAAAAACCAAACCAAACAGACACAACAAACATAGTTTCATCTCCAACTAACAATACACACACCCTATTATTCTCTAACACTAACAATGGCTGTTTCAACTAGTTTCTCTAGTGCAAAGTTGGAGGCTTTATTCTTCAATTGTTGTTCCTCAACATCCTCTTATGTTACTACCACTCATTTATCATTTTTTGGTAGAAACAGAAAGAGCTTTGTTCAGAGTCAAAGAGGTTCAATTCGTTGTGAAGCTTCTTCTTCTGATGTTTTGGTTGATTCTAGTAATACAAATTCTACCACTGTCTCTGCTTTACAACAGCTTAAAACTTCTGCAGCTGATAGTAAGTCCTCTTTTAACATTTTTTAGTTAATAATGATTCCATCATATAGTTAATTGGATTGTATACTACTTAGTTAAGAGATTTAGATACATGTTAAAAATTGAATGTGTTTCAACATGAAGACAAAAAAATATACATTTTCATTCCAACATACAGAACTAATGTTTGTGTGTCAAAAAGGCCTAAGCCTGTAATTATTGTTGAGATGCCTTGGTTTCTCGTTTGAATTAACAAAATCACAGTTAATCACCGTGATTTTGCAGAAGCTACACTATGTAGCTTTTGCAAAATCTGTAGCTTATGCAAAATCACAGTGGCTCACAGTGATTTTGCGAATTCCATTGTGAAACCAAACATACACTTAGAAGGCTGTCGAAGAAGTGGAGGGCTCAAGCTGAAAGAGGGGTGTTCGATTCTATGGTCGTGAAATTGATTTTGTAAAATTGATTTTAAGGTAACATGATTTTTGTTTGAAAATTAATAAGTTCACATTTGGAGTCAAATGTTACAAATCATAGTTTCAAGTTGGAATTAATTAAAATCAAATTAAATCGATTGTAGCACGTGTTTTAGTTAAAAATGAATTGAATCTAAAATGTTTATGTTTGATTACATTCACAAAACAGAAGCTGGATAATAGTTCAAAATACTTGCTTCAAGTTACAATCCATTCTGGAATCATAAACAATTCTAGTCAATAATACTCAATAATAGTTCAATCACTTTTTCATCTAAAAAAGTTGAAACCATACATACCCTTAGATTATCTATATTTGATCTATAAAGAAATAAAAAACTCTTTAACTTTCCAATAGACATAGGTGCCAAACCACATAAAATCTATGTGCATTCTTAATAAACTATTAGAGTATATAAACTTAAATTACTTAATCTTAAGTTAGTTGCATACACTTTCATTGCCTAACTATGTGAACCTTGCAACTTTTAATTTAAATAATTTATTTATGAAATGAAATGAACTTTGAACAGGATACACAAAGGAAAGGAGCAGCATTGTGGTTATTGGGCTAAGTGTGCATACCACGCCTGTCGAAATGCGTGAAAAACTCGCCATACAAGAAGCAGAATGGCCTAGAGCCATTGATGAGCTTTGCAATCTGAATCATATTGAAGAAGCAGCTGTTCTTAGCACCTGCAACAGAATGGAGATTTATGTTGTTGCACTTTCTCTGCATCGTGGCGTCAAAGAAGTCACTGAATGGATGTCAAGTGTATGTTCATATGTTTATTTATGAAAAGTTTAGCATATGTTAAAATAACACTTAACAATAATATTAATGATTCAGGCTCTAATACTATATTACTATTCTAGATGGAAGTAATGGATAAGAAAAAAGTGTAGAAGGGTAAAATAGAAATTGTGTTCATAATGAGAATGTTAATAACAACAAGGCAATGAGGCTTATATAGTTTAACAGGAACAACTAACTTCTAACTAAAATAACTAATTTGTAACTAACTTTTACATCTATAATAGAAGATACCAAAGCTGATGAATAATTTAGTTGTGAAATTGTAGAAAACAATTTGATTTCTTAGATTGAAAGTCTTCGATCGCATTAGTAGTCCTTTGAAAGCTAAGTTTACCTACTCAAAATGACTAATATGATCAAAGATTTACAATTTTATGTTTTATTTTAGAATTCCGTTGATTTTAGATACCAAATTGTCCCACGCCACAATTTCAGATAATAAATTAGCGATTCAAGGGTTATTTGAATTGACTTATTTGAGGTTATTTATTGACGTAAATACATATTGAAGATTCATGAGCTCTTGTTTTTGCAGACAAGTGGAATACCAGTGGCAGAGCTTTCACAGTATCTATTTTTACTCTACAACAAAGATGCTACACAACACATTTTTGAAGTATCAGCAGGTCTTGATTCTCTTGTAATGGGAGAAGGTCAAATCCTTGCACAAGTCAAACAAGTAGTGAAATCTGGACAAGGAGTTAATGGCTTTGGAAGAAACATAAGTGGACTATTCAAGCATGCAATCACAGTTGGTAAGAGGGTAAGAACCGAGACAAACATTGCGGCCGGCGCAGTTTCTGTCAGCTCAGCAGCTGTTGAATTGGCCTTAATGAAGTTACCTGATGCCTCACATGGCAATGCAAGGATGCTAGTTATTGGAGCTGGCAAAATGGGAAAGCTTGTGATAAAACATTTGGTTTCAAAAGGGTGTAAAAAGATGGTAGTTGTCAATCGAACCGAAGAAAGAGTTGCATCGATCCGCGAAGAACTAAGCGATGTTGAGATAATCTATAAACCTCTATCAGAAATGATCACATGTGTTGGTGAAGCAGATGTAGTTTTCACAAGCACAGCCTCAGAAACTCCTTTGATTTTGAAACATGATGTTAAGGACATTCCTTTGGCAAGCGAAGAAATCGGACGAAAGCGCCTTTTCGTCGATATTTCTGTTCCTAGGAATGTAGGTTCATGTGTCAATGATCTTGAGTGTGTCAAAGTTTACAATGTTGATGACCTTAAAGAAGTTGTGGCTGCTAACAAAGAGGACAGGCTAAAGAAAGCGATGG
The DNA here is from genome assembly GCA_037974735.1 of Cicer chorassanicum. Lineage (NCBI taxonomy): Eukaryota > Viridiplantae > Streptophyta > Magnoliopsida > Fabales > Fabaceae > Cicer > Cicer chorassanicum. Next base: position 32,924,690 of record JBBPBP010009778.1, on the reverse strand, counting down.
AAGCTCAAGCGATCATCGGCGAAGAATCGAGACAATTTGAAGCTTGGAGAGACTCATTAGAAACTGTTCCTACCATTAAGAAATTGAGAGCTTATGCAGAGAGATTAAGGGTTGCTGAGCTTGAGAAATGTTTAGGTAAAATGGGTGATGATATCAATAAGAAGACACAAAAAGCTGTGGATGATCTTAGTAAAGGGATAGTGAATAAAATGCTTCATGGTCCAATGCAACATTTGAGATGTGATGGTAGTGATAGTAGAACATTGAGTGATACTCTTGAGAATATGCATGCTTTGAATAGAATGTTTAGTCTTGAGACTGAAGTTTCTGTTTTGGAGCAGAAGATTAGAGCCAAGGTGGAGCAAAAACCACAGTGAGATATCATAAACATATGACCCTATTTTTCATTGATTGTTATTATACTCATTTATTTCTTGTGAAAGAGGAAAATCCTTACTCTATTTTAGGCTTGAGAATCGTGTAATTTTTAGTTGCATGATTGAATTTGGTTATGTATTTAGACTATGCTATGTTGAATTTGTAACATATATGTATTGTATAAAATAGAGGAGTTGTGGCTAGCTTTGTATTTATAATCACAAAAGAAGACGAAGTAGTTGAGTTGTCCCAACACATTCGAAAATGGTATGTAAATGTCCATTTTCCACCATGTAAATGGCCAAGGTGTCGTGAGGGTGAGTAGTTTGGTTATCGCCATGTTTATGACACATGTTGCACTTGAAAAATTCCTTTGATATAATTTCATGACTAAATTATTCATTGACTAAACTTTTTAAGGCACATTAATTGATATAATTCTTTTTATACTTGTATTTAACGTGAGGTGTATTCAAGAAAGTCACATCGTAGAAATAAATATTTAATGATGTGAGAATAATTGGAATAACATTACAATTTTATAGCATTAAATAAATTTTATTATTTTTTTTATATTTAAGACATGAGGAAATAAGAAAAACTCAAAGTATAAAAGTAAAATTACACTTGTGACCCTTTAACTTAGGTCTAAGTTCGATCCTTTAATCTTTTTTTTCTTCATTCAATTTGGTTATTTAAATTTTATTTGTTAGTTACTTTTTATATTTATAAATTGTTTACATCGTTGCATCATCACATGTGCATTAGGGTTCTTCCATCTTATCCCTTTCTTCATTCTCTTTCTCTTCAAACTCAGAAAATTCAACTTTTATCTTCTTTTTAATTGTCTTCTTTTTTATCTTAGAATCTTTACCCAACATCATAAAATTAAATAATAAACAAAAATAAATTGAAAACTCATATCTAAAACAAACCAAAAATCGAGATGTGTTACCGTTTTTTAAGGGGGAGATGTATTACGATTCTTAATTTAAGTTATTTGTAAGAAAAAAATAAAAAAAATAAAAAGTAAAATTGAATTATATTGATAATTGAATGAATTAATTACATCAAGAATTAAATAGAATAAATAGAACTATATAGTCAATTATATAAACAACTAATTAATATAAAATAATTAATAAGATGATGTAAGTAACTAACCAACCAACCATGATATCTCATAAAATATTTTGGTGCTTTGATTTAAAAGGGAGCTAAGGCTATACATGAACTTGGTCTGCAAATCGGGTTTATTTGGTTTTGAATGAATTATTTTGCTTCTTAAAAAATAAACCCATAAAAATGTAATATAAATCTTCAACTTAAACAAAGAGAAAAAAAAAATATTTCTTTTAATTTTCAATAAAAAATGAGTTTTTGCTTTGTTAATTTAGTGTAATAATGTTGTTTTCATTTAATTGGTTACATGAAATTTTGAATTTAAATTTGTTTAGATCGATGAAAGTGGAGAAAAAGACGATGAATATTCTGAGTTTCAATTTTTTTGACAAAAATTATTAAAAAGATAAAATTGTAAAAATTTTAAACACCTGCACTAGATTTGGAAATAACTTAAACAACCACGGTGTAATTTTGTTAATTATAAATAATGATTTTGTCCAATTTAAATACAAATTTTAATATGTATCATGTTCTATGGTCCACCATGGACCACTTTTAAAAAATATTTAAAATTTAACCGACTATGGACGTTGTCTCTTAAAATTAAATATTAATAATTATCTTTATTTTTATTATTGAGATAATGACTTAAATGATATCGGTTTGATAAAAATAATGATAAACAAATATGTATCTCGTATTGAATCGACATCAATTAAATTGTTGTATAATTCATAAAAGTAAGAGAGTCACGAGCTATTACTTCTTGTCGATGGTCGTTAAAATTTTCAATAATTTTTAAGTACTAACTACTTATAAACTATTACTCCCTCCGTCTCACAATGAATATCATTTTAACAAAAAAATTATCTTAAAATAAATATCATTTTTAATTTTCAACACGATTTTAATTATATATTTCTTAATTACCTTTCAATAATAATTATGTACACAAGTTATAAAATATTATTGTATTTTATATTAATAATATTAAGAAACTTAACAATAACTTTGATAAGAAGTTTAGTAAAATAAATTATTTTCTTCTTTTAATTATTATATTTTTTAATATATATAGTAAAGTTTTACACGATATTTATTGTGAGAAAAAGTGAGACGGAAAAAGTATAAAAGACATCATTTTTTCCTAAAAGTGTCTACGACCAAAACCAAATCCTAAATAAGGGTAGCCAGAGGTCCTTTTTATCATTTACGCAAGAACATATTTTCATCTCGAGAACAGCAATTAATGTTTCATTAAGAAAAACAAGAGCCAATGAAAGCTGAGCATCGTTCATGATGCCAATTCTGTGCATTGGTTGAATGAAGCAGGAAGATCCATGCACTGCAACCAGTAATCAGAGGTTCACATGCTATGCTACTGGACAACCCGACAACCATATCTAACAGTGTCACAATATCTCAATAGTTTATCACATAGGCTCAAACCATCACCAAGCACAACATTTTTATTTTTATTTTTATTTAACTTTTACTACTACTATTCTCTCCTATTCCAATTTTTATTTTAACATGAATGTATGTATCTACTATTAGTACTATTTCTGTTCCTAATAAGTACTTTTTGGAGTGAGATTTTTTTCTTATTTTTTAAGTTATCAGAAGTATTTATTATTATTTTTTTAAAATATATACTTCTATTAATATTATTAATTTATCTTAAAATATAAAAAAAAGTTAAGTTTAATACATTTAAGTATAACAGTTATTTTAGAAAGATTAATGTATAAAATGAACATACATATTAATTCCACTATTAACTTTTTTTAATAAAAATGAAAAATGTAATAGGTGCTTATAAGATACAGAGGTAGCA
>JBBPBP010009778.1:32898298-32910805 GCA_037974735.1 Cicer chorassanicum | reverse complement strand
ACGAAAGGAGTATAAACAAAAATAAATCCAATTACATATATTAAAAAAATGTAGTGTACCATTTTAATTTATGTGGTTTCTATAAATTTGAATTTCTGGCTTAAATTATTTTCCATGATCAATAAATTATATCATTAGAAATAAAAAATTAAATTAAACGAGTATTTTAGATAACAGTTATTAAATAGAAAGGAGTTATTCATTTTTTTTTAATATTTCATTTCATATAATATAGTCTATTTTTATTTAATTCTAGAGAGAATACTACAAATTTTCTTTAAATAAATTTTATGTTTGAATGTAATAACTTGATCCCAAAATGATTATTGCAATTTTACATAGATTAAAAAAGTTAAAATAAAACAAAGATAATAATGATAGTACCAATTATCTTTATTAATCATTGGTGCATTGCAATTACCATAAATCTATAGTCGAGAATAGTGGTGTACAAAATTCGATCAAGTCCATCAATTTGTCCCGACCTCTTAGGCTTGTATCAGGTTTGACCTGTTCCAAATAATGATAGTACCAAATTATTTTATGAACAATCAATTATTTTATATTATATTATTACTATTATTATTATGATTATTATTATTATTATTATTATTATTAATTTCACTACATTAAAAAAAACCAAATCTAACATTACTCCACACTTATAATCTAGTGTCGAAGAAGAAAATAGTTGTATTGCAAAATATTTTGACCATCAACCTTCTTTTTAAGATCGAATGGGTGAATATTTAATTATGTGGTTCATGTGTGATATATTTGGACACCACTTGCAGTAGTTAACAAATGATTTAATTAATATACATTGTTAGTGTAAAAAAAACTTACACAATCAATTAATTACAACATTTTAAATTATTAGAAATGTTTGACTTTTACCATAAGTATCTCTAAAATCATGTCCATGAATTGTTGTGATATGCTGACAATATAAAACTTTATACACTGACAATGCATAACGATTAAACTCTTTTTAACAAATACTTGTGAAAGCAATAGCTCCACTTGTCATTTAATGGTGTTCATATAAGTAGTCTATATTTTATTATTGCCTAATAAAGTGGTTAATACCTTTTTTTTCCGTTATGAAATGCGTCATGCCATATTATATCAGCTGAGTTACTTCTTGTAAATTATTATTTTTTTAAACTTTTATATGTATTATTATTAAGAGACTTGTCTTGGGATTAACCTAGTTTGGTCTTTGAATTGTCTCGTCCTTCTTGAACGCATATCTCATCGGAATCTATCGAGTTAAGGATTGGGTCCAGGTCTAAAAATTGTCCCAACCTAATTTTAGGATCATGTAAGAGACATATTAAATTTGGCTCAACCCATCATTTGTACTCCTCTAGTCTAGAATAAAAAATTGTGAGTGATGTTCAAAGTATTAATTAAAATGTACAATTGGAAAAAATCAAAATTGTAGTGAAAATTAAAAGTGACAATCTTTTTGTGATAAATTCTTATTGCAAACATGACAATTATTGCGAGACGGATAAAATATCTAAGTTGACTTTTCATATTCCAAGAATACTATTAATGAGATGTATGTTTGGAAGAATGTTTATATTTAAAGGACTTTTTTTTTTTCCTTTAAAAAATGCTTATAATTAGGGACACATTTAGTAATACAAATGGAAACATTTATCTATGTCTCATATAAAATGTCTCATTTGCAATGCTTAATTTTTTTTTCATATTATTTGTCTCTATTTTACCAATGAAGCACTAATTACTTTTTTCCATTAACATAAACTTATTTATTGTTTATCAACTTATATAACTATTTCACTAACTACTAATAATAAGACTTATTTAATAAAACTAATCATTTTCTCAAGGCCTACTACACTTGTAACAAAATATAAGAAAATTAAAAAGTACGTGTATCTGGGCATGTGGATAATCATTAACTCCTTAATATTAGACATGTGGATAGTGGAGCTAGACAATGGGCCGGGTAAGGCAGGTTCGGGCCCAAAAACACCAATCGGCCCAAACCGCAGTTGATAAACACAAGCTCAATTTCGCCCAATATAGAGAGCAAGTTTTGCAGGTACAATGGGTCACAGGTGAAACAGATGGTTACAAACTGAGTTGAATTTTTTTTTTTATCATTCAAATTTTTTGGTCCAATAACATGTTTATCAAAATAACTAACTATTTTTTTGTTGTTGTGATTTATCAGGAAACTAGTACTTTATGGTAAATTCTAAGGCCATTTTTTGAGCCATTTAAAATAAAAATTTGTGTTCATTTTTACCTTTAAAATTGGACTACTTTGTACCATTTAAATTACTTTCACAATTTGTAAAAAATAAACTTCAATTATATCGCATACAACTACATGTTTAACATAATCATTGTTTTTCAAGTGTAATAGTTTAGTTTTTCGAGTACAACAACTAAGCCAAATTCAAGTTATATATAAAATCTAATATTAATAGACACTTCCAAATTCAAGTTAGAGATAGAGTCTAATATTAATACAGACTTCTTGAAAATATTGATAGTTTAAATTGACTCTTAGGACAATACAAATAACAACATATGTTTCAAATTTGTTCCCATTGTCAACCTCAATATTTGAAGTCCAACCTAAAAAATTAGTCAAGCAAAAATTAGTATTCACTAAACTTTGTAAAAATATAGAATGGTGAATTCAAACTTAAGACTGATTTGTGCTATAGGAAAAATAATCCAATACCTTTCTTGCAATCAACATTAATAAATTCAGACTTGATAATGCCAAATTTCACTCTAGCTTAATTTCATGTATAGTAGCCTAGTTTGAATCAAAAATAATGCAATCAACATGATTAGATCAACTATTTTGAATCAACAATAAAATCAAACTAAGAAATCAAGTTGGCATATCCAAATATGTTGATCATAATAATATAAATTGCTGCTACTAACTTACATAATATTAAATAACGATTTAACACCTAACAATCTACAAGAATTCCAGCAACTTAGAGAACCAATATTCATGTTTAGTACTTTGATTTTATCAAAAACAAAACGCTAATAGTTCACAATTAACTTACGATAAAAGGTGTGCATACATATGATAAAATTCTTGTTCCTCTATGACTTGCCGACGAAATCAATCTTGGAATATCATGCACTAGCTGTTGGGAAATAGAAGGGTAATTATATAAGAATAACAAATTACACTTGCGTACTTGGTTATAACAAAAATATTAATATATGCTAACAAATATCTACAACAGTTGTAATTGAGGTTACTAACAATTTTGGTTACTAACAGTTGTTGCCATTTAACAGTTTTGGTTGCATGTAGTTTTGGTCCATACATAATTACAATAATCTTACTTAAATTGATAAAATCAAACTCGCATATAAAACAATAATAAGATATAACAATAATAACTTATTAGAAAAAACAACAATTTATACCATTCCCAAAAACCTATGTTGATTTTGTCATAGAGCCAAAAGTCATGATTTGAGTTAAGTTTGTGTGACTTCAAAAAATCCAAAAAAGTCAAGATCTGAAAAGTTTGGCATAATTAGTTAGTACTAGCACAAGATTGACAAAATGGTTTCAAATTAATAACAAGAAAAAGGAAAATGACATACAATAATTTTATTCAACCACAATTAGGTGGTTGTGATGATGAGCCACATGTAGTTGCATTTCCTACTGATATTCCTTGAAACGCTGAAATAATTAACAAAATAATAAGCATTAGACTATAGTAGGAACATATAAATATATTAGGAAGTTCAAACTGTTAAAAGATACAAAAATAATTTTGCTGTTTATAATTTCTTTAGAAAGATCAACATCTTCACTAAGATTAAATATTTGAAATAAGTGAGTGAAGGTTTTAACCAATTATGAGTGCAAATTAATGTTTAATCCATTTATGGCTTTAGAGAGCTTCTAAAGGTCTCAATGACTCTCTCACCATTGCTGAAAGTACTTTCAGAAGCAACTGTAGACACGGGTGTGGCCAAAATGTCTTTGGCTATAAGAGATTAGGTTGAGTACTGAGTTGCATTATGTTTCCACCAAGCAAGAATATCAAACTTTTCACTCATCTTCACACACTTATTGGAATAATATCCCTCTAGCTTATTTTCTTGGTCAATGGAGTCTTTCTCTTTCAAATGGTCTTCAAAAGCTTGTACTCTGTGAAATACAAGCAACAGCAACAGATGTTTCATTATGGGAAGCATTGTCAACAACCATGTGAGTTGGTTAAGGTGAATTATTATTTTTTGTCATGGACCTTTTTATACCAATTGTACATTTAAGTTAAATCTTCTTTAATTAATGTGATCAATTTAGTTTCATACATATCCTAAAAGCACCACTCAACATATCTCAACCTTTACCGTGGATCGAAAATTACCCCAAAATACAACATCTTATTAATAGTTGTAATATTACCCCAATACTTATCATACTTTGCTCACATATCCCCAGCCACACTTGCAAAAATGGTTTTTTAATTCAAAGAGGCATTTTGCAGCTCACAATAGATTGCAGACAATTGGTGAAAAGTTGCATGTATACTCTCATGTTGTGAGGAGGAAAACACTCTAGTTGCCTCATAAAATAACTTCAAAAAAGTTGCAAATACCCTAGTTGTATCCAAATCAGAACTAGTTAGATGACTAGGTTCGCCAAAGAAATCCTTATAACTTGACTCCTCAACTTAAAGCTTCCCAAAAGCTACTTGAAACTTCTCCACAACCTCAGACATTAAGTAGGTTGAGTTCCAACGAGTTGAAACATTAAGAGATACCAATTTTTTACAAGATATTCCAAAAAATTGAATACATTCCTTAAACATGGCAGCCCTATGAAGTGAAGATTTTACTAATCTAACAACATTTCTAATGCTAGAGATTGCCAAAAATATTTCTTTCAAGCCAATAATTATAACTAAATTCGAATATGAGCAGAACACCTCATGTGGAAGTGTTCCCCATCCCCCATCAAAACCATCCATATTTTTTTAATCTTTTTTTTTTCTAAAAAAAGGAATAGATACATCATTGGATAATGCATTATCAACTGTTATAATTGATACTTTATAAATCCCCCAATCCTTTAAAACCACTTCAATCTTTCCTACCAACTGTGTCACCCCTATGTTTTGGGATTACTACAAAACTAATTATCCTTTTTTGATAATTCCAATCATTATCAACAAAGTGCGACGTAAGGGTCATACTTAAAAAAAGCTTTCAACCTTACTTTTTCCTCCAAAAACAACTGAAAACTATCCCTAGCTACAGTTCGCCTAGATGGTATTGTAAATTGTGGTTGCAATGTTGTCAACATATATTTAAATCATTCACCTTCCACAACCTTGAATGGTTGTTCATCCAAAACCACAAAAATAGACAATGCCCTATGACAAGCTTGAAGGTTAAATTTACTACTTGTTGAAACCAAATTACAACTTTCTACAATAGAAAATATAAAAATATTTTGGGTGAGTTCATCAGATACAACATGTTTTTTCGCATATTTGGTAAGGTGGTAGTTGAGGTTGGAGGTGCCGTGAGTTCGAGAGTCATACAAGTATGTTTTGTGGTAGTATTTACACGCGGCATATTGTACCTCAACTTCATTAGAAGAAATTTTGTTAAAGTGTTCCCAACATTTAGCTGACTGTCTATGACCGCTTGCATTAGCTTTTCTCTTCTTTTTAGCTTGGTTGTTAGCCAATTCATGTCTAGCAACTTCAGTTGTTGATGCTACACCAACTTCATTGGTGTTGATATTTAGAGTTGGTAAATGTTGACTAAGTTGGTTCATCAGTGAAATCATGAAGGAGCCTTAATAAACAAACCAACCACATTGAATTAAGTTTATTGACTTTGAAAGGGTTGTAATAAAATTTTAAGGGGATGTATTAAAATTTAAGTGAATGTAATTTAACATTCAAGGAGTTGTACTATTCTATTATTTTGTAATTGAACATTTAAGGAGAGCTATAAATATTTAAGGGACTTTAATTTAACCTTTAAGGGGGTTGAATTCTTATGTAAGTGGTTGTAATTCAACAGTTTAGTGTGTTTATTCAACCCATTGAGGATAACTATAATATTGTGTATAGTGTGTAACTAGCACACTGTACTAATTAAACAATAGTAGAATAATATTGAAAGAAATAATCATTAAGAAAAAGAAAAATCATATAATAAACAGAAGTATATATTTGATAAACATGCATCAAGAAAAACATAAGCATGCAACCTTAGTTCCAAATTTCATCCATCTGATGAGATATGAGAATATATTTATTTTCTTTCAGCAAATTGAGCATAACATGATAGTTGAGATAATGGAAAAGTACTTTGGCACACAACTTAGGCCTTTATATAGGCCTATGTATAGAAGGCCATATTAAGAATGAGTGGACAAAATGATGTAATTATAAAGTGAGTTTGAGACTCCTCATTTTACAACTTTCTCCAGGAGAGTGAGTAAAATTGAATATTGTTGTCCATTAATCGATTAATAATCTATAAAAATTGAAATTATTCATAATTTCTATCATTGGGCTTTTGTTGAACAAAGGTCAATTGTAACATTAAATGTGTTGGCCCATGCATTAGCCAAACTTATCCATGACTAACAATGGAAAATTTTATCCTATACCCCACATTTGTACCTACACCCCCACAAATTTTTTTAAATGCCAAATATACCCTTCTTTTTTTTTTTTCTTACTATTTTACCAACTACCAAATAATTCAAGTTTTTCGTACATAAAAGATTTTCGGAAATTACCGAAAAACTTTTTATTAGTTTTCCGGTACAGAAGGTTAAAAAGGTGTCTATCGAAAATCTTTTTTAAAGTTTTCCGGTACACATCTTTTAAAAAAAATGAGTTAAAAAACATAAATTAAATAAATAACAAAGTAATAAAAAAAATTTAAAAAATAAAATTTAAAAGAACTTCCAGAAAACCTGTGGGTTGAAGTTTTCCGGTAACTTTCGGAAATGTAAAAAAAGTTTTCCGGTATTGTATATGTTCCGGAAATGTTGAAATAAGTATTCCGGTACTTTCGGAAAACTTCAAAAAAGATTTTCGAAAATAGTATTCTGTAAAGTTTTCCGGAGTATAACTTGTGTACCGAAAAACTTGAAAAACGTTTTTCTAAAAAAATAATTTTTTTTTACTCACTTCTGTACCGGCAAACTCAACTGGTAGAATGTTGAAAATCTGAAAATTTTAATATTTATATGGAAATATTTATGTCTTTTCTTTTAGTTTGTGGGGGTATTGGGATAATTTGAGGGGTACAGGATAAAATTTTCCTAACAATGCCTGTACAACATGATAAGCCCAATTCAAAAAAATTGCTTATACTTTTGCTGAACGGATCTACGACACACAAAAATTATATGAAAAAATAGACAATTTAGTGGGTGTAAACTAACGTAATCAAAACTGGATACAACATTAAACTGGTGTTTAAGATTTAAAGATTGGATAGGGGTAGGACCGGTGATTGTTAATCTTTTTTGGTCTGACCATGATTACCTGGTTTTTCTTCTTGGTTCTATAACTATCTAGTTATGACGATTTGATCAGATATCTCATTTTTACATTATAATTTTTTGTTGTTGTGATTTCAGCGTATGAGTGGTGTGATGTTTTTTCGTTTTTCTGTATTGGAGTAGTGTTCATTTTTCATTATAAATTTCAATCAACGATTTTGACATTGTGATTTAATTTAATCTATTACAAATTTCAATAAACTATTTTGACTTTGATTTGTGTTATATTATCATTTTATGTTATTAATTTAGATGTTGTGATTTTGTTCGCAAATTCATTCTTTTTGTTTTTACCAAATTTGAATTTGTATTGCATTGATGTATTCTACAATTTGCATCAACGAATATCATTTCTTTTAGTAAAAGAAAAAACAAAATATAAGAAAATATATCGTTGTCGAATAATAAAGAATTAATTTTAAAAAATATTATTCTTCCATAACTTTTCTCTATCGGAGGTAATCCTATTCGAAGTGTGTCAAATGCTAAATGTGAGTATCTCTTTTAGCGGAGATTCAAATTTGAGTTCATCATGCTGTGATTAGCACATTCCTCTAGACTCAACCACAATTGCTAAGGTTAATATATTTTTATTTTATTTAAAGTTTAATTTTTTGTCTCTATCAATTTTTTCTTCCACTTTCGTTTCACAATATTTTCTATCAACAATTTTAGTATCTGTATTTAAGTCAACTAATGTATAATTTTTGACTGAATTTTTAAAAAAGATTGAATTAAATATGAATTTTTGAGTGACAAAAAACTCAAAAAAAAAAAACAAAACTATGGAATAAGAAATCAAATTTTAATTTTTTTATTCCAAAGACTTTCTTATAACACATAAAATGTATCCATATACTTTGATAGCATTCCAATAAAAGAATATCAGAAGAAAATTATATTATATAATTGTCGTTAAAAGACCAAAATATACGCATGATTTGAAGAGCAATTTTTTGTCACTTTTTATTTCTTTCTTTTTGATTACTCGTTTTCAAGGTTGGAGTAGGTCTATTTATGTCCCCTAGTTTTGTTTATGTTTTTTTTTTTTTAAAAAAAGTTAGTTTAAAAGAAAAACTCGATTAGTTTGATTTTTATAACCTAAAAAAATTTATATGGACTAAAAATATAAGAATTTAATTTATATACATTGTCAGTGGAAAATATTTTAATATTATCAATCAATTACAACTATTAAATCATTAAAAATGTTTGACTTTTAATATAATAACTCTAAAGTCAAGCTCGCAAATAGTTGTAATGCACATAAATTGTAAAATTTTTTATATACAAATAATACATGACAATTTAAAACTCAAAATAAAATCTAAAACTTTTTAGGACGAAAAATAGATTTAATTCATGAATTTATGTCATTCAATTTTCCCTAAACAAGGTCAATTGTGGCTTTTAATGTGTTGGCCCATTATTCCTATGTTAATAATGCATGTACAACAAAAAGAGCACAGTCGTTTCTCGATCTTTATGTCTTCAATGAAAGTTTATGTTTTGACATGATTGGTTCAGTTTGAGACTCCTCTTTTGTGGAGTCAAGTCTTCACTATCCTTAGACAAATCGTGTCGTACCCTTCATCTTCACTAGTTTGGATAAATGCACCAATTCAACATTTTTTATTTTGTAAAAATATTATTATCTTTCTTTTATTTAAATATTAGTTTTAAAATGTGTTAAATGATTCATTATTAACCTCTTTATACATTTTTCAAGCAGGAATCTACGAAAATCTTCAACAAAGAGAATTAACACTTGAATAAAGATGTTCATAGATGTCCTTGAAAATGAAAGGAAAAATGTGAATTTGGAATATCTCATGTTTATTCAAAAACCAAATGATAAATTAATTGGGCCTTCAAGGTCCAGTCTTGTGGAAGAAAGGTTTCTGCATTGTATCACTAGAAATGGCTCAATAGAAATAACTTGAAGCAATTAAATTGGGTCTCACATAAATTTCCGATCTTAATTATAAGTAATATAATTATCTTTATATTCATTAAAAAATTTTGTTGAATATAATTATTCTTTTTCATCTCATAGGAAATACAAGTACATTTTCAAAAGTGTCATTTATAAAAAAAATTGTTTCACGAAAATAAATGAATTATTGAAAAATAAAATTTATGTAAATGTGAAATTTATTTTAGGATATACATAATCAAATAAAGTAAAAATAAGTTATATTTGTTTATATTTGAGAAAAAAATATAAATACTTTTTTGTTTTTGTTTATAATGGAAGACGGATGACACAATTAACTTTGCAACTAAATTTATCTTTCTCAAATCTTTAATTTGATAATTGTTCAAATCTAAAATTTGACATTTAACGTTCCAATTTCTTTAAAATAGTATATGTCACATGTAAAATTATGCACGAATTTCATGTACCAGAAGAAAAATTAATAGGGCATGTCAAATTAAGATGATTTTGAAACACAGATTATATTACAAGTCTATGGAAAGATGCATTCATATATATTGGCACCAATCTTGCTTTCTTATATTTTTTGGATGCTTAAATTATTAGCGAATTTAACAGAATCACATTGTACCATTGTGAAAATTACATTTTCACTGCAATTTCGTCAAACTCGTCGTTATATCACAAAAAAGGACCAAATAAAAGTGTCCTAGAACCAAAAACAAAAAAGGCACAAACAAATAATAAATTAAAACAGGATGGTTAATATTTCAACCATTTTTTTCCCATTCTGACCAAAAAAATAAAATGGGGGGTCCTGATTTATTTTTTTCAAGCACCTTCATTGAGCTTGGTAGATTTATCTCACTTAGCACAAATTGATAAGGTCCATGAAATGTGTATATATCTAAGCTACCCTGAAATCAGCACCTCTTTAATTAAGATGAATTGTGAGTGCAAAAATCATTTGTGTCTTCTGCCTTGTGCACATGAATTGTGATACTTTCATCTGTTGGAGGCTTACATGGACATGCCATGGCTATGAATTTTGGAATCTCATCTCCTGGCATCATCACTGGCAAGCTCTCAGCATAGCTCTGCTTCATCATCTGCTTACAAAAAAAAAAGTACAAATTAATATCATTTATCTTTCCTCAAAATATATGTGTATATATATACATAAAGAGATTCATTTATTTATGAAAAAAAAATTTAATCTTTGTCATACTTCTATTCTATACAACTTTGTTATGATAATTAAATAGTCAATTTAACTGAAATTTAAGTTTTATAAATCTTATAAAATTTTAAAAATATTTAATGTTTCCATTTTCAAACATAATTTTAATTTTAATGTACAACTCCTATTTTAAAAATAAAAATCAATATCAAGTTGTTAACTATAAATTTTATATTTATAAATAAATATCTAATTTACTTAAAATTTAACATACACCATCATTAAACAAAATGAATTAAAAAAAAGTTGATGTATTTGGTTCATATTTTAGATAAATACCTCAACTTTTTTTAAGTAATTTTATTTATTTATATTTTATTAGGAGGAAATATTTGTTAAACAGTTTTAAATGTGAACAAGGGAAGGTGATGATTACCACAATAGGAAAAGTTGGTTTTTGAGGAGAGGAAGTTAAGTCAGCTTGAATCTGAGCTTGATGATTAATAACCCCAGAAGAGGATGGAAACAAAAATTTGATCTTTTTCCAATGTAAGAAGCAACAAAATAAGACACAAATGAAGAGTAAACATGCAAAAAGTAGTGCCAAACCCAATGGAAGACCAATTGTTATTCTACTTGCTATTCTACTAGCTGCTGTGTCTTGAAGTTCCATTATTCCTCTCTAATTAAACTCTAGCTAGTGTTGTTGTATTGTATTAAAATTGTGCTTCTTTGGATTTCAATGTAATGAATTAATGGAATCATATAGCTAGTATTTAAATAAGAAATGAATGAGCCAAGTTTGCTTTTTAGATTGTTTAGGTGAGAGATGGTGGGGTGTGCTTTCTAGTGGGTGGACCTTTGAGAGAGTGTGACATTTATATAATTGAGGTTGACATGAGCTTTGTATACCTTATTAAGGAAATTCCTGTTTTGTATGGAAAGAAACTGCCCATGGTATAGGACCCATGATATAGGTGAATAATGAATGTCTTTTTCCCCAAAAGATTATCAGTATTGGATTATTCGAGGCTTATCGAATATTAAATGTGGATATTTTTTTTGGCTGAAATTAAAACTCAAATTTACTACGTTGTGTGAGTTTAATCTCTTCCACTAAACATAATCTCCATTGAATTTTTTTTTTATAAGTAAATAATGAATGAATTGACGTGAGTTATACTTCTTCAAATATAATTCAACATTAAATTTTGATTGGTCATTCTATACGTGGATTTGTTTTTAGATTTGAAAAAACATGATTTCATATATGTCAAATTAAGATTGAGCCTATTTAAGATAAGATTGAATTGACACCAATGATGATTGAAACAAAATTATTTATTCAATTATTTGTTTATTTACTCCCTCTTGATTATGGTCAACTAGAAAAATTTGCTAGTCTTTCTAACTAAGATTTGATCACTTGTAAGGTAAGTATTGTTCATCATTTATAAAATCATATATTTTGTTTTATTTCATTAAATGTGAGACTTTTAATAGAAAATGTCTAAATTTTACTAAATCACCAATTTAGAAAGGAGTATCATACATGTTCACTTAAGAATCAATTATCTCCTCGTATAAACCATCATTTAAACTATACTTCCTCTAGTCTAAAATATAAACAAAAGTAGATAAATTAAAATTAATGTATCTATTCCAAAATTTGAATAAAATATATCAATTTTCTTTGATCATATTTTTCCTTATATTTGAGAATAAAGTACCCATCATCCAATAATTGATTCGGCAATTGATTGGTACTATCTAAGGCATGATAGTTAAGGAGAGCGATTATAAAACAATTAC
>JBBPBP010009778.1:32887459-32898158 GCA_037974735.1 Cicer chorassanicum | reverse complement strand
ATGGATCTTACAATTGTGGTTTGTTACACTATGAGTTTTTTTTTTACCTATTCTAATTTCGAAATTTTTTACCAAACTATTTCCTTTCCAAAACTATATATCAAAATATCTCTTTTTTTTTTGCTTAATTATAGGTCGCCTTTGCAAATGACGATTTTCTTAGAGGTCATCTTCTACATTAATTTTATTGTAATTTTGTAAAATTTGTGATTTTTTTTTATAAATGAATTATATATATATTGTTAATTTGAAACAAAAATTTTGAAAAGTTTCTTTAAAGAAGTCACCATTTGCAAAGACGACTTATAACTAAGAAAGAAAATAGAGTATTTTGGTATATAATTTAAAAAAAGGAGTAGGTTGATAAATTTTTTTCAAATTTAAGTTAATTAAAAAAAAACCCACAATATGGGATTGTTTGATTATATGGAACATTAACACCCACAATATTGAGAAATATTTTTCGGACATAAATTTGGACATAAAAACTGTATATTTATATTGTTTTTGAATTTTACATTATTTTTTCTCTTTTTCTTTTTTATATATTTCTTCTCTCACCTTAAAATTGATGTCTACACTTAATTGTATATGTTGTTGAGATACGATGTCGGAAATTGTATATGAAAATAACACAACTCCCTAATATTAAAACACCCACAATTATATTATGGGCCATAGTTAACCAAAAAGTTGCCATTTAGGCAAGTTATACAAATTGGAATATTTAACTCACATTCTAGTACCATTTAAAGGGTTAGACGAGTCAGCTTAATTTGGAGTTAACCTATTTTGCCACTCCAATATCATTTTATAAATTTTGGCTTGTTGCAACGTCAATTCAAATTTCAAACCAATTTATTCATTTGTACTATAATTCATTTTTAAAATATTATTGAAAGTATCTTTTTTTGTATGATTCCCTTTTGATTTTTATGTGTAGCCATGTTTCTTAATGTAGTGGACAAACTTGCCTTAATGTTGAAGTTTGTAGAATATCCGGCCCTACAGGGTTCAAAGATGGACCAAAGACTATCAACAGAATTAAGTTTGCCTCTTAAATGGGCTACTCACAGTCAAAAATAGATCCAAATCCACTTTCTTAAAGATAAATTAAAAAGTGGAAATGATGTTGTGTCCTATCAAGGTCGTGGAGTTTATCATCTATCAATTTTAACCATATCATTTTTCATTTTTCTTCTTCTTTTTATGTGTCTGCCTAGAAACTTGTGTTTATATCCAGTATTTTTCACTCTTACATGGATATAATCTTAAATTAAAATGTTTAGACATCTATATAAATGAGAAAAATTGAAATAAATTTCAATAATTTAGTCATATTAATTAATTAATTAATATATATGTGCAAAAGTTCTTTTTTTTTTTTTAATATTGTGTACTTGTAAGTATTTTTCATATTTTTATTATATTTTTAGGGTTATTTATGCTTTTGGTCCTTAAAATTTAAACCAGATTTGATTTCAATCATATGAAAAAAAAAACTTTAGATTATGTCCATGTAATTTACGATTCTTGACATGACATCTACTCATCCAAGTTAGATGATGTGATATACTGAAATGACACGTCACATTATATTTTGATGTCATGTAGTATTAAGTTGTCATGACATCAATGTCATGTCAATATTCGATGGATGAGTGTGAAAAAACACTAACTTAAAAGTTATTATAGAGATCAACACTTGCATATGCATTAGTTGAAGTTGAAAATTGAAATTAATATTTGGTTTTAGTCGCTGTAATTTATACTCCTTTCATTCCATAATATTTGTCACATTTGACTATTTAATACATATTAAAAAAATGATGAATGAAAAAAAGAGAATGAAGAGCTAACTAATTTATCCTTACCACTAATTGGTGTATTCTCATTGCAATAAATGCAAAATGAAGAATAATAACTTGGGAGAGGTATAAATTGTATTAATTAGATAATATAATAGGAATAAAGTAATTAAAATTGCATTAGGAATAAAAAATGACAATTATTTTGGGACAAATATTTTTTACAAATATGACAATTATTTTTGGACGGAGGAAGTATTTTTTTTGCTTTGATTTCTGTAAATTTGTTAGTTTAATTACTTTTGAGTTAGTTTATTTGGTCTTCATCCATTAAATGCTGATGTGACACTAGTGATATGACAACTTAGTCTCACGTTGCACAAAAATATGATGTGACATGTCATATTAACAATGTTACATTATCTAACTTAAATGTGTAAACAACATCAGAGAGTAAAACAATAAGAATTTTGAATTATAGAGACTAAAATGATATATATATATATATATATATATATATATATATATATATATATATATATATATATAACTCTACATTTTTGTTTAACATTTGACGAAAAGTTTTGTCTATCCTCTTTATTTTGATACTAGCATAAGATTGTACATAATGGCCGTAAGACATTTATTATCACATTAAATTAAATACTATTATTTAATATATTTAAAAAGTTATTTTAAAAAACTATCAAAATTTTAAATAAAAGTATTCAAATATAATATTTTCTTATCCACTTTCATCTAATTAATTGCACAAAATTTATGTTAACTTAATAAATATTTAATTTACCTATTTAAAATACAAAGTAAATTAATATTTATAATTAAAAATAGATAACTTTTTTATCTACTTTTGTGATTTAAACAAACAAAAAATATTTTCAACATCAATAAATCACTAAATGAATCATATATAAAAGTAGGTATTGACTTTATAAATTTTATAATGAAGAGTATATATGTCCACATAAAATTTGTCCCGTTTGTACTTTCTTTTGTGAATTGGTGGAACATAAATTTCTCAATGTATGTCTCGATGACAAACAATTGTCTCATATGTATGTCTCTCTTAGTCTAGGTTTAAATTTTTAACTCATATCAAAATCTAAGTTTAGTTTAGATGGTAAATTTTTTCTTATTGCAATAACCCCAATTGAATTGGATTATGAGAAAATACTTTCTAAAAATCATGTATAATATTGGATGTATGTGAAATCCATGAAAATGCATTAAAATACTTTCTAAAAATCATGTCATTTTGATTTTGATGATTCCAATCATGCATACAGGTGATTCAAATCACAATGAAAAATTGTAAGTCTGAAACTTTTGTAATTTGAAATCACACAGGCTAGTCATTTTGATCACACAAATTGGTGATTCCACTCATATTAGTAAAAACTTGTAGATCTTGATTTTCTAATATGGTGATTTGAATCACCAAATAGGTGATTCAAATCATGTAAGTAAAATTTACAAATATGGAGATTCTGGAAAATGCAATTTGAATCACTCAATTAAGTAATTTGAATCACCCTTTTAAAAATGTCATTCTTATGGTTCCAAACTTCACTTGATTCGAATGATGTCATGTGTGATTCAAATCACGATAACAAAATTTTAGTATTTAATGCATGTAATGTGATTTTTCTCATGTATCATCATGCCTAAAAATACAACTCTTTTCACTCTTTTCAACTCTAACATTATTTGAAAATTCAAATTGAAATCTCTATGTGATTTCTCTCAATTGTATGAGGCTTTGTGAAAAGACAAAATAGGAATTATTTTTTTCCTGAGTGTTCAAGGGTTAAAATTATTAGGGGGGTTCAATTTTACAATAGAAGAAGGAAAAAATTGATGGTCTTTTCAAGGTCGAAGGTGCAAGTTAATTTAACATTCGAAGGGTTGAAGAGTTCAAGATATGTGGAAAGCTATTCAAATGTAATTTCAAGTTTCAAATTTGTGGCTAGGGTTTCCCAATTTAAGGATCTTGGTTGCATAAAAGAAGGCTTTGATATTGTAATCATTACCTTGGGTGTTTTCTGTACAAACATTCATAATTTCGATAATTGGACGAAATTCTCGTTCTTTAGAATAGGTAATGAATGAACTCAAACCGAAGACAAATGAATAACCACTATAGATATCGGTGTCGTTTCTCTTTCCTTATCTATTTAATTTCTACATTTTGATATGTTTCTTGAGAAGAATATGTTCTTGTGTTTGATAATTATGCAATCAAAAGTTATGTTTTGAGAATTCTTGAGTTTTTGAATTGTGTAAAAGCTAGAAGTTTAATTGCATTGTTATATCACTTGAGTTTTAGATTCTTTCTTAATTGTGTTAGCAATGTCTAATTCTATGTTAATGAAATTGTTTTGCACATAAACAAGAAGCTAAGAAGCTACATTAAAGATCAAAGTGCAAGATTTGTTGAATAAAAGAAAGAAGCATACTCTAAGCTTGTTGTAGCTTTGGGTACATAGTAAGTATTTCAAGTTCAAAAAAGTGAAACCTGTTATGAGAGCTTTGATAATATTGTGTACTAATCTTGATTCATATTTTCTTCATTTCTTGTCTTCTCAATTATAGTTTTTATATTGTAAGTGGTTGAGAACTTTTTTAATATGTATAGGAAGCAAAATTTCTCAATTATAGTTGTAAAATTTGATGAAAAAAAGAAAGAAGCAAAATCAAAAGTTGTTGTAGCTAGAGAAAAGGTAAGATGACACAAGGTTGTTTTTTTGTTTTGGTTATGGATTAGTGCTACTACAACAAACTATCACACGATGTTCATGTTGTTTTGTGCATGTTATCTACAAGAAAAATGTCTTGAGCAAAATTTGTTGGATATGATATGGAAAAATTTATTATGTCAAAGGGGTTGTCTTTCAGTTTTATAATATAGTATTTTTCTTTCAAAGCTAAAAAGTGAAACAGTTGAAGTTCATATAGAGTTGTTTGACGCAAATGCCACAACTTCTAATTTGATAAAACAATTAAATGCATTTGATTAAAGAAATATTGAAAATATATGAACATATTATTTTATTTGTTAAGTGTTTAATGTTTTTGCTGTTGTAATGGTTAAATTTTTTATTTTATCATTGGAGGTAACCAATGTTATATATTTTTTATCTTATACTTAGTATTTAAAACATATAAATCTAATAAGTAGTTTTTAAATATACGAACAAAATTTCTATTAATTTGTGAAATATATAAAAATCTATCTACGCTAAAAATTGATGAAGCCATCTCATCTTGCACAAACCATATACTTAGATCAACATCTATCAGTGATACCTAAAGATAGGTTTTTATTCGGAACTTGAGCGATATACCCAAAATATCCATTTTACAACCACTTTGAATTTTATTTATCGAAGTTATAAGATCAGATATACCCAAAATATCCATTTTACAACCACTTTGAATTTTATTTATCGAAGTTATAAGATCAAACTCTAACTACTAAAGTGACACCTCTCATGAAAATATTTATTGGATTATTAGTGTGTTTCTTAAAGATCTTTTGGATGAAATTTTGATCGAAATCATAATAGACTAATTATAATTTACTGCAAAATCATAGACATGATAAATCTTTAACACTAATAAATAAATCAATGCATTTTGCAGGAAAAGATTATATTGATAAACTAATAAAAAAATTATTTCATTATAATTTTTTCATTGATTTGTTGACCTTGAAGATTTTTGCAACGACATCAATTTATGTTATTTTTGAATTTCGAAAAACTGTTTAAAAATCACAATTTATGTCACCGAAGATATTACTGGGTTGAGTCACGAACTAGGTCGCTCTCTTTAAGACTTTTCACGGCAGTGCCCAAATTGTGCAATGTAAACTATCAACCACGAAGTACCAAGGATAAAACACCCCAAATTCACTGTATCAGATTTCCACTGCACCGTAGAAAATCATTCTAGAATTACACCCTCAATATGGCGGTTAAAGCCACTGTCAATATGACAATTAAAGTCACTCGCAATATGGTACTATGACCACTCATAAATCAAACGGACTACGGCACAAAAACCTATTCACAGTGGTATTATGACCACACACACAAAAATCAACGAGACCACGACATAAAAACCGCTCTAAAAGGATAGTGGTATTAGGACCACTCAAAATTCGACGGAACTACGGCATAACAACCGCTCTTGAAACCAATAGGACTACGAAGGGACTACGACATAACAACCGCTCTAAAATACGAAGAAACTACGACATAACAACCGCTCTAAAAAACGAAGGGACTACGGCATAACAACCGCTCTAAAAATCGAAGGGACTACGACATAACAACCGTTTTAAAAATCGAAAGAACAGAAAGAAATGGGAGAATTGGCTCGAAAATCAGTCGAGCAGAATATAAAAGAGAGAGAAAAGAGAAAGTTGGAAAATGCATCCAGCTTTGGTGTACGTTTCACAACAGTTTGAAACTCATTATATAGTGATGGAAGCAAACTCACATATGATTTCTAACCAAAGTAGGACTTTAGTATTTATAGACTTGAAAACTA
Organism: Cicer chorassanicum; assembly: GCA_037974735.1. NCBI lineage: Eukaryota > Viridiplantae > Streptophyta > Magnoliopsida > Fabales > Fabaceae > Cicer > Cicer chorassanicum. The sequence continues at coordinate 32,891,775 of JBBPBP010009778.1, read as the reverse complement.
CTCAATAATTGAGATTTGTCCAATGTGGGACTTCAACAATTTTTAAATTTACATAAAATAACATACTATGTTCCAACAATCCCCCACTTTAATTTTTAAAAAGTGTTTCTGAAATAGCGTCAAACGCTTCTATAAGATCGTGCATAAACAAAGATGTCTCTTGACTTGAACCTTTGCATAATAAGTAAGATTCAAATTCAACAAGAGTGACTCGCAGTCTTGAACTCTATCTCTGACATCAAACCCACACACAACATTTTCATAGGGTGTATTCTCAAAAGCCCGTGCATTAATGGCCCTGCACGTCTATCCCAGTATAGTGAACGCTCTAGGAATTCTGCCTCAAAATTCCATAGGAAGCGGCCACACTTCCACATTCACATAGGTGAGTCTATCAAGAGTACTCCTGTAGCTAAGTACTCCACTCCACATAGAGTATAGATCTCATTAAGAGTTTCTATTACCTCATCCTATCATCGCTTCAGGAATCATGCTTCTCTGATTTATAATAGCATGTTCATCTCATATCACTTCACAATTTGTTATTACCCATTGAACCTAATACTTGGGATCTCTAGTCTTTTAGGTCGGGTTACCATCATGAGTGACTCTATAGGCATTAGTCTCAACCTTTTGGATGTATTTATGACTTTCTCTCTAGCTAACCCTTTCGTCAAATGATCTACTAAATTGTCATCAGTGCATACATGATCCACTATAACAACTCCTTTAGAAAGTAACTCTCTAATAGAGCAGTGCTTACGAAGAATTTGTCGTCTCTTATCGTTGTAATAACGATTCTCAGTCTTCGCAATAGCCACAATACTATCGCAGTGGATCAATACATCTGTCATAGGTTTTTCCCATAAAAGGATCTCAACTAGCAAGCATCTCAATCAGTTTGCTTCTTCACTAGTAGTAGCTAGTGCTATCATTTTAAACTCGATAGTGGACTGAGCCAATATCATCTGTTCTTCGATTTCAAAGATACAACACCCCTAGCTATACTAAAATATAGCCACTGGTTGCTTTGGAGTCATCTGATAAAATGTTCCAATCAATAACACTATATCGTTCAAGGACAACATGAAATCTTTGATAATGTAATTCGAGACTCATAGTCCTATTTAGGTATCTCATGACTCTTTCGATAGCGTGCCAATGCTCCATATTAGGTCTACTAGTAAAACTGCACAACAGTCCCACGACGTAGGCAATGTCGGGTCTAGTACAGTCAGTGGCATACCTGAGGCTGGCAATGATGCTCGCATATTCAGTTTGTCTAACACCTTCACCAATGTTCTTGAAAGGTTTTACACTTGGATCATTTGGTGTGCAAGCAGGTTTACAGTCAAAGTATTTATATTTCTTTAGATTTTTTCAACATAGTGAGACTGATCCAAAGAAATTCCATTTTTTGACCTAGTAATCTTGATTTCAAGGATTACATTCGCTTCTCTAAGGTCTTTCATATCCAAGTTGTTACCCAACAATGATTTTACAATATTTACAACATGAATGTTTGAATCAAATATGAGTAAGTCGTCTACATAGAGACATATGATAGTGCAAATGCCATTTTCAGATTTATAATAAATACATTTGTCACTTTCATTCACTTTAAACTCATTCGATATAATCAACTTATCAAACTTTTCATGTCATTGCTTAGGAGCTTGTTTAAGACCATATAGTAATTTATCTAACTTACAAACCTTATCTTCTTGTCCTTCAATTACAAAACCTTCAGGTTGTTCCATATAGATTCCTTCTTCCAGGTCACCATTTAAAAAAGTTGTTTTAACATTCATCTAGTGTATCACCAGGTTATGAATAGTCGCAAGTGATATGAGTACCCTAATGGATGTTATTCTAGTGACTAGTGAAAAAGTGTCGAAGAAATCTATATTTTCTCTTTGTTTAAAACCTTTGGCTACAAGGCATGTCTTGTATTTATCAACAGTTCCATCGGATTTTAGTTTCTTTATCAAGATCTATTTACAACCTATTGGTTTGCAACCAGGAGGCAAGTCTACTAAATGTCAAGTCTTGTTAGAATCTAGAGAATCCATTTCATCATTTATGGAGTCTTGTTAAAGATTTGCAGGATCCTCTTCTAAGGTATAGGTCGTATAATAGGGTCCATAATCTTTAGCAACTATGACTCTCTTGCTTTTAGTTACAGGAACGTGACTTGGTTCGCTGCCCCCACCATTTCTCCATTTGAAAGGTAATTTATTTTCATAGAAGTCAACATCATTTGACTCTACGATCACTTTTGCATTTAGGTCATGAAACCTATACGCTTTGTTCTTTACTGCATACCCAATGAATACACATTCATAGGCTCTACTGGCGAGTTTAATTCACTTGGGATCGGAGATTCTGACATAAGCCAGACAACCCCAATTTTGAAAATAAGACAAGTTCGGTTGTCTTTTCTTCACTATCTCATAAGGAGATATTTTGTTTTTAGATTTATGAACTCTATTCAAAACATAGCAAATAAGCAATATATTTTTCGCACACCAATGAGATGCAGCACCAGAGTTAAGCATACTAACAACAACTAGTTCAATAAGAGTTCTATTTTTTTTTTCATCTTTACCATTCACTTCAAGCAATTATTGTGCAGCTTAATAGATGATCTCATGAGTTATCTTCTGAATTTTACGGGAGTGAGCCTCCATGGATCTGTCATCTGTCATCGGTCATCTAATACTCTAATACTTGAGGTAGTAGCTCACAACATACTTTTTATTCTCAAATTTCTTAGTATCATATTTTTTTTCCAGAGCATTCCAAACATCTCTATCAGTATTGCTGTAACTATAGTAGTCATATAGATCATCAGCAAGTCCATTAAGAATATAATTCTTATCATTATTCTCCCATGGGTTAATTCTCCAGTTTTCTTATCCTTTTTTGTTTCCTCAAACTGAAACAGTTTATTGAAATCAGAGGCAATATAACCAAATCCAGTAATCTATTCGGTTGACATGGTAGAAAGAAACGTCTTAAAATTGTATTTTTGAGTTTTGGAAAACTGTTTAAAAATCACAATTTATGTCACCAAAGATATTACTGGGTTGAGTCATGGACTGTGTCGCTCTCTTTAAGGCATTTCGCGGCACTGCCCAAATTGTGCAATGCAAACTATCAACCACGAAGTCCACAGGATAAAACAGCTTAGATTCACTGTATCGGAGTTCCACTGCACAGTAGAAAACCGTTCTAAAATTACACCCTCAATATGGCGGTTAAAGCCACTCTCAATATGATGATTAAAGTCATTTGCAATATGGTACTATGACCACTCATAAATCAAAAGGACTACGGCACAAAAAACCATTCATAGTGATATTATGACCACACACAAAAAAAATCGACGAGACTACGACATAAAAACCACTCTAAAAGGATAGTGGTATTAGGACCACTCAAAATCGATGAAACTACGACATAACAACCGCTCTAGAAACCGATAGGACTACAAAGGGACTACGGCATAACAATCGCTCTAAAATACAAAGGGACTACGATATAACAACCGCTCTAAAAACGAAGGGACTACGACATAACAACTGCTTTAAAAATCGAAAAGACAGAAAGAAAGGAGAGAATTGGCTCGGAAATCAGTCAAGCATAATAGAAAAGAGAGAAAAGAGAAAGTTGAGAAATGCATCTAACTTTGGTGTACTTTTCACAATAGTTTGAAACTCATTATATAGTGATGGAAGCAAACTCACATGTGATTTCTAACTAATGTGAGACTTTTGTATTTATAGATTTGAAAACTACTCAATAAATGAGATTTCTCTAATGTGAGACTTCAAAAAAATTTAAATTTAAATAAAATAACATACTATGTTCCAGCAATTTACATTAATAAAATTTATTTATTTACCATATTTTTCCCTTTATATGGTAACTAACCGCACACTTCGAATATACGTTCAACCTTACAAATAAGTTTGAGTTCATCTTTACCAATATTAATCAGGTGAGCATCTGGTATATTTTGAATTGAGAATATACTAATACATATTGACATGACATCTATCTATTATTCTTTTTATTGGATGTTATCATGTACTACAAACGTCTAATAATTTTATTTTTCTAAATTTTTCCTTTATTGAAAATAACCAAATTCTAGATTTGAACTCATATATTTAATTACCAATGCATTACCATCAAACTAAAATAATTTGTTGTCTATGGTGTTCGCAAATTTAATATACATTATATTAATTCATATTTGTTGTCGTAAATAAATTATAAAATAGAATAGTATATTTTAAAATTATATATAT
>JBBPBP010009778.1:32865297-32883640 GCA_037974735.1 Cicer chorassanicum | reverse complement strand
ATTTGTTTTTTATCAATTAGCTAAAATGTTAACTTTCATGAATGTTCAAGCAAAATTTTATATTTTATCAGTAGTGTACTTCTTGAATACCCTCTACATAAAATTATAAAATTATAATTTACTATATACAACATACATGTGAGTTAATTATGGTAGTTATTTATTATCTCTTTTAGTATAAAAAAAAAATTCACGGTTATAAAAAAATTAATTAAGTACAATTAATTTTCTATATATGTAAAACATAATTCAAATATATTAAATTGTCTTTTTAAATGTCAAAATTCAACTATCGACATTAAATATTTTTATTAAAGTAAGAATATATTAAAAATACTAGTATTAAATGAGTTAAAAATAATTAATTTTTATTTATAATAATAATTAATATTTGAGATTGTTATTTTACGATGAATGTTAGTCATTTTCGTCATAACTTTTTCAAATTGTTGTATGATTACTGTAATGAACTGTTATGCTTTAATCTTGAATCAACTGTAAAGTTAAGTGTACAGTTTTAACAAAGACGAGATGAAAATACAGACAATTGTGTTAAACGTTTTTCATTTCAAAAAGCTTACATATTTTTCAAAGCATGCAGGGAGTTTTTTCAAGTGCAGACTTGATAAAATTTCCACTACAACGTGTGTGTGTGTATATATATATATATATATGATACTATTAGATAATAAATATTGACTTATCATGCTATCAGAAGAGAAAATGATTGAGTTATCATATTTATGCACCTTAAAAAAATCAAATATATTATTATATTATATTTAAACCTTTGATTTAGGCGCTAGATCAAGCTTTGAATTAATAACATTGTGTAAGTTTAAATGATAAATGTTAATATTGTTAGGTTTGTTGTCATGTGTTGAGTTTGAACTCGAAATTTTTATGAGTTAATTATGATGAAATTTATCATGTATTTTAAGACAAAAAGAAGCACTCATTCATATATATAAAATAATAAATTTAAAAGTTATATTTACTATATTTAAATAATAAAATAATTATTATTATATGTTGCGTCCAGTTTTTTTCGCGAAAAAGAACTCGAAATTAACAAGACATATATAATTATATTAACAATATATCAAAACAAATAAAACAATTGGAGTAATATAAATAAAATAATAAATAATCGTATACAATTAATTAAATTGGGCTTGACTCTCGAAAATCCCCAGTGGAGTCGCCAGCTGTCGCGTCCAGTTTTTTTCGCGAAAAAGGAGTCGCCACCAATTTTATTTTATTCAAAGGAAAAAATTGGATAAAACCTAAAATAATGATTTTTGAACCAAAAATTCGGATTCGGGAGTCGATTACGAGTAGGGAAGGTATTAGCACCCTACAACGTCCGTTAAACGGTTACCCTATAATTAATTGTATACAAACTATTTATTTATTTATTCATTTATTTTTACCCCAAAAAAGAATAATAAAAAAAATAAATAAATTATTTACATTAATAAAAGAAGGAAAAATATTTTTTTTATTAATTTGGTTTGACAAGGAAAAAACCTTGCTCCTACGTATCCCCAGGTGCAATAGGGAAATCAAAACACACGTAGTTCTTGGGTAGAAAATATTTATGTGTTGACTAATTTTATTATTAATTTTACTTTATATATATACATATCAAAATAAATTAACAGCATAATAGTGATAATAATAATAATAATAGTAATAATGGTAATAGTGATAATAATAATAATAACAAAAAAAAAAGGTGAGATGTTTGTTCGCGGATTGGATCTTTTTATTTTTGTTTTAAAGAAAAATTAATTTTTGTTAAATAAAGATCGTAACGAAAATATAATAATAACAAAAAAAAAGAGGTGACATGTGGCGCTGCGAGCGAGAATGAATTTCATCCGGCGGCAGCGACTATTAATTCTAATCCTAATGGAAAAAACTATTTATTTGTTGTTACGATCTTTTTGTTATTTTGATACATACGTGATATGAGGTTGTTGATGAAACACCAATGCAACCCATTATCGTTAGTGAAGAAATTGAGAAGTTGCAAGCATCAATTCTAGAGGCGGAAGAGGAAAAGAAGAATATGCGAGAAGAGTTGATGGTAGTCCGTCGAGCATATGAGTTCGCCCTATTGGAAAATGAGCAGAAGACAATTTCTCTTGAAAGATCAAATAAGAGGGCAAAGGTAGAGGAGGATTATAAGCTCAAGCTTCAATGCAATTTAAGGGCTTCAGACGAGTCTTTATGTTTGAGAAGACAAGAAAGAGACTAGGCGCGAGAGGAGGCTGAAAAGTTGAGAAAATGGTTGAAAGATTCAGAAAGCAGTGAAAGAGATGCGAAGAGACAATTGGAAGATTTGAAATAACAGTTGGAGAGAGTGGTAGTAGAATATAAGACAAGGATAGAAGAAGAAAAAATTGAGAAACAAGAAGTCGTTGCTATGTACCGAGATGCGTGGTTGAAGGAACAAGAGGAAGCAAATATGTTAAGAAACCGAATGATGGAACAAGTGGAGGCAATAGAGATGTATGTTACTCATGATATCACTGTCGACCAGTTTGATGGAGTTGTCGGTAATATTACCGCTAGTAGCGGTTTGAGTTTTAGCAATGGTGAGTTACCGGCTGAGGGGATAGAGCATAATAAAGCACTACACATCTCTGTGAAGTGTCATGATTATATTCTTGCACGAGTGCTTGTTGATAATGGTTCATCGTTGAATGTCATGCCGAAATCAACACTATCAAAACTATTTGTTGATGGAGCTTGTTTGAAGCCGAGTGCTTTGGTGGTGAAAGCGTTTGATGGATCCAGAAGACAAGTTGTTGGTGAGATTGACCTGCCAATTCAAATCGAACCCCATAACTTTGAAATAACCTTCCAAGTGATGGATATTAAACCAGCGTACAGTTTCCTTTTAGGGAGACCGTGGATTCACGCTGCTGGAGCAGTAACATCCACTCTCCATCAAAAGCTAAAGTTTATAGTGAACAATAAGCTGGTGATAATATCTGGGGAAGAAGATATGATAGTTAGTCATCTTTCTTCTACGGGTTACATTGAGGACACGGAGGAAGCCATAGAGACTTCCTTTCAAGCATTAGAAATCGCCAATGCTGTCTTCATGGGCGAAGGATCTCCTTTAAAAGAACCAAAGTTGCCTACCACATCCTTAAAGTCTACCAAATCGATGTTGGAAGGAGGAGTTTTTGCTAAATTGGGAAAATTATTAGAGATACCCGAAAAGAACGATAGGTACGGTTTGGGATATGTACCTACTAAAGCTGACAAAGAAAAGGCTATACAAGAAAAAAGGGAAAGCAGGATGGCTCGTTTGGAAAATCAGACACTGAATTCACAGAGAATTTCTATTTGTGACATTCGCCAAACATTTCAGAGCGCGGGAATAATATATGCTGACCATGTGGCTGCTGCGGAAGAAGAGGACCATGTTAATGATGATACCCTCAAACTGGTGTACCCTTGTCCTCCAAACACCAGTCTCCACAATTGGAAGATCATCGAGTTTCCCGTGTTTGTTAATTCATGTTCAAAGTAATTGTGTACTTTAACTCCTTTTGCTCTGCCCAAGGCTATAAGGATAACTAATTAGGGCGCATGTATTTCAATTCCGTACTTATTATCAATAAATGCATTTTTGAATTCTTCAATTGCTTTTGTTTTTCTCTCTTCTTTTTTTTGGCAATCTTTATTCATATATTTTTTTTTTCCTTTTTCTTCTTAATTTAAACAATGCAGAGTCGAAAACGAATATGTTGAAAATAGCAGCGCTAGAACACACTCTTGTAATTTTGAACGCCCAATTAATTACACTGATGAGGATTGTGAAGACGATTGTGAGCCTCCCCCAGAACTAGAAAGGTTAATTGAACAGGAAGCTAAGATAATCCAACCCTATCAAGAACCTGTTGAGGTGATCAATTTAGGGACTGAGCATGATAAGAAAGAAATTAAAATTGGAATGTCTATGAAAGCAACTGAACGAGAAAAGTTGGTTAAACTTTTATTTGATTATGTGGATGTCTTTGCATGGTCGTACCAAGATATGCCTGGGCTAGATACTAACATAGTTGAACACAAACTACCACTCAAGCCCGAATGTGCTCCAATTAAACAAAAATTGAGGAGGATGAGGCCTGATATGTCACTTAAAATTAGAGAAGAGGTCAAGAAGCAATTTGATGCTGGTTTCTTAGCAGTAGCAAAATATCCTCAATGGGTTGCTAATATTGTCCCAGTTCCAAAAAAGGATGGAAAGGTTCGAATGTGCGTTAATTATCGGGATTTAAATAAAGCTAGTCCTAAAGATGATTTTCCTCTGCCTCACATTGATGTCCTAGTAGATAGCACTGCTCAATATTCTCTTTTCTCCTTCATGGATGGTTTCTCAGGGTATAATCAAATCAAGATGGCTCCCGAAGATATGGAGAAAACTACATTCATCACACAATGGGGGACTTTCTGTTATAAAGTGATGCCATTTGGATTGAAGAATGCTGGGGCAACCTATCAAAGAGCAATGGTAACTTTGTTTCATGACATGATGCATAAGGAAATAGAGGTTTACGTGGATGATATGATTGCCAAATCTCGAACTGAAGAAGACCATGTTGTTAACCTTCAAAAGTTATTTGTGCGACTAAGGAAATTCAGACTCCATTTAAACCCTGCTAAATGCACTTTTGGTGTAAGATCAGGCAAGTTACTTGGTTTTATCGTTAGTCAGAAAGGGATAGAAGTGGACCCAGATAAAGTAAGAGCAATACAAGAAATGCCCGCTCCACGCACGGAAAAAGAAGTTCGTGGCTTTTTGGGTAGATTGAATTACATTGCCAGGTTCATATCGTATCTCATCGCCACATGCGAGCCAATTTTCAAGTTGTTGCGCAAAGACCAAAAGGTTGAATGGAATGAGAATTGTCAAAGAGCTTTTGAAAAGATTAAACAGTACTTGTCAAAACCTCCAATCTTAGTGCCTCCTGTTCCTGGGAAACCACTTATTATGTACTTAACAGTACTTGACGAGTCAATGGGTTGTGTATTGGGGCAACATGACGAATCCGGTAAGAAAGAACATGTTATCTATTATTTGAGCAAAAAGTTCACCAGCTGTGAAACAAGGTATTCACTCCTTGAACGAACATGTTGCGCATTAGCATGGGTTGCTCGTCGATTGAGGCAATACATGTTATGTCATACAACTTGGTTGGTATCCAAAATGGACCCAATTAAGTACATCTTTGAGAAACCTGCTCTTACTGGAAGGATTGCCCGTTGGCAGATGTTGTTATCAGAATACGATTTGGTATACGTTACACAAAAAGCTATCAAGGGAAGCTCCCTGGCAGAGTACTTGGCCCAACAACCTGTAGAAGATTATCAATCAATGCAGTGTGAATTCCCCGATGAAGGCATAATGACTTTATTTGAAGAGACTAAATCATCTGATAGAGAAAAATGGACATTGGTGTTTGATGGTGCTTCTAACGCGTTAGGACATGGAATTGGAGCCATTTTGATTTCCCCAGAGAACCAGTTAACTCCATTCACTGCTAGGTTGTGTTTTGACTGCACAAACAATATTGCAGAATACGAGGCATGTGTTATGGGCATTAAAGCTGCTATTGAATCAAAAGCAAAAATTCTCGAGGTATATGGAGACTCATTGTTAGTCATCCATCAAACGAAAGAAGAGTGGGAAACGCGAGACTCCAAATTGATTCCGTATCAAACCCATATCAAAGAATTGACAGAACAATTCGAGAAGATTACTTTTCACCATATCCCTCGAGAAGAAAACCAATTAGCTGATGCCCTGGCCACATTGTCGTCAATGTTCAAAATAAGCACCAGCCAGGACATGCCATTAATAAAAATTCAACAAAGGGATAAACCCGCATATTGTTTATCAATAAAAGAAGAGTCCGACGGCAAGCCATGGTTTCATGATATCAAATCCTATGTCAAGAATAAGGAATATCCATTGGGTATTTCAGAGAACGACAAAAGGGTTTTAAGGAGGTTGTCAATGAACTTCTTCTTAAATGGTGATGTGCTTTACAAGAGAAATCATGATATGGTTCTCCTCAGATGCGTGGACCAAGCGGAAGCAGAGAAAATCATTCAAGAGGTTCATGAAGGTTCTTTCGGAACTCATGCAAATGGGCACGCTATGGCGAGAAAAATCTTAAGGGCTGGCTACTATTGGTTGACCATGGAGTCCGATTGCTGTCGTTACATAAAGAAATGTCATAAATGTCAAATCTATGCTGACAAAGTACATGTACCGCCCACCTCTCTGAACGTTTTAACATCACCATGGCCGTTTTCAATGTGGGGGATGGATGTTATTGGACTCATCGAGCCTAAAGCTTCAAATGGGCACCGATTTATCTTAGTAGCTATTGATTACTTCACAAAATGGGTTGAAGCCGCTTCTTATGCCAATGTGACGAGAAGTGTGGTTGTCAGATTCATCAAAAGAGAATTGATTTGTCGATATGGCTTGCCAAATAAGATAATCACTGACAATGCGACCAATCTGAATAACAAAATGATGAAGGAGTTGTGTGATAATTTCAAAATTCAGCACCATAATTCTTCTCCATATCGTCCAAAAATGAATGGGGCTGTAGAAGCGGCAAATAAAAATATCAAAAAGATCATACAAAAGATGGTGGAAACATATAAGGATTGGCATGAAATGCTTCCCTTTGCATTACATGGTTATAGAACCTCTGTTCGCACCTCGACAGGGGCAACTCCTTTCTCATTGGTGTATGGAATGGAAGCGGTACTTCCCATTGAAGTTGAAATTCCCTCGATCAAAGTCCTGATGGAAACAAAACTAGAAGACGCATAGTGGGTTCAATCAAGATATGACCAATTGAATTTCATAGAAGAGAAGAGAATGATAGCTCTGTGCCATGGCCAGCTATATCAAAGAAGACTTAAAAAAGCATATGAGAAAAAAGTTCGTCCTCGAGAGTTTCAAGAAGGAGACTTAGTGTTAAAGAAAATATTGCCCATCAAAAGGGATTCTCGTGGAAAATGGACCCCGAACTATGAGGGACCATATGTTGTGAAAAAAGCTTTCTCTGGGGGAGCTCTAATACTTGCAGAAATGGATGGAGATGAGCTTCCACTTCCAGTAAACTCAGATGCAGTCAAAAAGTATTATGCTTGAAAATTATTTTTTTTTAAAAAAAAAACAATTGAAAAATTGGGCTCGTTAGGTTGAAAACCTGAAAAGGCGACCTAGGCAAAAATTAGAGCATCCCGATGGATTGAAAACCTGAAAGAGCGGTCCATGCAAAAGTTAGGGATAACAAAAAGATCAAGTGGTTCAAACTGGGGCATTTTATTATTCTTAGAAGTTCTAAATTACAGGAATGACTAGTGTTGTTATCTCTCCAACTAAAGCTAAACACATTCATCTCTACATTGTAACCTTTAGTTCAATTGTATTATTCTCAAAGTAATGAATGTACATTTTCCAATCTTGTCATTCGATGCTATATATTACCCTCTTTCTAAGTTGATTCAGCCTCATGTTTTTTTAGTTCTAGTATTTTTTTTTTTTTAAAAATGTTATTTTATGATAATAAATTTTTGGAATCTGAAATGTGTGTAAATATAAAATAAAATAAAATAAAAACATTTTAATTATTTTGACACTTGAAAAATATATACACGAGAACTCGATAGATTCTTAACATATATGGGGTATAAAAAAAAAGTATTTATTTTAAACAATACATTCGCCTCGAATAAGGGAGAAGTCATACAAGATATACTAGAGTCATCACACAAAGAACGATTGTTATCTCCATTGATCTATTGAATCTTGTAGGTGTATAAAGTCGCGTAAGGATCGGGGAACCATAAATATTGTTAAAAGAATTTACTTACATTGCATACATCTTACATTTTCCATGTGGTCACACATGATCTATGCATCTACATTCATATTTTAAATGTACTCAAGAATCTTGTGCAATGCATAATGAATGAGTCATGCATATCTTATATTTATACTTTATTTATACTCAACAACTTTTGTGTCACATTGTTCATTATATACGTTTGCATTGCAATTACCAAAACATGTTTCTCTTTTATTTTTTTATTTTATTTATTTATTTATTTTTTAATTAATTAATTTTTATATATATATATATATATATATATATATATATAACAAAAAAACAAATTTCTCTTTCTTTGATCATTTTATTTACATCATCATTTTATTAATGTCGATCTACGCATCGGTAACCAATCCGAAGACGATCATTTTATTAATGTCGATCTACGCATCGGTATCCAATCCGAAGACGATCATTTTATTTACATCGATCTACGCATCGGTATCCAATCCGAAGACGATCATGTTTTTATTTATGTCGAAACTTCATTTTGCCAATCACCAACTTTTTTTTTACCTTATATATCAAATTATTTTTGTTTTCGAAATTAATTTACTTTTTTATAATTTATACAAAATTTAGGTCTTTATATTTAATTATCTTTTACTAGTAAAAATAATTAAATAGGGGCAGCTGTAATACCTCAATTTTGTCCGATTAACTAAAAATAACTCTAAAAATATGCATATAGTTTTCATTTTTATTTTATTGTACTGTTTAACTTCATTTTATTTCATTCATTTTACTTTCATTTAATTTCATTTAATTTTTTATTTAATTTATATTTATTTTCTTTTATTTTATTATTTTATTTAAAATTATTTTATTTTCATGATTTTTTCTTGCCCGTTTCAATACCACGCCTCAAGCCTTATCAGTTTCATTTCAACACCACGTCTCTTTCTACAACATGCCCTACCCATTTTCTGCAATACGCCCTACCCATTTTCATTTCAATATCAGTCTCAACACGCAACCAGTCAACCACACGCCTCTTTCAAAATCACTACATCCTACAAACCAGAGCTTGAGTTTATCTTGTGGACACAAGGATTAATCTTTTAATCTATAAATTGACACAAAAATCTGGTAAAAGAGAGGATTTTTTGGGAGAGAAAATTCAAGAGTGATAGAAGGGAGAGTTCTTTTCAACAGAACACAAAAAATCAAAAGAGAAGAAAATCCATACCCATAGACACATTCAAACCCATTTTAACAACACCCCATCTTAACAACCGCCTCGATCTTCACCGGCATCGATCTTCATCGGCATTCAAGAAGGCATCCCAAAAACGTTGCACACCACCCTTCGATCTTCATCGGCATCCGGAAAGGCATGTATTTTCTCATTCAAACTGTACACTATTGAAGTATGTAAATTTTAGAAACTAAGATTTGAAACTAGAAATATGAGATTTTGTCTGCCTTTGTGTACATTTTATCTGGGTTTACATTTTGTATGGCTTTGTGTAAATTTTGTCTGGGTTTGTGTAAACAGTGGTTTGGTTGGGTTTTGTGGTTTGGTTGAGATTTGGCTGAAATTTTGCATTTGTGAATGTTAAAATGTGAATGTTAAAATGTGTTGTGTAAACGGTGGTTTTGGTTTTGATTTGGCTGGGATTTTGCATTTGTGAATGTTAAAATGTGAATGTTAAAATGTGTTGTGTAAACGGTGGTTCTGGTTGAGATTTGGCTGGGATTTTGCATTTGTGAATGTTAAAATATGAATGTTAAAATGTGTTGTGTAAACGGTGGTTCTGGTTGAGATTTGGCTGAGATTTTGCATTTGTGAATGTTAAAATGTGTTGTGTAAACGGTGGTTTTGGGATGTTGTGTAAACGGTGGTTTTTTTTGGGATTAGATTGGTATTTTGAGTTTGTGAATGTTAAATGTGAATGTGTTGTGCGTTGTAAAACGGATTTGGTCAGAGAGTATAATAACTTTCTTCCCATTTCAATATTCACATTGAAAAAAATTGCTTGGTCAGATCCCTACTTCCTGCGCTGTACCTATAACGTTTGCTGATAATTATTGTTCTATATGTCTATTTTATTTAACTAATAAATCATATTTATTCCATTTAATATAAATAATTTTGTTTAATGTAAATAATTATGGACATAATTAATTAACGATAAATATCATTTATTTTATATTATAACATATTTTTCTTTTTTCGGGTTGTGCTATTTAATTTTAAAACGAACTATGCTTCCTCACTTATTGAATTGTAAAATATTTGGAAGAATCACTTAAACTTTAGTATCTATTTTTTTTAAAAAAGAAAGCAATGATAAAATATTTTTAAAAGGGTTAAATTAGATGTGACATCTTTTTACCCCTTAAAATTTTAATACACAAATTGTACTATTTGACATTTTTAAAGCTTATTATTTAAAACAAAAAATAATAAATATTGTTAAAAGGATTAAATTAGATGCGACATCTTTTTACTCCTTAAATTTTTCAAGTTACCATTTATATTATTTGATTTTTTTAAAACTTAATATTTGAAATCGAAAAATGATAAATTATTCTCAAAAGGACTAAATTAGATGTGACATCTTTTTACTCCTTAAATTTTTCGAGATACAAGTTATACTATTTGACAATTTTAAAACTTTATATTTAAAACCAAAAACGATAAAATATTCTTAATAGGATTAAATTAGATGTGACATCTTTTTACTTCTAGATTTTTTCGAGACACAAGTTGTACGACTAAATAGTCTTAAAATTTGCGTTTTAAAATATTATTCAAATCAAACAAATTCAATTTTTTCAAAAACTTTTTTTATCAACAACAAAACACAATTTCTTTAAAAACAACCAACACATCCGTTTTCTCTACCCAAGAACTACGTAGCTTTGATTTCTCCATCGCACCGGGAGATACGTAGGAGCAAGATCGCGCTCTTGTCAAGCATAATAACAAAAAAAACTTTTTTTCTCTCTATATTTTAAATATACTTTTATCGTTAGATTATTTTCGTAAAAATATTATATTCGCATTTTAAAAAGGAGAAATAAATATATTTAAGTTAATATTAATTTTGCACAATTAATTATAGGTAATCGTTTTTTAACGGATGTCGTAGGGTGCTAATACCTTCCCTATACATAATCGACTCCCGAGCTCAAAATTTGGTTTCAAAGACCATTTTTTTTATTTTTTTATTTTTTATTTTTTTTAAGGGTTTTCCAATATTTTCCCTATTTTAAAATAAACTTTGGTGGCGACTCCATTGAATTCGAGAAACACTAGAAGTTTTAGGCCGCGACAGGTGGAAGACCCGACTTGGTTATTAGTAATTCAAAGGTAGACTGTACTAACTTCTCGTGCCATAGTCCGATCGATACTGTTTGTTCTGTCCTTTTGAGTATATATTCAATTTTTTTTTCTTTTCCTAGGTTGCCCTTTCCGGTTTTCAACCCAATAGGTATTTATTATATTTTTTGTACCCTAATTTTTGTCTAGGTGGTTCTTTTAGGTTTTCGACCCAGCAGGTATTTATATTTTTTGTACCCTAATTTTTGCCTAGGTTGCTTTTTTAGGTTTTCAACCTAACGGTATTATTTTTTATTTTTTGTTTTTGTTTTTTTATTCTTTTCCTAGGTTGCCCTTTTCGGTTTTCAACCCAATAGGTATTTATTATATTTTTTGTACCCTAATTTTTGTCTAGATGGTCCTTTTAGGTTTTCGACCTAACGGTATTATTTTTTATTTTTTTATTTTTTTTGTTTTTGTTTTTTATTCTTTTCCTAGGTTGCCCTTTCCGGTTTTCAACCTAGTAGGTATTATTATATTTTGTACCATAATTTTTGCCTAGGTCGTCCAAGAGGTATTTGTTATATATTTTTGTACCCTAATTTTTGCCTAGGACGCCTTTTCAGGTTTTCAACCTAACGGGTATTATTATTATTATTGTTCTTTGTGTACCCTAATTATGTTTCCATCCATTTCGTGAGGATCAAAGCTCCACCTGATAAAGATTTTTTCACGACGTATGGGTCTTCATAGTTAGGGGTCCATTTCCCACGATAATCCTTTTGAATGGATAAGATCTTTTTTAGCACCATGTCTCCCTCTCCAAATTCTCGAGGACGTATTTTTTTTCTCTTATGCTCTTTTTAATCTTTTATGATATAATTGCCCATGGCATAAGGCCGCCCACCTTTTTTCTTCAATTAAATTCAATTGATCGAAACGGGTTTGTACCCATTCTGACTCCTCTAGTTTGGCTTCCATTAATACTCTTAGTGAAGGGATTTCTACTTCAATGGGTAGCACAGCCTCCATCCCATATACTAGGGAAAAAGGGGTTGCCCCAGTTGAAGTGCGTATCGAAGTGCGATACCCATGTAGTGCAGACGGCAACATCTCATGCCAATCTTTGTATGTTGCAACCATTTTCTGAATAAACTTTTTGATGTTTTTATTTGCTGCTTCAACTGTGCCATTCATTTTTGTAAGGGGACGAGTTGTGGTGTTGAATTTTAAAGGTGGCACACAATTCATCCATCATTTTGTTATTCAGATATTGTGGCATTGTTGGTAATGATCTTGCTTGGTAGGCCATAACGACATATTAACTCCCTTTTTATGAATTTGACTACCACATTTCTACGAAACGACCACTACCCATTTGGTAAAGTAATCGATTGCCACCAAGATGAAGCGATGTCCATTTGATGCTTTCGGTTCAATCATTCCGATGACGTCTATGCCCCACATTGGAATTTCATCGTTTCAACTTATTTGGAACATTGAGGATAAAGTAGCCAAAGCATCAGCCAATTGATTGTTTTTTCGAGCGACACGATGAAAGGTGATTTTGTCAAATTGTGAAGATAATGCCTTTATGTAGGTAAAATAAGGTATTAACTTCTTTTCTCGAGTTTCCAATTCTTGGTTAAGATGATTAATGATTGTTGCTTTTGATTCCAAAGTAGCCAAAATTCCTATGGCACAAGTTTCATATTCTGCTATATTATTGGTACAATCAAAATACAAGCGCATTGTGATAGGTATGAATTGCTTTTTATGAGATTTGAGGCCCCATCGAACAATAGGGTCCATTTTCCATTATCACATTCTTCAAACAAAACCATGATGCTTTCATTCGGGAATTTACATTGCATTGATTGATAATCATCCCTAGGTTGATTAGCTAGATAATATGTCAAGGCACTCCCTTTGATGGCTTTCTAAGTAACATAGGTAATATCGTATTCTGATAACATCACCAGTCAACGAGCAATTCACCCTGTGAGAGCAGACTTTTTGAAAATGTACTTGATTGGATCCATCTTGGATATCAAGCAGGTCGTATGGCAAACCATGTATTGCCTTAAGTGATGGGCCTCCCAAGCTAAGGCACAACAAGTATGTTCTAACATCTATAAATTTTTTTACTTAGATAGTAAATGGCATGCTCCTTTTTTTTTCCTGTTTCATCGTGTTGTCCCAGCACACATCCCATGGATCTATCGGGGACTGTAAGATACATAATCAAGGGTCGACTCGAAACTAGGGGGACTAGAATTGGAGGCTTCTGCACGTACTGTCGGATTTTCTCAAATGCATTTTGGCATTCCTCATAACCATTTGATTTTTCCGTAAAAGTTTAAAGATTGGTTCACAAGTGGCGGTTTGTTGTGATATAAATCTGGAAATATAATTTGGTATCCGAAAAAACGTGAACTTCTTTTTTTGTACTTGGGGGAAGCATTTCTAAAATGGCATGAACCTTATCGGGGTCAACTTGTACTCCTTTCTGACTAACCACAAATCCCAATAATTTGTCCGACCTCACGCCGATAGTGCACTTGAAAGGATTAAGCTTTAGCTTAAACTTTCTAAGCCTTTCGAAAAGTTTTTTTTACATCATGTCATCTATATAAACTTCTACCTCTTTATGAACTATGCCATGGAATATGGCTACCATAACTCTTTGGTAGGTTGTCCCAAGATTCTTCAGACCAAAAGGCATTACTTTTTAACAAGATGTTCCCCAAGGGGTGATGAAAGTAATTTTTTTCATATCTTCGGTTGTCATCTTAATTTGATTATACCCAGAGAAAACATTCATAAAAGAGAAGAGCGAATTGTAGGACACATTGTCAACCGGAATATCGATGTGAGGTAACGGGGAATCATCTTGGGTTTTAAATTAGAGGGTGCAGGTTAGTCATCCCAACTTTAAATTAAAGTGTGTGGGTCAGTAGGTCTGACTTTAAATTTATATACTATTGAAAATATGAAATGTCATGAATGCATTTGATGAATGAACATTTTCCCTCATTTTCATCTCTTTTTTATTTTTTTTTATTTTTTCAATCAACTTTTTTACAATTTTTTATTTATTTCTTTCACCTCCTTACGAACATGATCCTTGGATTCATGGATGAAGAATATGCACAACTTCAAATAAATAGTGGAGATTGTCCTTTTGATCTTTAAAGAGATTTTTGTTACATCTTCGACTTGATCTCTAGTTACCACTACCTTATGTGTAAAGACATCATACTAGTTTTGGCCTCTTGACATTCACATATCTTGTGCCCCAACATATGATTATCATAAAAATGCATTTTGACAAAAAGATTCATAACTCAAGAAATTAGTTTAGACGATGATATTTAGTGAAAAAATCTATGGTACAAAAAAAAGAATGATTCATAGGAAGAGAAGAAGATTAGGTGATCTCATATGGGTAAATGACCCAATTTATTAGTAGTATTTCATAAAAGAAGTGTGCTAATAAATCATAACATAATGTGAATCACGTTATTAACCCAGTTTGGAGGATATGATTTGCCCCAATTTATCTTCGAAACCTTTCAGAATATATTGCTTTGACTTTGATCTGTGTAAGCCATATTATTTGCTCATTTTCTTTTATTCTCAAGCTAGTGAACTTCTTCATTCCTTTTTTTTTTGTGGGCATAATTTTTTCCTAGGTCGCCCTTCTGGGTTTTTTGACCTAACAAGTCTTAATTCATTTTCGTCTAGGCCGCATCTTTAAGTTTTTGACCTAGCAGGTCTTTATTCGAATTTGTATCCTAACTTTTTCCTAGGTTGTCCTTTTGGATTTTCAACCAAGTGGGTCTTTATTCATTTTTGTACCCTAATTTTTGCTTAGATTGCCCTTTCAGGTTTTCAACCTAACGGGTATTTATTATTTTTTTGTACCCTAATTTTTTCCTAGGTCGCCCTTTCAGGTTTTCAACCTAGCGGGTATTTATTATTATTATTTTATTTTTTTATACCCTAATTTTTGCCTAGGTCGTCCTTTTGGATTTTCAACCTAGCGGGTCTTCATTTAGATGTAATACTTTTTGAAGCATCAATGTGTGCAAGTAGTGATAAGTCTTCTTGATCCATATTGGGGTGGATCAGAGCCACACTTAAATGTATTTTTTTTTTATGGTACTTGGGCTCATATAGTTGGGAGTCCACTTGTCATGCTAGCCCTTTTAGATATGTGAAATCTTCTCGAGCGCTATTTCTTTCTTTTGAAGCTCTGAAGTTCATATGTTCTTCTTTTAAAATCTTTTGAAATAATTGTCCTTGACATGAGGTAGTCAAAAAATTTCTTGAATTGAATTCAGTCGGCCAACACAGATCATTACTCTTGATAAGGGGATTTTTTTTAATGGGTCGCACTGCCTTTATTCTATATAATAAGGAACAAAAGGGGTGCCCCAGTTATAGTCTGATACTCAGGGAGGGTATTCCACAGTTACGAGATAATATTTGGTACGAGAACTTTTCATCTAGCTTTTCTTATACGTTTGATAATAAGCAGGATAGTCGTGATTTTCATTCTTGTGAGTGACTATTCTTCATCATGACTTACTTTGAACATTGAAGATAAAACAACTAGAATACCAACAACTTGATTATATTGTTGAGGGTCATGATAGCAAATGACTTTTTAGACATTTGTCTAATATGTACATATAAATGATCATATTCTTATCCCAAATTTTACATTCTTGATTAAACTGGTTGATGATTAGGTCAAATCCCCATATGCTTTCAACATTTCACTTTTGATTTGTAGGTGGCTAGAATAGTCATGGTACAAACTTCAAATTTCTCCACGTGATTGGTATATTCAAAGCACAATTATATAATAATAAAGATAAAATGACTTTTCTAGGGGATTAACATGACGTTAACTACATGTCCCAACATATTGAGGTCCATCCAAATAAGGGATTTTATTTTTATCATTCCCATCTCCTTTAGTGGAATTAATAGCATAACTGAAATTATATAATGAAATCTTAGCAAACTTATTTATGAATGAACTACTTCCAAATATGTATGGTACATGGTTAGAATAAAAGAAAGGTATATAATGTTGGGTAAGAAATCGTTAAATATATTAGGAGTAGAAAGGAAGAGAAAACAAAATGCATTTATTGATACTCATAATATTAAGGAAACAAGAATGTGTCAATATAATAAAGTATCATAAGACTTTATACTTAGCAATACCACGCACCCGTCTCCGAGTTTTAATTTCAAAGAAAATTCACTCCCACATCTAATAAAGTGGATTTTCTTTATCTAAATCGAGACATGTTCGAATAGATATTTGTTCATGTGGAAGTGTTGTCATCTTTAATAATAACTCTAATTTTAGCCCTGTAGTGAATAGTTAGATATTGTAATTGTAAAAAACGGTTTTTATCTACGTTGGTATTATGAAAAAGAGACAAAATATAAATTGTTTTGTAAAAATTCTTCAAATTCAATTTTTGCATTAGACTAAAGCTAAAGCATTTCATCTTAATTTTTTCTGACCGTGTCTAATATGAACCTCTTATAAAATAGTCTAATGATTCACCCTTACTCTTTTTCTGTTAACAAAATAAATTTTGTATTAATAAAAAATATAAAACAATTATAATATTTTATTAAAATTTATTAAAACTAACTAGATTCACATTTGAACTAGGACGACAATTAACTTTTTTATAAAAAAAAAAAGTATGAAATTGTGATTGTTTATCAAAAACAAATATCCACGAACCAGACAGAATAATTTGTCTTGTTTTGTTTTATAATTGGTTGTTGTTTAATAAGAAAAGCTTTAATTAGAATTATATACTGAAATTATTATTAAATATAATGTGCGGTTTACAAGTGACTTGCTCTCCTTTTTCTTTTCTTGAAAAAGACTTGCTCCCGGTTGATCTGACATAAAATCAAAATAGTAATTTTGTGTGGGCTATGTGGGGTAATATTATTAGGTTCAAGTCAACATCAAAAATTGGAACTCCTATGTGTAAAGCAAAATACTTTTGAACTCTTAACAATTTCAAAATCAAATTGCCACATTCAAATAGTATCATAATAATACTTTTAAGGTTTGTAGTGCATTCCATAATAAGAAGAGTCTCACACCACACAAAAGGAGGATCTTCTTGAGCAGGCTTTAGTTTCTTGGAGATACTCCACAAACCAATTGACATTTGGCAAGATGGATTCTCCGAAAAATTAATTAATAAAAAAAATACTTTTTATAAATAGACTCGATTTTTCAAGCTTTCATTATAAAAAATTATTATTTTTAGAAGTTTTTCTGTCTATTAAAAATTTATAAAAAAAAATAAGAATCAGAAAAAATAAGATAAATAAAAATTGTTTTTCACAAAAATTATTTATTAGAGATATTTTTTATAAAAAAAAATAACTTTTATTATAGTAAACAAACATAAAATAACTTATATTTATTTAAAAACCTCTCAACAATAATACTAATTGCTAAGATATTAAATATAAAAATAATTTTTTTAATATATGTTGCAAACTTTCCATAGTGATTATAATAGACCTTCATGTCGGCAGCATGTATAGTGAATGTGAAAAATGTACTTACTTGACTAATCTTATATGTTAAACACTTTTTAGGAGCTCTAATATGGTTTTGGTTCAATAATAATGGACTTTACAATCTATTTGTATTGTTACCATTTTGTCTATTATATCTAGTTAACCCACATCGATTTAGTAATTTTCAATAGTTAATAAGACCTAAAATAAATTTTAATATATACATTGTCTTTTGTTTTATTTATACGACTTTATTGTTTATGTGAAATTAGTGATAAATAAATCTTTGTTTGTGGTCCAAAAATTAAAAGTTTCATATTGGGCTGATCTTAAGTTAACCTCAAAGATCCTCCTGTAATTTTTTTTTCAAAAGGATGTATTTTATAAGAATAGAGATCAACTTACTCTAAGAGTAAACCTTAGTTTAAGTTATTTTGTTCGATAATTTTTTGTATGTATTAAATTTTATCGGTCGTTGTATATTTAAATATTATATATCTTAACAGTTATGCATATAATATTTTTTTTTTTATAAAAATCAAATAATTGCAAC